>CM061066.1:83161511-83761511 GCA_030762895.1 Sophora flavescens | reverse complement strand
AAGAAGGTACACCCAGGAAGGGTTCCAAACTTCGAGGAACTGGAGAACAAAGGCTTGGATGTCCAATCAGAGATTATTGATGCTGAATGGATGCCATTCTTCCAACTCTGTGAGGTTGTCTACCCCTCATTGGTTAGGGATTTCTGGAGAACGGCCAAGATAACAAAGGATAATCTAACCTCCATGATTTCTGGAGACGCGAGTGATGATCATGTCATCATCACTCACGAGTCACTCGCTGAAGTGACAAAATGCCCAAGAGAAGGTGCTGGGTATGATGGAGAATGAATGAAGTTGATGGGCGTGAAAGCTGTCAACATTGTGCTTTATGGAGTCCCAAACCCTGTTAACCCTGATGCTAAGTAATTGACTCCTAAGGCAATATTTCTTCACGTTTTGCTCATAAACTGTGTGATGCCTAGAGTAGGATCTAGGAACCATGTGAGTAAAATTGAGAAATTTGCTATCTATCATCTTGTCCAAAAGATTAAGATAGATATCACTGATCTCATTTTTAGACACATGGAGAAGGTCGCCAAAGGGAAAGACAAGGATTATCCCTATGGCATGATCATGACCAGAGTATTTAGTGCAAATTCTATGTAGGATCTAAGGAATGTCTTCAGTGTGCATCTCTGCACTTAGATCACAACAAAGACTTTGTCTCTGATGAAGGTGCCACTGACACCTTTTGAAGATCCTGTTGCAGAGGAACCCCAACAAGCCCATGTTAAAAAAGCTCCTATTGAATAAGGACCTGCTGACCATATTGTTAAGGTTGATCCTGAAGAAGAGGAAGTGCCTCGATTGCTGCTCAAGAGGAAGAGGGTTGCTAAACCTTCTGTACAGGATGTTGCTGAACCTATTGCTATTGCTTCTGTTCCCAATATTAACAAAGTGTTTAAAAGGAAGAGAGCATCTGAACTTGATGTACAGGCTGAGGGGGAGTCTCAAGCTGATGAGATTGTGATCCTTAAAAAGAAGAGGGCCTCTACTACAAAGAGGAAGGCCATTGAGCCTTTGAGACAGTCAAACAGAATGAAGAGAAGATTGGTTCTGCTACCACCACCTCCATCTTCACCTTCACCCAAACAGAAAACACCTTCCCCATCACCAAAGAACAAAACACATCCACCTACATCACCATTGCCAATACCCTCACCACAAAGAGCCCCAACACTGCCACATACTTCACCAGAAAAAGCTCCCAAACCACCACCACAACCATCACCGATCTCTATCGCAGAACCACATTTTTCAGAACCTTCTATTTCTGAACCTGAACCACATACTTCTGAACCAAATGTCTCTGAACCACACACTTTTGTTTCAGAACCACATGTGTCTGAAACTAAACCTCATGTGTCTGAACCATCCACACCACACTCCCCTCATTCTTCTAATCTTACCGAGAAGAATTTAATGATTTTGACTACTTTGACAACCCTATCACACCTCCACCTCCACCTAGACCACTCACACCCGACCATATCAAAAACCAGTGCCAAGCCCCCCTGAGAATCATCTTTCCTGATCCTTTCTCAGAAACCAGACATAACCCCTTGCCCAAAGCCACCCTACCTCGATATTGTCTCTCCTCCAGAACCACTCCTTTCTGTCTCGGATGCTTGCAGCTCTGACATGCTGTTTAGCAAGGATTTGGATCTGATTGCTTCTCTGGAAGTAGAAAGACAACTTGTGAAGCTTGTTGAGAAGCATAAGTCCTCAACAAGGTGAAAGCCTAATCCACATGTCTTCATGAAGCCCTCCAATGAGATCAAAGTAATGCCTGACTCAATGGTGCTAAAAGGAAAGCAGAAAGTCATCTACATGCCTGGAAAACAGATTGACTGCCTCATTGATCTTGATGATGACAGATTTAAGTACAGAAAGAGGACAGTCACCACTGCCACTTCCTCTAAGTACCTGAAGGTTGGAGACATCTACTTAAGATAAGGCTCATGCTCTGGGCTGTCTGAGGAAGAAAAGAATGATATCCCCACCAGAGGTAGGCAAGCTTATGCCTTTTATCCTTTTTCACCCTCTATGTATACCTTCCCACCCTTCTTTGTCATTTTACCTTTCTTTATGATGAACTTTCCTCAATCTACCCATGTAACCTCCATAAATCTCATTAGGAGATCTTATGAGTTCATGCTTTCCCAGATAGAGTCACCCCTCCGTCAAGAAAGAATCCAATGGTTTCTGGATACTTTCTTCCCCAACAATGACTTTGAAACCACTCTGTCAATTGGTATTTATATGGATCCTCAGCCTGAGGATGAAATCCTAGTTGAAGAGTTACCTCCTACCCCTCCTCATAGCCCTCATCCATCTGCATCTACAACTTCTTTGGCTACAACAGACTCCACTGCTCCTGTTGTTGTGCATAACCCTGCTGCTCATCAAAGGCTGGATGAAATGGCTACCTGTCTGCAAACTGTTATATAGAAACAGGATCAGGATTTGGAACAACAAGCTTCATTCTAGGACACAGTGTTAGCTCAGCAAGAAGCAATGCAGAAGATGTTGGAAGCTTTATTCAAGGGATAAGGAGGCCCTAGTTCTTAGTTTGTAGGACTTAACCATTTTTTCTTTTGTCTAGAGTCATACAATGTAATGTCGGTGATGTCCCTATCACATTTTGTAAACAATTGCTTTGATTCTAAATGAAATGAATATATCATTCTTACTTTTGGTTCTTTATTCTATTAATATATATGTTCTTTTTTCTTTTTGATTGTTTTTGCTCTTATATCTGCTTTTGCTCTGATAGTTGTTTTTATTTGATACACAAACTAAGGGGGAGCATAGCATATTTTCATATGTATCTTTTTTGTCAAATTTCTGCTATTACTTTATGATGTTCAATAAAATCAGAAAAATTATTTGTCATCATCAAAAAGGGAGAGAATGTTGAGACCTCATAAGTCTGGAACACATTCAATATGTAAAATATCTAAGTTTTGATGATTCCAAATATATTAAGTATGGTAATATTGAACCATATGAAATTACTGATAAGACTGTTAAGTGTGCAGGAAAATAGACTTAAGGTCACTCGTCTAAAATTGACCCGTCTAAGTTTTAGTTGTAACAGCTTGTTATTAATTACGATGTCTAACGGATTAAAATATAATTAATTATATTTTAATATGAGAGTTAGAAAGTGATTTTAATTAAAATAAAATCATATTCATAGTCTCTCTTATGGTAGAAGGCTACGGTGAAAATTTGGGTTTAAAACTCGATTTAAAACGTGTCTGCGTTTTTTAATCGACAAGATAATTTTATACTTGTGTAAAATCCTAATTTGGCCCGAAAACTGAAATTTGTAGATTTTTTATATTTTGTCTGTCAGGAATTCTACTTTCCAAATTTCTGATCATAATTAAAATATTATGTTGATCCAAACGAATTTTGGTAAAAGTTCACACGGAAAACAGTCGGTGTTTTCACTGACAGTAAGATTTTAATGATCAGAAAACCTAATTTTGACTCGTGAATGAAATGGTTTATATTTAAATCATATTTTTAAAGAGTTTGGTTGTTTTGAAAATTTTCAACCGAAACCAAAATATTACGCTTTTACACGGGCGTAAAACCCTAATCGGGAAACCGACAGAGTCGAAAACGGAACTGCAGAGACCCGTCAAGATATCGGGACGATGATTCATACATGATGACTCATGGAGGATGAGTCACCAAGCATTTATGAGCATTGAATGCTAGTATTCATGACTCTTAGGTAAAAAGACCAAAATACCCCCAAGCTTTCGCAGGTATTAACAAGACACAACTACGCACTCTTAACCACTCATTTTACATGGTTGTAAACCTCCCACATCTCTTCAATTTCGTGCATCCACCTCCAATAAATCATACCTATTTTATTTGCTCTCGTTTCATTATTTTCCTCTCAAAAACCGAAATCGGGTAAATGACGGAGCTGCGTACGAAATTTCGTGGAACCGCTAACGGATAGGATCGGTGACTCATTGGTGAGTCACTATGGGTGGTCTAAAATCAGCCACACCTCCATAAAATGTGAGCCACATATTATTAACTATGGTTAGCCAAAATAACCTTAGTTAAGTTACTTATAACCTTAGTTAAGTTAATTATTAACTATGGTTAAGCTTATATTAATTAAATAATCACAAAAGCTATTAATCCAACATCTAATAAACCAAACAAGGCTTAATATATAGCCTATATATACCACAAAACCTCAGCCCCTTCACTCACACCTTCATTCTCTTCATCTTCCTCACCAACTAAGTTACAAAACCATAAGAACACCGAATCCCCACCAAAAATATGACCCTCTTCCTTTCTGAAACTCGAAAAGGCTCTCAACATAAAAGTTGTTCCTATTTCTATCTTCTTTCCAAAAATCTAATGATCATCAAAAACGGATAAGTGTATTGGGAGATAGGCTCAAAATACCGAAACTGCACAGAATTCTCAGCAACCCACGAAACTGTATAAATAAGGCCCTTTTCACCCCTGTTATGATCCGAACCAAATGAAACCTTCAACACCAAATTTGTTCTTTTTCTTCTTATCTTTCTAACAAGCTAAAATTTGTGATTTTTGGATGATTATATTGTGAGATACACTCACAATACCATCACACCCTCAAGCTGTCCAGTTTTCAACTTAGTGAAGGTTGATCATTTATTCAATATTCAAGAGGTAAAAGCTCTTCTCCTTAATCATCTAATTCTTCTCCTTCATTTATTATGTAAGATCAAGCCATGATAATCAAGTTTTCATAAATTTCCATTCCTAGATCTAGAACTTCAAATAATTCTAGAAAATTGTAGAAAAATCCTTTTAATGTGAAACCAATTTCTATGATCTTATGATGTCTTCTACTTTCATTATCCAAGAGCGTGTAATCAAAAACATTTTCATTCCCTATTTTATTTAAGTGACCGAATCTCACTCAAAGGAGGGTTTGATGATTTTGTTTTCATTTTTGAAATCTAATGCTTGATTTGAGCTCTCTAGTACCTATATGATCTAAATCCAAGAGCTTGAATCCAACCAAATTTCCTAGCCTAATTTTTTAATATAGACTCAAACCCTAACCTTTGGGTTAGAGGATTTTGTTTCAATTCTTTTAGTTATGATCATTGGTTTTATAATTATAAATGCTTAAGGATCATTGATCTAAGAGTTTGTGAAGTTTTGAAATCCCTAGCCTTATTTTGGGTTGTCATAGCCGAACCTAGACTTTTGTGGTTAAGGATGAACTTTGTTTGATTAATTCATTCTTATGTTGATTGGTTGAAGGTTGATTTAATAACCGTAGGGTCATGACGAGGAGTGGGAAGTTCGTGTTTCCGGAGATAAGCTCAGGTGGGAGAAAGAACCATTCCATGTCGGAACCGATAAGTAGTATATAATTTATAATAATGGTGTAGGGCGACCTAAACCCTACTAGTGGTCGAGTAATCGACAATACCAAAATCGTATTGGAAACTTTTCCGTAATACCAATGACGATTTGGGAATTGTAGGTTTATCGCCTTAGGTTAATTATTCATATTTGAGGATGTCTGAATTATTTACTTTTGACTGTTTGTGATCCGCTGGTTGAGGTATTCTACTGCATGTGATGTTTATTTTGGTGTTTGAATATTTTATTGATTATTGTGTTATGCATGATCTGCCTGGTTTGATAAATTGCTTAGTTGATTTTAAGTAAAGATATATATTGCTCGGAGGTATTTTGTTTGGGTGAGAGTTTTGAATATGAATTAGAGGTGCCTCGCTATTATTTTATAAAAGTGATGTGATATAGAATGTAAGTGGAGGTTATGAGGAAAAGCTTGAGGTACTAGGTTGTTATTGATAAAAGTCAGTGAGAATCATATGTTGCATTGTTGTTCATAACCTTGTATTTGAGATACACGAGGTCCGAAGTTCTCGTGGACCATTCCAAATTAGAAGTTAAGTTGTGCAACTATAGTGTCATTGCTATGCATGAGCACCCTTGACAGAGTTGAGAGAGAAAATCAGGGTGTGCACCGACGGTACTATGCAGCTATAGTGTCATTGTTTTGAATGAGCATTATCACCATGGATGAGAATGTGCACCGGCGTTGGGAACGTGTCACTTGGACGACTGACTAACATTCATAACGAGGGATGTGTGACAGGATTAGCAACGGCCACGTCAGCATAAAGGTTTAGTTGCATGAGTTGGAGGGTAGAGGATGATGTTATAAAGTATGGATGATTGTAAATTGTGAGTGATGCATGTTTGTGACTATTATTGTATTATATGCTATGAATCTTTTCCGCTTATGATGATAGAACTGTTTCTTATCTCCCTATTTCTGTATTTTTGTGTATGTCTACTTTGTTACGTTAGAAGACCAGATGGATGAATATGTTGCTGAGGAGATGGATGGAACCCTGTACGAGACGGAGGTTGTTGAGGAGTTGAATGACATTCCGTATGAAGCGGATGCTGGAGAACAACCTACTGATCCTAATAATATAGTGTAGTAAGTTTAGGGCCAGTGAGTCATATAAGACATTTTTATTTTTCGTTAGTTATAAGCAGTTTGTATAAATAAGTACCTGTGTGGGATCCTACTGAGAGGATACCCTAAACAGTATTGTGTAAAATAAAGGATAATTATGTGTGTATTTATGTAATATAGTTTTGGTGTGCTTTATATTTGCAGAAGTTATATTGTTATTAATTAAGTTTTAAATTTTACGTATTTTCAACGATAAGCGCGCGATTAAGTAAATAAATAATAAGGTTCTAATTTAATAATACTATGGGGCACAACGAGGTGTCTCATTAGTACGATGCAGTTTTTTCAGACTTGTCTGAAAAATACCCGTTTGAAAAAAGGTCAACTCAGTCAAAGACCAAGTCAACTCTTAGTCAAGGTTCTGATTTAATTGATGGCGTGGCGATGATCAAAAGTTTGAACATGCCTTAGTGGATCACCCGTCTGGAAAAGGCTCTCTCACCCGTCTAAATTTTGACTCAACAACACCCGTCTAATTTTTAGACTTTGATGAATCAATCTTTCTGTCAGACCTGTCAGAAAAAAGTTCAAGTCAACCTTATTTGAAAAAGATGTCTTCCTTAAGGATCTTGAAGTCCTCTGGACAATAGCACCAAGGACAAAGAATAAAGAATTCATTCTTTCAAGTGTTTAAGGAATAAACACACTACCTCTGCACCAAGTCAGTAGCTTTTAGCTATTTTAGTACAAAGTAGCAGTACTTTCCAGAAAGTGAATTGAGTGTCGCACTGAAATGGAAAGTTCTCTGCTGCAAGTACAAGAAGTCTGCTACTGCAACTCTGAAACAACAACCACTAGTGAAAAATATACATTAGACGGTAAAGGTTTACGTCGGTTAACCAAAAGCTAGACGTTAAAAAGGAGGCGGTGGCAGTTTTGTAAATATCAGGCTTCATTAATTCAATTTTAACGTCAGTGGTTTTAAGGACTGACGTTAAAAGTGAAGAGACTTACTTATAACGTCAGTTCAATAAAGAACTGACGTTAAAAGTGAACATTTTAACGTCAGTTCGATAAAGAACTGACGTTATAAGTAAATCTCTTCACTTTTAACGTCAGTCCCTACATCAACAGACGTTAAAAGTTATTTTAATAATTTTTTTTATCTAGTATACGATTCCTTCCGCATTGCCTTCCTCAAAGTTTCAGTTTCACATGAATTGCTTTGATGTTTTGTGTTTCTGTTTTGAAAACTAAAATATATGTGCGAAGTATAAGTTGAATCAATAACCCAAACCGGATCTCATTCATGAAGTGTAATACTGATCGATCGTCTGAGAAGATTGAAAGGGTTTAAAATCCTATAAAAAGTTACATTGAAAGGGTTTAAAATCCTAAACATTGAAGCTACATCCCATCGTGAGAGTTTTATGAAATATGCCAAAGGGAAAACTATATATACTCCGAAGACCTCGTAAAACTGGGGGGCATGAGAGAGCTCAAGAGAGAGGCAAAAACAGGTGCACAGATCCGTTTCAAGCAAAGGCAAGTGGTTCCAGAGACTTCCAAGACGGTCACTTGCCTGCCAAAGGCGAGGTTTTGGAGCTGTGACCCCCGAGCACCTGATTAGCCCTCCAAGAAGTGATTCTCCGGAAGGTGATAAGGTGAGCAACTCACATAATGTAATTTACTCAGACTTATCACCCATATAATGTAATTTACTCAAACTCAGAAGTTGTTTGACCATTAAGACAAAGACCTTTGAGTCTAGGAATAGGAAGAAAGAGTGATGAAGTTAATCTCCACGGCAGAGCCATATTATGAAGCAGAAAATTAAAAGGATGGAAGGAAGCTATTTATAGGAGCAGGGGATGAAGTTACTAATTAAGCTATTCTGATTTTGTTGAAAACATACATATAAACTTAATGCTCATTAAGAGGATTGAGTTACAAGGTGCATGGGTAAGTAGCACAGTACAGTCAAAGGAATGAATGTTTTTGCAGATATCTATACACTTTTAACGCCGCTTTTTAAAAAAGCGACGTTAAAAGTGTTTTTAATAAAAAATATTAATTGTTAACGCCGCTTTTTTATACAATCGACGTTAAAAGTTTGATTTTTACTTCGATTAAATAAATAACTGACGTAAATAATCCTATATATTATAAACGTGCAGAATGAATATTGGAAATAATGTAATTAATATACGGGAACTTGGCAGTCATCAATTAAGTTGACGTTAAAAATGAGGTGGTGGGTAAACTATTTGCGTCAGTTCTATAAATAACTGACGTAAATAATTATGAATTGGTTTTCATGTCCCTGTTGTCCCTCTTAACGCAGATCACTCCATATAGTACTGCAGTTTATTTCTAAACCTTTTTTTTATACAAGTTTATTTTTAATTTTTATTAATTAGCTTGAATTAGTAAACAAATTATTGTGCAAATTAAAATAAATAAACACTTAACATAAAACAAGTTATATGTATAATCAAATCGTATGACATTAATTGAAGCGATTCATAAGTTAAATTACATGATTAAAAGATAAAAAATTTCTGCAACATAGCCCTAAAATATAAAAAAGTTTCTGCATCAACATCATTTTCTTCTCAGTCCTGTCATCAGAAACTCCAATGGATGCATCACCTCCCTCACTTGAATTCCAAGATGCAAAGTAAATCCTCAGTCACTAGCAGCGAAAGCAAAGTGAAATGGATCTTTGCATCTTTCTTCTTCAGTGGAGTTCCTTGATGCATCATCTTGAATCCACAATCACTTGCTTCCAAAGCAAAGTGAAAGGGATGACGGGGATGAAATAAAGTAAGAGAATCACATTACGTGATTCACCCAACCTTAATATCCATGCAATGTAATTTACTCAAACTCAGAAGTTGTTTGACCATTAAGACAAAGACCTTTGAGTCTAGGAATAGGAAGAAAGAGTGATGAAGTTAATCTCCACGGCAGAGCCATATTGTGAAGCAGAAAATTAATTAAAAGGAGATGGAAGCTAGGAAGCTATTTATAGGAGTAGTGGATGAAGTTACTAAGTTATTCTGATTTTCTTGAAAACTTATCTATAAACTTAATGCTCATTAAGAGGATTAGGTACAAAGGTGAATGGGTAAGTAGCACAGTAGTCAAGGGAATGAATGTTTCTGCAGAAACTAATAAACCTTTAACGTCCGTTGTGTAATACAACTGACGTAAGAAGTTGTGAGTGTTTTTAACGTCAGTTTCTTAATACAACTTACGTTAAATATATGACATTTAACGTCAGTTATTACTAACAACTGACGTAATAAGTGTGAGAGTTTTTAACGTCGGGTTTTACCAAAAACTGACATAAAATGTTGTTTTATTTTAATTATAACGTTTACCCCCGCGTGCCTTCTCCACTTCTCTACGTCTTTTCTCTTTTCATCACGCTCAACCCTCACTCTCGCTCTCACTCTGCCCTAATCGCGCGCTCATCTCCACCGCAACCACCGCGAGGGCTTCTTCGCCACCACCGTGAGGTACACTCTTAACCCCTAACTCTGTCTTTCCCGCTCCTTCTTTGCAATAACTTGACATCTCTCTTTCCCCTGGCCTTCCCGCGCACTAACTCTCCTTGTCCCTCTGCTCTCAGTAACCACATCGAACGTTGGCCACCACTCGAGCTTCCCCCCCCACCACCACGCGAGCGCCTATTTCTGGTGAGTCTTTAATTAGGGCACATTTTTTTATTCACGGTTTTGAGTGCATGCATGTTGCTCTGCTGGTTTGAAACTGTAGTCTCAGTAGTTGAAACTTGAAACTGTGAGTTTGAGTTGTTTGGAATGTCTCTATTTTTGGTTTTGAGTGTATGTTGAAACTGTAGTCTCAGTAGTTGTAACTTTAAACCGTGAGTTTGAGTTGTTTGGAATGTCTCTATTTTTGGTTTTGAGTGCATGTTGCTCTGCTGGTTGATCTGTCACGGCCGTGATGATCATCACGGCTAGGTCGTGATCGATTCCGCCTATGAGGGTCTCGATTCGATTGGCACGTTACGGCCGTGATGGAAATCACGGCCGGCCGTGTTCGATGCTTGGCAATGTTCAAAAACTATAGTTTTCAATCTCCCGTATTGTCCTTATATTGGATATATAGATGTTTTGTATATCTACAGTACCTATCTAGTTATTTTTATTTATACTTATGTATTTATTTTGAGTTATAACCTATGTTAATACATATATATTGTTTCTGAACAGGCATACATATGGATCAGTCGGATAGCCCACATGCACGGGAGGACACTGTTGGGGTTTCGCAGGACCCGATCACGCCTACGCCTGCTGATTCTAGTGTAAGTTTACATGCATGTTATATACTGTCTTTAGTCCTTCTTGTTAATGTAAGTTTATAATGTTACAACCCTCTATTTTATCATTTTTTTTGTCCATACAGACATCACAGGCTCATAGGAAACGGGGTAGAGGAGCCACCTCGTTGAAGAAACTAGAGAAGGAAGGCAGAGCGGACAGAAGCTTGAGGTGTCCTTCGATGCTAATCAAAATGCCCGGGGACCCCGTGCTAAAGAATTTAATAAGTGAGTGTTTCTACAAGCGAAGCAGCACGTAAGCATCAACTACTACCACTGGAATGACGTTCCACAGAACGTTAAGGATCAGATTTGGGAGGCTATCACGGTATTTTACCTTTACATTCGTTTGATTTACATTATCAGATACTTATCCGAGTTATAATCCATCCAGTTGTTGTATATGTATCTAATGTGTAGGTAGCTTGGACTGTGCCAAATGACGAGGATCACCGTCATAAATGTATGAAAATGGCATCAAAGCGTTGGAATGGGTTCAAGCATGATCTTACCAGGTACTATCTATCTGGGAAGAAGCGGCTTGATAAAATGTTCTCGGATTATCCCTGGATTGATCAGGATACTTGGGATATGTTTGCCAGGAGTCGACAGGATGAAGAATTTCAGGTTGGTTGATTAAGTTAATTTTGTATGCTTATTATAGATCATTTAACTATATTTAATTATGTGTTTTTGTTTGAATAGGCTAAGGCAAATAAGGGTCGGCAGAATCAGGCGAAGAACGTCCACCGCCACACCATGTCTCAGGGTGGGTACCATACTCGGATCCAGCAGATGATGGCGGATAGGCTGAGGGCGAAGCAGGAAGAGCACTCTGCTAGGATTGAAAGAGGAGAGGTGCCTGAGGGCACACCATCAAGTCCTCCGTCGGACATCGACCGCGAGGATGTCTGGTTAGCCGGCCGCATGACAAAGGCGGGATCTTTTAAAGCTGATGCCACTCGCGAAGTGGCAGATAAGATTGTAAGTAAATAATTAACTTGATTTCAATTGATATTTGTATAGATACTTGCAACAGTTATCACTTGCATGTTTTTTCATTTTTTTTCATTGTAGATGGATCTTAAAGCAAAATCCTCCCAGGGCGCATTCGTCCCTTCTGGACGGCAGGACGTCTTGATGACTTCTCTAGGCAAGAAAGACAATCCTGGTCGGGTTCTCGGTGTTCCTGGGAACGTGACCATCAAACAATATTATGGCAAGTCTGCTTCACGAAAGCGGGTGGTCAATGAAGCATCAATTTTGGCTGACATTACTCAGCACCTCATGACCAACCCAGATATTACATCACATCTGATGCAAGGCTTAATAGCCAACCCAGAATTCAAGCAGGCGCTTGCCAGAGAGCTTTCCTCCGTCGGTACATCCCAGGACACCGCAAGGCTTGCCAATGCTTCACATGTGAGCACAAAAGAGAGTTTTAGTATGGCACATGTGGAGGACGATGAGTTGGCAGCTAGGGAGCGGGAGTTGGAAGTCCAGCGCCATGAGCATGAGTTGGAAATGAAAAGGCGTGAGCTTGAGTTATACTCCAAACGACGTGAGCTCGAAATGTTAGCAAAGGTATTTATTCATCATTAATGTCCAAAATAGTCAAATAATTACTTGTGTTTTTTTAATTATAAAAAACTTATATATTTTATTTTCCTAAACTGAAGGCCAAGTCGACGTCGATGCCGCTGTCACCTATCACTCGTTTGTTCTCACTTGGTGAGGATTATTCGTATGAGATTTTTGAATGTCCATTGGAGCACGATGGATGGGTGGCACGCCCAAATCAAGAGAGGATATTTTCCTTCGTTGGTGACGATCTCGGGAACGCCTGCAGAAATAACGTCTGGATGAACAGCAATGTCATCAGTCTCTGGTGCACGTAAGTTAATTTTAATTTTATAACTTATTTATTTTTGGTATTTTTCCATTTAATAATTTATTTTAATTTCAATATATATACTATGTAATTAACATCCACACCCTTTTCATATCTTAGGTATCTCCATCGTCTTCAGCTTGATAAGGGCGTTGCATCAGTTTACGGTTTCTTAGATCCGTCAATCCTTGTGCCCGAGTTCTTTCTTTGTCTATGCATTGAGTAAATACATAGGGAAGGTGTTGGGAGACAATCCGAAAGAATTATATCTGGCTCCCTACTGTATGAATGACCATTGGCAGTTGTTGGTACTTCACCCGTCTAGGCATACTGTCATATTCTTCTGCTCTCTCCACCATGATCCGCCACCGAAGGTGGTGGAAGCTGTAAATATGTAAGTAACTAATCTTAAATTAAATTTAAGTTTTAATATCAGTTGTTTTTAGTTTATTACGCACATGATAAATGAGTTTGTTAATTGATCGACATGATTATTTGTTTATGATAGCGCACTGAAGGCGAGTAGCATAAGTTGCGCCAACGGGAGAAGTAGGACTTCTAAGGCTAAAGCAAATCCTGCATGGAACATCCTCAAGGTTTGGTAGTTTATTTATCAAATAATTATTATTATAATTACTAATTTATGTGTATATTCAACTGACGTTGAAATTAATTTTGTTGGTAGTCTCGATTTCAACCTGACAGTTGGTCGTGCGGCTATTATGTGATGCTTCATATGCTGAACATAGTCTCCGCATCTATTACGGAAGGATGGAAGAAGGTAATATTTAAACAACTTGTTAAATTATATATTATAGTTTTGAAGATGACTTGCATTGATGTTATTGTTATTATTTGAACGTGTCTAGGCATTTATCGACCAATCGCCTATTGAACAAGATGAGTTAAGAGACTTGAGGATGCGCTTCGCCGAATTCTTCTTCAAGTATGCGGCTGAAAAAGGAATTGCCAACATACCTCCGCACTACTTAGATAAATAGTTTTTTTGTTAGACTTTAGAAACTAATTAATAACATGTATATATATATCCTTAGATAGTTTTGTTTTTTAGACATTGGAACTAAAATTTATTTATATATATACATGGGTTTTGGTTTTAAGTCCCCCATTGTTCAATTTTCCTTTACAATTCTGTAATGTGTGTGATATTCTGTGTTACTGGGACTGAATGCAGGGATAGCTGAGGGGAGTGATATTTTAAAACTGAATTTAAAAAAAAAAACTTATTAACGTCAGTTGTATCAAACAACTGACGTTAATAGTATTTTATAAAATATACAGTACACTATTAACGTCAGTTGTTTATTACAACTGACGTTAAAATTAAACCTTTAACGTCAGTTCTTTATAACAACAGACGTTAGTTTTAACAAAATCAACGTCCGTTGTATTAAAGAACTGACGTTAATAGTTTTATTTTAACGTCGGTTTTGTTAAGGAACTGACGTTAATAGTGTTATATTTAACGTCAGTTCTCAACTGACGTTAAAATAGTAACTATTAACGTCAGCTGTATTTACGTCAGTCAGTATTCTGACGTAAAAAATCAATTTTAACTGACGTAAAAAGCACTTATTGCACTAGTGAACTGCTCAGAAGCAAAGTGTACTCTTGGTCGCATATGTCAAAGTCCAACGTCCTTAACCATTTAATGCTTATACAAAATGACTCTTTGGCATTAATGGCGTCCCAGAAGTTCAAATCAAAGGAGCACACTTTCTGAAGCTGTGTCTAACGGATCAAATTGATTGAAGCCTTTAAATAGGGCAAACCATGAAGATGAATTTAAGAGCTCTGCATAAATATTCAAAGAAGCATTTACTCTCATCATTTACTTCTTCATTCCTTCATTGAATAGCTCTTCAATCATTTGACATAAATTTCGTAGTCTTTCATTCCTTCATTTATTCCACTCTGAGTGTTATCTGAAAGACTTGCAAAGGTGTATTAAATACTCAAAACCTTTTACTCTTTACTATGTTGAGCCTGAAGAGGCTAGGTGAGAAAAGAATACTTGTTTGAGTGTGGGCCTGGAGAGGCTAGGTGTGAAAATAAGACACATACTGTAATCTGATCAGTTATAGTGAAAAATTGGTGCTGCCAATAACTGGACGTAGCCCTGTTGATTTTGGGGTGAACCAGTATAAAACTCTTGAGTAATATTCCTCTTCCCTTATCTCTTTAATTTATTTAATAGTTATTTGTTTAAGCTTTTAACTTGGGGAGTTAATATTGTGAATATCAAATCTTGTTTTAACCTTCTCTGTGTGCGCGTGTGAATTGCTTTGAAATTAGACGAGTCACCCGTCTAACTTTCCTTAGCTTTATTTTTTTTGTTGTGCCTGTGAAAAATAATTTTCAAAGTTTCCTAAAAAGTTGGTAAACACAATTCAACCCCCTTCTTGTGTTAACTTTGGTTATTTCAAGCTATCTTGTATCTATATGTTTTTATATGTATATATGGTGTGGTGTTTATGTTCTTGTCTTTTGTGTTTAAGTTTTTAATATCCTCGTTTTTCTGTGATGAATGTTTAACGCTTATAACGCGATTAAGGTTAGTTAATTAGGTTTCTCTTTAATGGGACATCGAGGTGTCTCATTTGGTGGTATCATAACAGTTTGATTATGTTCAGACTATGAGGTTAGGGTGTACTGGCCATTTTAGTTGAATATACCTCGGATCTCGACTATTCTTAGAAGTTGGGAAGTGAGCCCGGACGTGATAGTTAACATTTATATGACATATAGCATTTATATACCTGTGTTATGTAATATTATATGTCATATAAATGTGAGCTGATGATTTCTTTTATGGGATCATGGCCCATGGTAGAGGTGCTCGTGGTGGACGAGGTGGCGGTAGAGCCATTGATATAGTTGTCGGAGATGGCAACGGTGAGACATCGCATACAGGAGGTGGAAAAGAGTCATTTGAGACCCTCCAGACTAGGGATGTAAATTTTACTCATACCCGCGGATTATATACGCAATGGATAGAAAACGGGTACTTTAATAGATACCCGAGTGTAAATTAAATGAGTATTTTATCTACCTATTTATTAATGGGGCGGGGACGGATACTGTAGTATCCATACCCGCAAATACCCGCTAAGGTAACATTACTAAAATATCCATTCACATATATAAACAAATTACCCTAATGCTTATGGATTAACAGTTGGGATTTAATTTAGTTTTACTATTTAATATTTTAGATTTTAATTTAATGACATGTGTGATTATACTATTTACATATCAGATTATAATTTTGTATATTTACTATAATACTTTTCAAGCACCTAAGAATTTCTTGTAGCAATAAAGAACTCAAACCAAGTCTAGTCGGCAAAATTAATTTAATTTCAAGTGTGAATAACAATTTTTGTGAGGTGTTTATATCCATGGATACCCGTAAATATTAATAAATTTGTTTAAAACCAGCATGATAAATACCCGTACGGATATGGGGCAGGGACGGATACGAAAGTCATCCAACAGGGCGGGTAGCGGGGAGCTATTGCCGGTATCCACCCCGCCCCATTTACATCCCTACTCTAGACCATTAGTGAGCTTGCTACAGCGATGTTTCAGCAGACGTAGCAAAATGCTCAGATGCTGCAGATGACTAGAGAGCAGCAGGAGTTGTAGAACCAGAGACGAGCTGTAGAGGCAAAGGGTGCAGACATGGCTACCGTCCTGAAAGGGAAGCCACCACAGTTCCAAGGTGATTATGATCCTAAGAGGGAAAAGTGGTGGATTCAGGAGCTCGATAAGATCTTTGAGACGATGCACCGTAGAGAGGATCAGAAGGTGACATATGCATCCTTTATGTTGACTGGAGGAGCAGAGGCATGATGGAAATGTAAGAGGAGGTTGCTTGAGGCTGAGGGCGGGATTGTGACGTGGGAGCTATTTAGAGATTGCTTCCCCGAGAAGTACTTCCCGCTGTTGGTTAGACGCGAGAAGGAGAAGGAATTCATGAGCTTGAGGCAGGTAACATGTCGGTTGGAGATTATGCAGCATGATTTGAGGCCATGTTACAGTTTTCAGAGTTTTATTAGTGGTTGCCATATGAGGATTGGGTATGTAGGCATTTCGAGGAGGGCCTACGACATGAGTTACAGCGGGCAGTGGTACCGTTGGACATCCACAGGTTCCCAAAAGTTAGTGGAGAGATGCAGTGCTATAGAAAGTATTGACCAAAGGAGAGAGACTGAGCAGAGACAGCAGCGGTTCGATCAGATCTAGTGCTCAGAGGAGAGATGGCAGTGGTTCCCAATGGAGGTATGGATCGTATGCCAGACCTGTGCAAACAGTATAGACATCTACAATAGTACCAATTTCAGTACCAGTAGGTGGAGCGAGCAAGAAGCAGCGAGGCCCGGTTTGTTTCAGATGTGGAGGACTGCATTATCTGAAAGATTGTAGGGAGAGACCTGGATGCTTTGTTTGCGGTAAACTGGGTCATATGGCTCGTGATTGTAGACAGAGGGTTATGTAGCAACCTGTAGCAACTGGAAGAGGAGTCGGTGCAGGTAAGGGAGGAGCTGGGAGAGAGCCCCAACGTCAGGACAGTAGGTGGCTAGACCTCAGGCCCCGGGGAGAGTGTTTACCGTGAGGGGAGTTGAGTCCTCTCAATATGTGGATCTTATACAAGGTATGTGTTTGATATCTGGTAAACTCTCGTCAATATTGTTTGACTCATGTGCTACAAATTCATTTATCTCGCATGAATGTGTGGATCATTTACGGCTACATGTATCTCAATTACCCTATACTCTTGCTGTGTCTGCCCTTACCAATGATTCTTTGACCACCATGTCTGCCTTTTTGCATTGTCCTATAGCTCTTGAATATAGGACTTTTCTTGTGGATCTTGTTTGTTTACCCATGCAGCAGATAGATGTGATTCTTGGCATGGATTGGCTTTCGGCTAACCATGTTGTGTTGGACAGTGCCAGAAAGACCTTATCCTTTCTTGAGCCTTCTAACTTGGTATCTGCCAATGAAGGAATGTCTACGATGAGTGACGAGTCTCGATAGTATGTGATGCTTTTCCAAGTGGAAGCTACACTACAAAAAAAAGGTCATTTAGCGACCGAAAATAGTGACCGAATTTGTTGGTTGCTGTTTGTGATCGAAATGGCGACCGATTGTAGGATCTACATGAAACCTTGTTATAGTTGATACTGCGACCGAAATAGCGACCGAAATAGAGCGTAGCAGAGTTATCGGTCGCTATTTTGGTCGCTAAATAAAGGAAAGTAATAGTCAAAACTTGCTGACTTTTTAGCGACCGAAGTGGCGACGAAGTTAAACGCAACAGTTAAATTTTAATTATATTTGTGACCGATATTTATTCGGTCGCTAAACGACGCGTAAAAAAATTTAAATAGAGCAGGTTAGCGACCGATATTAAATCGGTCGCTAAATTAATGAATTCAAAATTCAAATTAACCCAGTTAGCGACCGATATTATCATAAAAACCCTAAAATGCACGCGGCCTCCCCCTTCCCCCCCATTTTTCCTTTTCCCTCTTGTTTCTTCCCTTACCTGCTCAGCTCCTCTCCTCCTCTCTTTGTCCGACAGCTCCTCTGGTGAGGCCACCACGAGCAACCCCCACCCCGAACCAATACGTGCCACCCCCATTTCCCTTTCCCTCTTCTCTCCCTCTCTTCTCTATTACCCCCACCCTCCACCACTGCTAGCCGCCGCGGTCCGGCGACAACCACCCCCACCACTGCGAGCCCAGGTATCCCTTTCCCTCTATCTCCATGTCTCTCTCTATCTCTGTTCCCCTCTATTGCTCTGGTTTTTTAATTTTCTTTGAATTTTCTTTTGCCTCCCTGCAGAGCCACCACCACCACCTGAGAGCCATCGTGCACCACCGGTCCACCACCACCTCCGGTAAGTTCCCTCTCTCTGCTCTCTATGCTCTCTGCTTTCTGGCTCTTTGAAGGCTCTGTTTTGTTTGTATTTTTGGAGCAAAAATTACAACTTGCTTCTTTTATTTTTATTTTCACAAATCCATTACCCTGTAAATCTGTAATGGTAAATAGTAGACCATATGTCAGTAATATGGGTGCACTTTTTAGAGAATGCATGAGTTGTATTGGTACTGTGATGAATATAACAAACTTGTGAATCTAGACAGCAGCATTGACTGTGTGTTTGAATACTGGATTTTCAACATGGATTATTGTGTTGCCTTCATATGGTTTGTTGTGTCAATCTGTTGTTATATCTCTTTTCTGTCATCATTTGTTTTTCATCTCAGGTTCATTTAATCATTCCTAATATTTATTCATGCTTCAAAACAAATTGATATGTATAACAGCAGTGTATCATGAAAGTGAAAATTTTGAATGGTTTTAATATAGGTGTAAGGTTCATTTAAATTGCTTTGTGTGGGTGCCCATGGTTCCTGGCAACGAAAATGAAGAGTGATGCCGGAAAGTTTTTTTATGTTGGTAGCACTATTTTAAAGAGCAATGTTAGATACCCTTAAATAGCAATTTGTTTCAAAATATGTTATATGATACCCTTTTAACCTACTTTAAGATTATGCTTGGTTGATGATGCTTAATTTTTTTATGCTGTCACATGAAGGCCTAACAGCCATGAGCCATGATCTTTTATTTATTTATTTATTTATTTATATGAATGCTCTGGTTTGATCAATTTCTTGTTTTACTTTGTATGTATATGTGTGTGTGTACTTTTTGCCTTATCTGTCGTACAGTATTTGTTACATTCTGTTATTATTTACCCATCTAGTATACAAGCAACAACTTACAAGTGAGCACAAGAGAAGCTCATTTTAGTTACTCTGTGCAATGAGTTTGTGCTATAAACTTTTAATAGGATCAGTGGGTTTATATGTTGTTTCTCGATAGGATTTGTGTGCTGATAATTTAATGTTTGTGCATGTGTTTGCCAATATGTGTTGTTTGTTAGTGGAGAGCAGATCTCAATAGGATGTGATCTAGTCCGAAAGGCTGGATGCTGGTTGTGTGCTGATAATTTAGAAGTTATGCATGTGTTTGACAATTATGTGTTACTTGTTAGTGGAGAGCAAAGCTCAATAGGATGTTTGCTACAATATTTTACCCAAGTTTGTATTGATTTACATTGCAATATATAAGCTACACTATATTTATAGGTTAGTGGTTTTATTTTCAGCTAGAGTTAATTATTAATTTATGAAAGCCTTAGTTTCCTATTTGAGATTCAATATTAATGAGCATGCGTACCTTCTCAGGGTACGCATGCTCATTGTATTGAATCTTGAATTGTCCAAGTGGGACAGTTTGGGAAAAAATCTTTTTCACACTCGTACAATAGTCATTTCAATGTTCAAATGCCTTATATACTTGTTGAAATCTCGGTCTGATGCATTTCCTTTTGTTCTACCGGTGCATACTTGATCGCGGTGATTCTCACCGTGCTCGAGTCGTGTACTTGGAGACATATGGGAAATGCTGCCAAAATTTTGTCAAGTATAAGGTATTTGAATATGGGAATAACTATTATTAGCCGAGTGTGGTAAAGGTTTCTTCTCGAATGGAATAGGTTCATACCTTGTCATAAGAACGAGATTGATGGAGTTATTGGAATGCATCGTAATATATAAGTGTTATTGTCGGATTGGTCAGTCTATTTAATTGCCAACAATGGATATTCCGAAGAATCGAAAATAGATGTATCGTAGGTTGGATCGGAATAAACGTCTTAGGGAAGAGTATAGAGTTGGAATGGGTGAGTTTATAGAGTTTGTTGTTAGCCAGGAGATATTTATACGGCTGGGCAGTGATCATTTGAGGTGTCCTTGCAAAAGATACAAGTGTCAATCTTTCAAAAGCGTGGATGGAGTTGTATCCAATCTTTATGAGAAGGGCTTCATGCCTAATTACTATTGGTGGAGTAACCATGGTGAGACGTTGCCTGATTTAAACCCGATTGTGTTTGAAGGTCCGTACTATGGAAGTGGTGACCAGAGGGAAGAATTGAATCCATACGAGCAGATGATAATGGATCATGCTGGACAATCGGTTGGTGTTGTACTAGAAGAAGATGGGGGAGAAGATGGTGGAATGGGTTCCCAATACATAGAGGAGAATCCGAATCCCGAAGCTCAAAGATTCTATGATATGCTGAGTGTTGCACGATCTCCATTGTGGGAAGGATGTCGGGAGTACACGGAGTTGTCGATGTGCATGGAATGGTTGAGTATCAAATCTGACTACAATATGCAAGAAGGCTGTTTTAATCGCCTCACCAGGTCAGTGTCCAAGGCGTTGCCAGAAGACAATCGGATGCCTACTAGTTTTTATCATGCTAAGAAGTCTGTGGAAAATTTGGGTCTGGGGTGTTTGAAAATTGATTGTTGCCCGAATGGATGTATGTTGTACTATAAGGATGATTCAGCGAAAAGCATAACATGTTGTCGATTTTGTGGTGCGGATCGTTATAAGACAACCACTAGGATAGGCATTGAGAAGAAGAGGTCACTAAAAAAGATGTGGTACTTTCCGCTCGTGCCAAGACTTACAAGATTGTACTCTTCGATGGCCACTGCAGCTCACATGAGGTGGCATAGTGAGCATGAGAAGGAGCAAGATGTCTTGTGTCATCCATCTGATGGAGAAGCTTGGAAGCATTTTGATAGGGTTCATATGGCATTTTCGCTGAGGATGATTGGATTCCTCTACCTCCCCCTGATTGTGTCGCGCCGCGGATGCGGCGCGCTCGTGCGATTCCGGCAAGTGTACCGGACTGCCGTTAAGTAATAAAAGATATCGATCCCACAGAGACTGTGTTCTCGAATCGCAATCGGTTTTCGAATCGATTAGTTCTGGACAGTTTTAAAAAGGGTTTGAATTTGAAATTAAGAGATAGATGAGCAGAGAACAATTAAAACAGAAAACAATTGTTTTTGGGGTTTTCGATTTAAACGGATTCCTAGGGATTTGGGTTACCTTTGAGGCTGTTTATGTTGCTAACTGATTTACCTTTGTTGATTACCGAAATTGCCTTGAAGGCGAGTTTATCCTCTGATAGCTTAAGCTCCCTCTCGGGTTACAAAAGACGTGCCCAATTGACCCGACCCCTACTCTCGTGGTAGTCGATCCCAGATTGGACCCTTTGCGTTCCGTGACAACTCGTTGCTCCTCGAGGGACGGCTTCTAACTCTCGTGATTTCAGTCCCAAGTCTGACTTCTATAGGTCCGACACACAAGTTCACCGCTAGGTTCCTCCTTGAAATGTCTCAGTCATGCAAATAACCTAAGTTCACCGCTAGGTTCCTCCTTGGATCATTCACATCTCACAAACCAGTGGCTGCCGGGCTTTACGAGTGAAACACCCTAGAAATCCTAAGTTCACCGCTAGGTTCCTCCTTAGAACGTCTACGTCACGCAAATAAACGGTTGCCGAAATTTATGAGTGATTAACACACTAGAAATCAGATCTAAAACAATAATGAAATCAACAACGATTTTACATCAAATCAACAACATTTACAAACCTTGGGCAGAGCCCTAGTCCCTAGAAACTAAGCTACTACTCCAGTCTTGCCATGGAGATGACAAGCTGGGTTGACAACATAATGAAAATTAGAAAAATCAGAGAAGAGAAGAGAAGAGGAGAAGAGAGATCTATGCCTAGAGTCCTAGTTGTTATGGATCTCATCCAATCTGTCTTGTGTCCCTTAGATCTGATGCCTTGATCCTTATTTATAGAAAGGGGGAAGTTAGAGTCCCAAACCAACTCAGAATCTGATCTATTTCGGTTTCTTCAGGTCCAAGTAATGCGCGTCACGGCCGTGATGGCCATCACGGCCAGGCCGTGACGGTCTCTGCCTCTGGCACTTTTGGAAAATTCGGGCCTCTCGCGTGGCGAGCCCATGCTCGCGTCGCGAGCCCTCTGTTTCATGGCCGTGAAGAATTTCACGGCTGGGCCGTGATGTGCTCTGACTTGTGGTGGTTTTGGGTCACGGCCGTGATGGCTATCACGGCCAGGCCGTGACAGACTCTGACTTCAGCCTTTCTTCTTTTTCAGTTTTGCTCGATCATGGCCGTGATGGGCATCACGGCTAGGCAATGATGGACTCTGTTTGGCTCATTTTCTTCAGTTTTAAAGCTCCATCTTCATCCAAACTTCATCATGGTTGATCTTGAGCAATTTACCCTTGATATCTGCAAAACAACACACGAAAACCGCCTTACCCGTTCCAAAGGAAAATTAACCTAAAATCTAATAAAAATATGCCTAAACTACATGAAAATGCATGCAAAATGATAGACAAAGATGATGTGGAATCACACTCATCACCCCCTCATCATGACTGATTTTTTTTCTTCATATTTTTGACTTAAAACGATTCTTGTACGACACTTTGGATTATTTTTTATATATATATTCATTATTTCTTATGATTGTATATTTCATTAGTAATTTGGTGTGTTTTATTAGTATTTTTGCTAAACTTTAAAGAAAAACAGAAAAAATTTATTATTTTAAAAATTAAATTTAAAAAAAATTTAATAAAAACCAGTTTAGCGACCGAATTAGAAACCAATAATTCGGTCGCTAAACTTTAGTTACCATTAACAGATTGTGGTCTAGCGACTGAAAATCCGTCGCTAATATAGGTTAACAGTAACAAAAATTGGCGACCGAACTAGCGACCAATAATCGGTTGCTACAAATGGTTACCCAAACAATGCGACCAACCGTGTAGCGACCATTTTTTATTATTTAGCGACCGAAATTACGGTCGCCATTTAGCGACCGAATTATTATTTCGGTCTCTAAAAGCTTAGCGACCAGGTTATCAGCCACCACCATGAATCGGTCGCTAATTCGGTCGCTAACTTAAATAGCGACCGAATTAGAAAGTTTAGTGACCGAATATGCCAGTCGCTAAACAGTTCTTTTTTTGTAGTGCTAAGGAGACTCCTAATATAGATTCTTTTCCTATCGTGAGAGAGTTTCCTGAGGTTTTCCCTCCAGACATTATGGGTTTGCCACCCAAGAGAGAAGTGGAGTTCACCATAGATCCCATACCGGGGACATGACCTATCTCGATTGCACCCTATCGGATGTCACCCACTGAGTTGGTTAAGCTAAAGAAGCGGTTGAACGATATGTTGAAGAAACAGTTTATCAGGCCGAGTGTTTCACCGTGATGAGCACCGGTGTTGTTTGTAAAGAAGAAGGATGGGAGTGCTAGGTTGTGCACGGATTATAGGCAGTTGAACAAGTGACGATCAAGAACAAGTACTTGTTCCTAGGGTAGATGATGTGATGGATCAGTTGAAGGGAGCTTCAGTGTTTTCCAAGATTGATCTGAGGTCTGGACACCATCAGATTAGAGTAAAGAAGGAGGATATACCTAACACCGTTCCTCGATGAGTTTGTGGTTGTGTTTATCGACGATATCCCTATTTATTCCTGTGCACGGGAAGATCATGAGGAACACTTGAGAGTGGTATTGCAAGTGTTGAAGGACAGGCAGTGGTATGCTAAGCTTTCCAAGTGTCAGTTTTGGATGGAAGAGGTACAATTCCTTGGGCATGTGATCAACAAAGAAGGAATATCTGTAGATCCAACTAAAGTTTAAGCAGTGTTTAAATGGGAGAGGCCTAAGTCAGTAAGCGAAGTGAGGAGTTTTCTTGGATTAGCTGGATATTATTGGAGGTTTATAGAAGGTTTCTTGAAGATTGTGTTGCCTATGATGCAGTTGACGAGGAAAGGTACAACTTTTGTTTGGACGGATGAATGTGGGAAGAGTTTTCAGGAGCTGAAGAGTAGGTTGACTACATCATCAGTGCTTGCTTTACCAGATCCTCTAGGACAGTTTGACGTATATTGTGATGCATCATACCAAAGTTTGGGTTGTGTGTTGATGCACGAGGGAAAAATTGTGGCTTGTGCTTCCCGACAATTGAGTGTTCATGAGAGGAACTATCTGACCCATGATCTGGAGTTAGCAGCTATAGTGTTCGTATTAAAGATATGGCGGCACTATCTGTAAGGAGCTAGGTTTAATGTGTACCGTGATCATAAGAGTTTGAAGTATCTGTTCGATCAGAAGGAGTTGAATATGAGACAGTGGAGATGAATGGAGTTTATCAAGGATTATAAGTTTGTCAGTACCATCCAGGGAAGGTGAATGTTGTAGCGGATGCATTAAGTAGGAAATATTTGCATGTGTCCGCGATGATGGTAAAGGAGATGGAGTTGATCCAGCAGTTCAGAGATCTGAACCTAGGTATGGAGTTGGTTGAGGATAGGATATGCTTGGGTATGGTTACCATCAGCAGCGAGTTTTTGAAAGAGCTTAAGGATAAACAAGTTCAAGATCAGTATCTTCAGGAGGTGAATAGAGGTATAGATGAGGGTAAAGTTTCTGAGTTCAGTAGAGGATCAGATGGTGTGTTGAGGTTCATGGATCGAATATGTGTACCAGATGATATAGAGCTTAGGAGGAGGATTTTGGAGGATGCACATAAGAGTAAGTTTAGTTTTCACCCTGGAGCCACGAAGATGTATCAGGATATGAAGAAGATGTTTTGGTGGGCAATAATGAAGAATGAAGTAGCAGAGTATGTTATATCTTGCCTGGTGTGTCAGAAGGCCAAGATTTAGCATCAGAAGCCTGTTGGTTTGTTGTAGTTGCTAGATATCCCAGAGTGGAATAGGATAGCATAGCTATGGACTTTGTTGTTGGATTACTGCGAACTCCTAAGAGGCACGATGCGATTTGGGTCATCATTGATAGGTTGACGAAGTGTGCTCACTTCTTACCTATTGGTGAGAGTTATAGTTTAGAGAGGTTAATCCAGATCTACATCAAGGAGGTTGTTAGGTTGCATGGTGTGCCGTCAAGTATTGTCTCCGACCGAGATCCTAGATTAACATCTAGATTTTGGAGACAGTTGCATAGCTCGAAGGGACTCCTTGAAGAGCTCGATGGGACTCCTTATGAACCAGATGCTGGGGGACGAGTATAGTGTCTGTGGTCAGTACGTCTTTTTGAGATGTTGTATTTTCAGTTCGCATGTCAGTTTGTACTTATGGGGCCTAATGTTGTGGTACCCTAGACAACTATCCTGTATCAATATGTTTATATATGTATATATGGTGTGATGTTTATGTTCCTGTCTTTTATGCTTAAGTTTTTAATATTCTCACTTTTTTGTTATGAATGTTAAATGCTTATAACGCGATTAAGGTTAGTTAATTAGGTTTTTCTTTAATGGGATATCGGGGTATCTCATAGTGCATTTGGTGATGTGTATGGGACAATTAATTGTGTGTCTTTTGTAGATTAAACAATACTTCCTAATGTCGTGTGAGAGTGCATCAACTGCTAGGCTAGGCTATATCTAAGTGAAGTAATAATCATTACAATCAACTCTATTAAATGATGTGTCTCTTTTTTGTAAACTTAGTCAATATTTTAATCAAGCTACCATTGGTGATGGTAACTCACCATGTCCAAAACTCAAATGAGGTATTTATGACAGAGAAGACATGTCCTTTTTTTTCATGGTCTGGAGGCATTAAATGTCATTGAAGAAATATATATAAGAAAGATAAGCAAAAACTAATATAAGCTGAGACCTCACTTTACTGTAGATCTATAGTAAAGATGAGGATCAGCATTAGAAAGTTGATATGATCTAGGGTCGACCACTTTTCAATATTTTATTCAATAAGTTAACAAGAAAATATATATTTAAAATTACTAAATTATATGTATTATATTTATAGTAATATATATATATATATATATATATATATATATATATATATATATATATATATATATATATATATATATATATATATATATATATAAACTTTTACTCTGAGGAATGGAAACCTCAAAGAGAATAGTTCTTACAAGAATTTAAGGGAACAAACGGGATAAATATTCAGGAAGAATATTATCAATTTCTTAATAATGTTAAGACAAGTTTTATTCTTTGACTGGTTTCATGCTTACTCAGTCAAACACTCAATCAACTATCCTTGGAAAACAAGGATAGATGTTGATAAAACCACTAATGTCATTACTGTATGGCATTTGAAAAATTGTGAGTTAGTCAAGACAGAGTTACCACCAAATAACTCTTTCCAACTCCCTGGTGTTAAAGATCCTAGCACCAACAAGACAATCCTTTAAAGGATTGTATCTGGCTTGACAAAAAACCAAACGCAACGGGGAAGTAAGGCTTAATTGATCAACGGCGCCATCTTTTCTCAATCTATTGATCAACACTTCAAACATGTGAAAATCTTCATAGGAGTAATCAAAAGAAATGGTTTAGCTGTGTCTAAAACCAAAGTCAGTCTCTTTCAAACAAAAATTAGATTTCTTGGTCATAATATTTTCCAAGGGACTATTATTCCAATCAATAGAGCAATTGCATTTGCTGACAAATTTCCAGATTAAATAATAGACAAAACTCAGCTTCAGAGATTCTTAGGATGTCTCAACTATGTCGTTGATTTTGTTCTAAACCGTAGCAATATTGTCAAACCTCTACACAATCGTCTTAGAAAGGAACCACCTCCTTGGACAGATGAACATACAAAAGTGGTCAAAATTATTAAGTCTCAGATAAAGAATCTTCCATGTCTTTATCTTCCAAACCTGTCTGCCCTCAAAATTGTTGAGACTGATGCTTCTGACATTGGTTACGGTGGTATTTTGAAACAAAGAATTTCAAGAAAAGAGCATATCATCGCATATACTTTTAGACATTGGAATTCTGCACAGCAAAATTACTCTACGATCAAAAAAGAGATTTTGGCAATAGTTTTATGTATTTCAAAATTTCAATATGATTTACTTAATCAAAAAAAATTTGTTAGAGTAGATTGTAAGTCTGCAAAATATATTTTACAAAAAGATGTTAAACATTTAGCATCAAAACAGATTGTTACCAGATGGCAAGCAATTTTAAGTGCTTTTGATTTTCAAATTGAATTTCTCAAAGGCTCTTCCAATTCTCTTCCTGACTTCCTTACTCGTGAATATTTACAGGGTAGGTAAGAGAGTGAGAGTGGCAGCAATGCCAAAATCAGAGTCTTCCTCTGCAAAGGGGAAGGGTAAAGGAAAGCTGGTCCTTAAAGGACTCAATCACCAAGTTGCATTAAAATCTGGGTCATCAACCCAAAAACCAACAATCAATCTTAGGTCATCAACCCAATCTGGGTCATCAACCTAGCAAACCGCCAAACAGTCAAAAGAAGACTATGGCATCCCTATTCAAACTTTGTTAGCCTTTCAAGATCAAGGCCTATCCAAACTCCCTAGAGGAACTTGGGGAGATAGAGTGGAGGAAGAATCAGGTTCTCCACTCCCTCTCAAAGACCTAATCAAAGAGCTAGCCCAAACAGCTACTCCTTTAAATGTTGTCAAGCCAGATACAAGATTATCAACAGATACTGTAGAAATTAAAACATAAAATATAAAAACTTAAAACATAAACCCAGAAAGGTGGTAGAACCGACCAAGATCTGGAAAAATTAAAAAGAAACCAGAGCGGAGGCAGAGCCTCACCAGGACCGGTGGAGGGAGAAGAGAATGTTTTTAAACCATGTGTTTATAGATTTAACATTTGAAAACTACAAGGTTGAACACTACAAGATTGAAAGAAAGAAAAGAGGAAGAAGAACTGAGGAACTCACAATATGAGAACTCTCGGAACACTCAGAGCTTCTCTCTCTAAAACTCTCTCTAAAATTTTGGATGTCTAACAACTGAGCCTAGCATCCTTTTTATAGAAGATTGAAAATTTACTATTACAACAATATCGGTAAAATTGACCTATACTATTGCAACTATTAAAGAACAGTGCCGGTAACTTGACTGGGACTGTGTTGTCGGTAATGAATAGTGCCGGTGATGAACAGCGTTGGTAACTTCACTGGAATTGTGACTGTCGGCAAAGAATAGTACTTAAGGGCGACTGGAACTATTCATATCAGGAATTTGTTTGAGACGGTCGGTTGAGTGACTGGAATTATTCGTCATCACTCAGTTTGACTGTAGTGTTGATTCTATAACAGTCATCTTCATTTTGATAGAAAGGATCCGAACATTGGCTTAAATCTTCCTGGTCTTCATCTTCATCAGACTGGGGGAGCTTCTGTTGGGATGATTTTGATGAAGAGGTTATCTCCTCCTTTGCCAGTTTTAAGATAGCTTCCATATTCTGAAGGAAACTTTCTTTTGATTTGGATCCTGCCAAGACTGAAACTATCCGCGATCTCTGATTCAGAAATGCACATGTTTCTGGATTGACTGCTTTCATCCATTTAGGATTCTGCTGGAACCATGTTTTGACATTGTCACTGATGGCTGCCGCATAGTTGAACTGAGCCCACCACTTGACATATGTTGCTCTTTGTAAAATGGGCAATATACCAGGACAATGATCTTGCTTCTGGTATTTCTATTGCCAGCTGAACACCCATGGAACGTGGAAATCTGATATAGGAAGTAAGGCTTAGATTGGATTACTTTTGAATCCTTAATTGATTTACTAAATTCAGGAACACTTCATCTTCTTGATTGTCCTGAACATTAGTAAGATTATCATGCTCATCTTCTTTGATAGCACTTGATTCTGGTTTATTTTCATAACCAGATTCATCTGATTGAGCCTCTGCTATTTGAGACAAAATCAATTTATGAACAGCTTGTTCTTGTTTGATCTCTTTAACCTTTTGTTTAAGATTCTTAATCTTTTGCCGGAGATCTTGAATTGTAACAGACTTTGTTGAGCAGCATCCAGCCGCTTAAGAATCTGTTTGAAGTCAAAATGATCTTTGACTATAACTTTGCCTTTTCCTTTGAAATCCTTTTCCTTTGAGGATTCCATTGAAGATTTAAGCTTGTCCAGATACTTTCTCCTTTCATCTGGGTCAGCTATTGAATTGATAACTTCAAAAAGGAGATTTGTCGCAGTTATAACAAGTAACCAAGATCCATACCGTGCTGAATAGTAAAAAAAAAAAAAAAATTTTCGGAAGAAATTATTATGCTTAACTGGTTTGGCTACCTCTTAACTAGTAAGGACTTCCGTGTTTATGCTTTGGTATGTCTTGTTAAAGTTGTAGCAGTAAGACCTCGAAGGATGATGAGGCAAGTCTAATTTGCCGATGCTTGAAGCAAGATAAATCAAAGTATAAATAGCGAGTAGCAGTAAGTCTACTTTGATGTACATTTTGGTTAAGTTAAGTAAATCCTTTTTTCAAAGGTAAGGTACAGTTATGGTTAATAATAATAAGATCTAATAAATTTTGTAAATTCATATAAAGACTTTATTTTTTGAAATTTTTATGAAAAATATTCAGCAGGGTATGGCTTAGATCACTACTTACTGTTGCTATGGAACCAAAGGAAGGCAATGATATCAGATAATTGAAAAATATTAGGATTGATCCAGGCTTCATGTCTAAACCACAAATCTTAAGATTTAGAAACAAAGAATCTAGGATGTTTAGATCCTATAGACTCAAAGTTCTATTCAACCCCGTCATCCCTCTAGTATTAGAGCCAGATGAGGAAGTAAGAACTATAATATGGATCTAAGATCAATACCATGCTGAATAGTAAAAAATAAAGTTTTTCAAAAAAAAATTATGATTCTGTAATCTTATCCAGGATGCAGACTTGCAGGGTGGGGAATATAATCCTCCTCGTCCGTGTCCCCGTTAGAAAAACATCATTGCTCGCAGAGCTTCGAATGGAATAGTTCCAATTTCTCAATTTGATAGAAAACCCAATTTAAATTGTATTTCCCTGTGACTTTGCAACAGTGGCACTACTTGTGCTATTGTGATGTTCTTTTATTAATATTATCTTGGTTTTTCCAACAATAAAAAATTCAACCTCTATTTTTAATAGTTTACGAGGGCAGCTTAATACTTTCAATGGCCTAAAGCTAATATAAGAAGAGACCTTTTATTAAAAGTAGGCTCTATTTGGTAAAATCTTGGTGATATAGCTAGCTGACAGTGGATGAGCTTATAGCTAATAGCTAAGAATAGATAAGTTAATTGATTAGATCTGAAGTATTTAGTAATATAATTATCGGTTGAACTAAAAAATAAAAATAAAGTAACATAAAACGATGTGTTTATATGCTTTTTTATATAAAAAATCTCTCTCTCTCTCATATATATATATATATATATATATATATATATATTAAAAAATTTATCACTTTTAATAATTTAAATTATTTATCATTTCAAAATTTAAATATTAGTTTCTTAATTTTATTTTATTTTTAGTTATTTTCGTTAATTAAAGTGAGATATTATAAATAAAATGACAGTTGATATGATTTTTTTATATAAATTTATTTTCTATAGACACAAATATATTAACTATTTTTATCCTAAGTAAGGGTGTCGGTGGATTGGATTGGTTTAGAGCCAAAAGTCATCTCATCCAATGATGAAAAAAACATGCGGTTTGGATTGAATCAGTTTGCATCCTTAAAAAAATCCAATACAATTCAATCAAGTGCGTTTTGGATTGGACTGGATAATTCGATTTTTATCATACTTTTTTTTCTTATGTCATGTGCTACATGTTTAATAGTGGACAAAAAATAATCTTCATTTAAAGGAGCTAGTTTAGGGTGCTCAACAACTATTTTAACATCTCTCTATACTAGAACGGTGGAACCTTTATGAAAAGAAGCAATAATTTGTTCCTTATTAATCATTATTTAATTTGATGACGAATGAGTAAAATTCTAAAAACTTCACCAATTTTGGGAGTTTGAGAAAAAAATTGTTGATATTTTTTAACACATTCTTTTATGTTAAATATTCTCTTATACTAATTTCTTGTTTCTACTCTCACTTATTCAATTTTTTCCTTGAATCAACTATAAATAACTTGTACCTAATTATTTTTCTAATTTACTTAATTGATTTCCTATTTTCCATGTTTACTCAATCAAGTATATATATGATGTACATCAAAACTTTTATAAAAATATAACTTCAAGACATTAACATTTATTCTAAATAATCTCATATATGTCATTCCAACAAAAATATTAAAGAGAATTAGAGTGTTAGTTCGTTCATAAAAGCATGAAAAACAATACTTAAAGTATGAGTAATATTATAATTTTAAAAATAATAGCATATGTTTATAGTAGGTCAGTTTGGATTGGATTGGATTGATTTTCACTAGGGGATCCAAAATCCAATCCAATCCAAGAAAAGTAAGTGGTTTTTTCGGTTTTCGGTTTTCGGTTTTTTCAGTTTTCATTTTTTTCGGTTTTTCGGTTTGGCTTTTGCAGTTTGAATTGGTTTAGATCGATTGATGAACACCCCTACTAAGTATGTATATTTAGTTAGTGAAATATGATACATGAGAGCTATTAGGGATTAGGATTTTTCATTTAATTCAAGAGAGGATAAATGATGAGTTTAATAAAAATAGTTACGATAAAAATCTGAGAAAAAATAATAAGTTATAAGTTATAAGCTATAAACTCAAAAATTATTTCGGCTAAGTTTGGTAAAAGTAGTTGATAAGCTGGTTTATAGTTGAAAAACTAACTTTTAGCTAAAAGCTTATAGATGATAGCTGAAGAGCTAACCGATTGAATTTGAAATGTTTTATAAAATTAGTTCTTGATTTAACTTGTAAATATAAATGGAGATGTTTATATGATTTTTATATACATTCTTTTTAAATTATAATTGAAACTTTATAATTAAAATATTAAAATTTAACTTTATTTCCATTAATTTTTAACTATTTTTATTAAAAATATAAATGAAATAATATTTTTGTATAGTTTTTTATATAATTATTTTTTATTAGGTAGGCGTCGAGTAAAGTAGGAATTTCGTTAAAATAATAAGGTTAAAAATGATAGCAAAGTTGATAAGCTATATAATATGCTAAATAACAGTTTATGAAAGAAGCTTAAGCTAATGAGATAGGCTTGTTTATCGACTTTGGTTAAACAAATTTACTTATAAGCTAGTCAAATAAATTTATAAATTACTTTATTGGAGTTGCCAAACAGAACATTCAATTGGAGTATAAAAAATGCTACAAGCTGGCAAAAAACTGATATAAGCTAGAGAAATAAGATCTTTCTCCAAGCACCTCTAATAATATAGTCAAACAAACTTATCTACTATAACCTATATACTCACTACGTAAAATGAAGGTAATGAAGTGTTTGGTCCATGTAATTATGGACATTTTTGGTTTTAGTCCCTAATTTTTTTCTTTACATTGTGTATCTCTAACTTTTTAAGTTTTACATTTAGTCCTTGACGTAAAAAAGTCCATTAACTACTGGCATGTCTAACGGAGATACCATCTCAGCATGCCAAATGACATTAAATTTAAAATTTTAATGCTACGTGGCAATTTAAAAAAAAAAATTATGATTATTTTTTAAATTTAACAATTATATATATTAATATAATTATTTTTTTATTTTTTTATTATCTTCTTCTACCCTTACTCCAGATTCAGTTCTTCCTTCCATCCCCCCTCCCCCTTCTCCATCCCCCCTTCTGTCTTCCTTCCATCTCCCCACCCATTCTCCATATAATATCAGAAGCCCAAAACAATGACCTTATGACCCAACCTGACAATATGAGAAAACTGAGTAGGCAGCGGAAACCCTAGATCTTGGTGGAACTTGGAGATAACTGGTCGGCGACGGTGGTGGAGGGAGGACGTCGTGGTGGTAGTGGGTTGGTGGGTGTGACAGAGGGCAGTGCGACATGGGATGACGGAGCGATGGCGGGACAATGTGTGTGATAGAGGGTGGCACAACATGGGATGGCGGAGCGATGTCGGAAGCGTCGTGGGTGGATCGTGACCGAGGTGACGCTTGCGGTGGAGGACTTAATTTATTCTCCTTCTCCCTCTCCGTGGTCAACGACAACCCTCGCCTCGACCTTGCCATCGATGGAGCCGACAAGGACGACACTCACCTGAAAGAAGAAGGGTGTGAAGCCTAGCCGCCGCACCATCACCTCCAACTCCACCCAGAAGCATCGTCGTCGATTGCCGCCCTCCACCACACATGTCTCCTTCTTTGCCGTGTCGTTGCTATTGATTAATTGTTGTGCAGGTCAAGAGAATGAAAGAAAGATGTTATAATGGTTCGTTCAATACCCAGAGGCAGAAGATATTACGATGGTTAGGGTTCCTAAAGATGTGGGTCCTTTTTGTTTAAGGTATGCTAACCAAAAAGAATTATTGTGAAATTATAAGATTTTTAACTTAATCAAAAAAGAAAATTAAGAAAAAGTTTTAAAAAAAATACAATTTAAGCTATATTTATTATATTTTTTGAAAAAGCCACATGGCATTAAAATATTTTTTTTTACTAGGTGGCATAGCTGACTTGGAGCCCTGTTAGACACCTCAAGTTAATGGTCAAACTCGGCAAACTTGACGGTAGGGACCAATTTCAAAACGTTAAAAGTTAAAGATACATAATGCAAAGAAAAAAAAAACATAGGGACTAAAACCAAAAGTAAGTATAATTATAGGAGGGAAAATTCATTAAGCCTAAAATTAATAATTAACTTTATTTTGTCTATTGTTAATATAGCCAATTCATTTAAAACAAGGAGTCTGAAAAATAGAAGAAAATTTCAAGAGCCGATAATATGAGTTTAAGAAAATAAGATAATTAGTTTTAGGAAAATACTAACTAGTACTTTAAAGACATTGGTTAAGGAACAAAAAAAAAAATTATTAGAAGTGATGTATTCAAAATTGTGAGAAGTGTTATTTTTAATATTTGAATAAAAAAAATTACTTTTATTAGATTCCTAAACCAATATCCTTATAATACTGATTATCATGATCATTACTTCTATGCACAAGGAAAAATATTAATTATTGGTACTCATTAAATGCAGATTCCAATTGGAAAACGAGAGAAATGATTGATAATTAAAAGCACTGTGGAAATGGGTAGAAAATTTATTATACACTTAAATAGGAAAGTGATAGAGCATGTCATTTTATTTTACTAATTGTAACATCTATGATTGCTCTGTGGATTGACAATTGATTTTACAGATCAACATGAGTCTTTTCAACATGTTTTATCCTCGCTCATATCCTTCCCGGGAAAACTTCTCAAGAGGTGATCCATCTTAGAATTGCTCCTAGTCAACCACGCTTAACTATGGAGTTCTTAAGTGATGGGCTCCCGAAAAGAATATGCATGATATAGGTAGTACCAATCAATTCATATAAGTCATCCTCAACTATGTAGTCCTATACCTACACAACCTCAGGATCCCTCTCATTCGGGTGTGTAATCAGTTCATTCATGTGTCCCTTAGCCTAGAAGCCTGCCAGGAGCCGCTCCTTATCTGTGCCTTCTCGTACCAGCAACCATTCCCTGCTCTCGTCAGCCCCGGGTGTCAAACTAATCATCTTTTTTTATAACATTTTTACTAATCATCTTTATTTTTATTCCTTTTGGCTTTTTGCATGTTTTTAATGGAAAAGTGAGAGTTGAAAATTAATAGAGATATGGGGAAGGAATTTTTTAAGCTCTTAATTTAAGAAATTAAAAATATGTAGGTATCATATTACTCATTGAGTGTGGTTTAGTTGATTGTGCAGACTGAGTTTATGGAGTATAATCTCGATTCGAATGCTGCAAAATACATTCTCTGGGAGTGGTGAAGAACCTTAACCGTGACTAAGCTCCCGAGCGAAAATTAGTCTAATAGCAAGTACAAATGATCTAAGCTAGCTTGTGAGGATACTCCATGAACCCACTAGGGAGTCAAAGGCCCCAATTACAGTTAGGAGTGTTCATATCCAAATTGATCGAAAAGAAAATGGAAAACCGATCAATAAAACCAAAAATCGAACAAAACCGATATTTGTTGGGTTTTTTTGGACCTTGTTTTGTGAAAACTGATAGGGTTTCAGCTTTTTTTTAACAGAACCAAATCAACGGCAACCACATATATAAAATTATATATTTATTTATTTATTTTACTTTTTGCATTATTGATTTTTATTTGTTGGTTTTGTTCTTAATAATACTTATTAATTTGATCTAACATAATTTTCTGCTATTTTAAAGTTCTCAACATAAAATTGGTACTTGTTAGCTAGTAACATTTTAATTATTAGTATGTTACATAATGTTATTTGTACTTATTTTTCAATTATTGTACTGGTAAAAATCGAATCATCCAATCCAACTTAAATCGCTTTTAATTTGGATTGGATTGATTCGGATTTTTTTTTTTATTCGGATTTGATATAAGAATTAATCCAATTCAAATCGAATCGCAAATTATTTTATTTTTTGATCGGATAACTTTTTGACTCAAAATCGATCCAAATCGATCTACGAACACCGCTAATTACGGTGGATTCCAACCAAAAAAAGTATTAGTTATCTTATTAGTTTATTTATTTATGGATTTAATTGATAGACACTGACAGTATAAACACTGTTAATTAATTAGAAATTGACATCCCATTAAAAATCTTTGACTCTTATCCTAACTACCTTTAAAGTCTTTTATGTCTTAATTTCTGGTTGATTGATGATATAAAAAACTTTACACTAACAGTATATATCAATTAAACTCTTAGTTTATTTGAAATATAAAAATTATATCATTACAAAATTATGAGGTATGAAAAATTGAGGCCTAAATGCCACCGTTTGATGGGTTTTGCCTAAAGTTGGCACTGCTAGTTTAATTAAGGACTGGCCTGGTGTGTGTGTGTGTGTGTGTGTGTGTATATATATATATATATAATAAAAACTTGTTTTGAGTTACAAAGAAATATATAGATTTTTTCAGCCATAACTCCAAATATTTGACTAGAAATAACCCTATATAGCGAGATATTGCTACTACAATTAGGGTCACTCTCATTTTGGTTCTTAAAAAATATGAAACACAATTTATAATTTTTTGAACATGTACATCTTCGTCCTTTGGTTTGATTTTTTTGTTAGTCACTAACTAAAACTGTCATGTTGAAATCATATTTTTGAAATTTGAAGTTTTAGGTCTGAAGTGTAATTGAATAATTGATCCTAAAATTTTGATAAAAAAAATGGTCATGTAATTTCAATGTGACAATTTTCTTTTTCTTTTTTTACTGTAAAATAATGCATTCAAACCACTCTAAAATCGGATTTTGATTCCCTGCATTTATGCATTCATAAAGTTACAAGATACATCATTGAATCAATCTTGTTTTTCATTTTTTAATTTTTTTAATGTACACTCAAATATATCTAATGATCTATATCAATGAATACGTAAATACGTGAAAATAATAAATACTGGGAATCAACAATAAAAAAAGAAATGTCCTCCATCCAAATAGAATCAGAATAATGTAAATTAAATTTTGCTAAAAGATGAGCCAGCTGATTGGCATCTCTTCTAACATGAAAAAAATTCAAAAACAGAAAAAGAAGAGCTAAAATGAACAAGTAAAAAAGTTTAGAAATTATATTGCACTTTTTTTTTCCTATCAGGACCAAAGTGCTACAATGATCCTAACTTTTTTTTTTTAAAAGAGAATGATCCTAACTTGGAGAGGGTAAATTGGACGTTTCTAATTTACATAAACCTTTTTTTAATAACATTTACATACACCTAAATCACCGAAGAAGAGTGCACTAAACCAACTGTATCATTAATTTATACATAATTACTATAATTAATTAATAATCAACTTTTATAATCCAACATGTTCAAAAAATGTGATTCCCCAAAAAGTCCAAATTGGGTGCTCTCGCCTTATGTATGAATTTTTACTATTGAGCTAAAAATTGGAGGTGGTTGTGTCAAACATACAACCAAACACTTTTATTAATGAGAAAAGTTTTTGGTGGTGATTGTATCAATTGCCATCTGGCATATTATTATCACTAAGTTTATAATTTGTAAGGATAACTAGAATTTGATCCCTTTCACCTACGGGATAAATCATAATTTTCTTTTTCATATTTACATGAATACAATAGAAAATAAAAAAGATATGATAACAATATGTGGAAATTAACACATGACAATTTTTTCTTGTATAGGAAATTGTTTGTATTATTTATAAAACATAGATATAGATAGATAGATTAGTTAGAAATGGGTTTTACGTGCAGTTTTCATGAATTTGTCATTATAAACTATTTTTTGAATGACTAATATTCATTGGCTACAGAATTTTCAAGTTAGATGATGAATTATTGATAATTAATTTATTGCCCCTTATTAATAGCCATTAAAAACAAATTTTGGTGCAGTGGCGAAACTATATTGTATAGGGGATATAATTTTATTATTTAAAGATAGATAGATGAATTTAAAACTAGTCATTCAAATAAGTTTAAATACATTTATGAATTTATGAATTATTTAAAAAGTGAAATTTGATATATTTATTTTAATTTTAATTTTAATTCACCTAATTTAAATTTAATTTCAACTTTGATAAGATTTACGTAAATACATATTATATGACCTTAAATTTGAAATAAAAATATTAATAAATTAAATAATTAGATAAGATTAGTTACTTTAAATTTCAATTTCAGTAATTTTCATTCGATTTTTATTTTTAGTTTGTTAAGTTTATAAATACAATAATAAATCGAAAAATTATAATGTTGATACTGTCACATGATACATGGCAATATTTCATGCATAAAAAAGATGACACATAACAAAATCACATTATCGGAGAAGAATAAGAAATTACCTTGATACCTCTTAATACTAGATATCATATTAAATGAAGAAACTTAACAATTTTAACCTTATGATCCCCAATATATGATTTTATTTTTATTTTCTGACCAACTTTATAGTAAATCATAAAGTAAAATGAGATTACCTCGACATCTCTGTATACTAGATAATGGAAAACGACGACGTTAGAGATTATTTACAAATTTTAAAGGCCACGAAATATTAAGAAATTTTTATATAGTGATTAAAATTAAAATTGATGACTAAAAACGTATTTAAATCAAATTAGTAATATTATTGTCAGGATTTGTCACATCACACGTAATTTCTGTCGGGGAGAAAAGTTCTGGCAGTGGTTGTATGAAATGCAACCCAACAGTTCCGGATGACTTTGTTCGACCTTATTAATGGCATAAGTTATGGTGGGCTGGTGGCATGCAGTTGAATCAAATGCTCACTAAGCATATGTCAAGCGAAAAAAAAATATGCTCACTAAGCATATAGTTATGCAACTTTAATATCATAAAAGTCCACATTTGCGATATTTGATATGTGATAATGATAACGATGTGTTGAATTTAATTGATATATATTATTTCAGATGTATTTATTGACCAAACTCAATATATTATTAATAATGATTTTGAACATTATCAATCGAGTGTCAACTTTTCATATGTTTAAATACAGTCCCATTATTTTGACAACTAGTAATTATTTTGACAACTAATAGTACATACACCATAGCTACTGTTGAAATCAAAATGATTTGAATGTAATTAATCTCTGATGTTAACAAAAAGATTAAATTTGTTTGTCAAAGTATTAGTTGAAATCTAACAAGGTTATCCAGTTTTGTAGGATCACTTGAATCTTATACGTTATGGAAACTTAGAAAAAGTTTTCATATATCTGCTTGGACTTTAAATAAGAAATCCACGTCCACCCGTGTAGATAGGCTGCTCAAAAGCTTGGTAAAGTTTTTTTTTTTTGAGTAGACTGAAACTTAAGTAGACGAGGCATGAGAATTTCTAAGTAGACGAAATATTAAAATATTTCTAGACGGAATCTAAGTTTCAAATTGAATAGACGAGCTTAACTTGCCACATCATCAGACGAGATCTTTTTAAGTTAATAGACAGACTTTAATGCCACATCACTAGACGGAGATCAAAATAACTCACTAAGATATAGCAAGTCCAAAGACTTGAGTAGACGAGAGGATATGCCACGTTAGTGGACGAGTTAAATGAAAGAGTGAATAGACTTAGTTTCACATATAACTAAGTAGACGCATTTTTTAAGTAAACGAGTTCATCTTTATGATAAGCCTTGATAAATAATTTCAATCCGGTCCACTATGAATCATATTTATTTCAAATGATTGATATTTATTTCAAGAGAATTTTTGTTCTTTTCATTTGTTTTATATGCTTAATGCTTTGTTTCCTTGTGAGAAAATCATAGTATCATCGAGAAAATACAAAAAGCAACACAACATAGTGGGAAATGTAAAATGATCTGTACGATAGCACCTTTATGACTGGAAAAAGCTGGAATTTACATAAAGGAGGAAAAACAATTTTCAAGCTGCAAATGCTAAGAGCGGTGAGCCTCCATTTTGTACTACCTTGATAACCAATAATACATTTCAGCATGGCCATGATCAAGCTACCAGTCACAACAGATATTGTGGATTCAATGCTATCTCTAAACGGAAATTCAAAATGACCGTTGAAGCTTTTTAAGAGTAGAAGAAGGTCACTATAAATAGAGGACCTCAAGCGATGAAGAACAACTTTTGCCAATCCAAGATTTGCGGGAACAATCTCTCATTTCTTTCATTCTTTCAAAAGTAAAGTCTGTATTCTTTAGTTTGAATATTGTGAAAATATTCAACAGATCTTAAACTTTCATATCATCACATATAGTGAGTTAAGAAGATCTTAAGTTAAAATCTCTTTGTTAGAGTTAGAACCTAATTAAAGAGGCTTGGTAAGAAAGGAATACTTGTAGCTTGGAGAGGTGTTGAATACTTGGTTGTAATCTATTTGGAGAAATAGTGGATAAAACTTTCAAGTCGAAGGGACTGGACGTAGCTCTTGGTTGGAAGAGAGTGAACCGGGATAAAATCATTTCCGTGAATCTTATATCCTTAAACTCTTAAAGCTTTATTTGTTTATAGTGACTGTGGGGTTTTGATATTGTTTTTGTTAAGTCTCAAAAGCTCTTTTTCAGTGTGTGCATCTGCTTTATATATCATCGTGTGAGAAAAACAGTGTTCAAAGGTTATTTTAGAAAAATTATTAACAAACACAATCCAACCCCATCTCTCCAAATTTATTGTGCCCCTGTATTGGTTGCCGCGGTTCTTCACTGTTTTCGTCGTGGACGATGTCGGATAATTATTTCTTCCTCTCGTTAACGGCACCGCCGCCCTACCACCCCTACCCTCCCTTCTCCCTCGGATCACGCATCACCCACCATCGCCGCATAACGAAGCACCACTGCCGCATCACGTTCCGCCGTTGCACGCTTCGTTCATGGGCACAGTAATAAAGCAAAGACAAGGAGGCTTTCTGAATTCATAACAGGTTGCTACAGAGAGGGAGGGTTTTGGGTGAAATATTTGTGTGACCTAGAAGAATAGGTGAGATAAAAAATTGGGAGATTATGTACATTTCTGTGTAGTGCCATTGCTTTTAATATTTTTTTTGGTTTTCACATGCTGGTTTTGTATGAAGTGAGAAAGGAGAAAGAAAGTCACGAGAGGCCAGGCATGAAGTGGAAAGAGAAGGGGGATGGGAAGTAGGTAAAGAGGGAGAATGAGGGGGAAAAATTAAAAATATATAAAATGAAATAATAAAAAGAAAACTGTATCTATAGTGTCTATTATACGGTGTCAGGTTGTCAAAAGTGGTTATACAAATAATGTTTTCTGTTTAAATAACATTTTTTTAATGATAAAAGAGGGCTAAACCAGGGGTGGATAATGGTCGGTATCGGTTGGTTTTGGGCCAAAAAATTCAAAACCGTCCAAAATCGAAGGGGATAATATGCAGCCTGTTTCCGGCCACTTGAGGAGCGGTTTGATCGGGTGGCGGACGGATGAGGGCGGGTTTGGCGGGTTTCAACAAAAAATGTGAAGAGACAGAAAAAACAAAGAAATAATTAAATGAAATCAAAATTTACAGAGACCAAATCTTTGTCTTAAACCATAAAGAAAAAGAATCAAAAGAAGATCTGGCATACAAAACTAAGCATATAGATCTAAGAAGTAAGGAGAGTCTTCTGGTCGCAGAAGAACAAATCCGGTGGAGAACAACTTTGTGTGGTCACAGAAGAATAGATCCGTCGCTTGAAGTTCCGGCACTTGAAGAACAGATTGACGGTAGTATTCCGAAATAGCCATGGAAGAAGGCGATGACTGTGGGTGCCTCCGTGCCTCCGCCGTGGTGACGATGCCATGAAAGAGGGTTCGCACTTCACGAAAGAGAAAATGGAAAAAGACGATATCATGGTTGAAGGTAGTGGTGCTACGGCGGACTTCACAGTGGTTGAGTGGGGGGATTGAGAGAGGGACCAAAGTGAGGGGTGGCGCTAGGGAGAGAGAGCCATATGAGAGAGAGAGAGATATTGGAAGAAGTGAGAAATAATATTGGGAAGAGATTTTTAGATGTTATCAGATAAAGATAATGAAAGAGGAAGAGATTTGAATTTTGCAATCAATTGGCGTGAATAAAAATGATATCCATCTGACGCATAAAGTTTAGAGAATAGAAAAAGTCAAGATAAGGATAACATGAAATCATGGGAGCCAATGAAATCGAATGGCAATCTGAAGCAACCAATAACATTTAAGGAGGATCAGGTGCTTTAAAGATGATATAACTATATGATACGGGCGGGTTCAGTCGGTGGTGGGAAAAAATTTCGTGACCCGCACCCGCCCGCCTCTGACCATCTAAAACCGATTTTCTCACCCGATGACCCGTCAACCCGACACGACCCAACCCACCCATTTACTTGTTTTTTACTCAGTTATTTCGGGTCTGGGTCAGGTCTTGGTTCTTTGTCCACCCCTAGGCTAAAGCCCAAAAAGGATGTTTAAATAACAATTATACTAAGCATAAGTGTTCGCGAATCAGTTTGGATTGGTTTCGACCAAAAGTTTTGAAATAGACAACTATAAACAAGAGAAGGGGGGTTGAATTGTGTTTATCAGAATTTAAGCAAAGTTGAAATCTTTTCGAAAACAGAAGCTGGGTTTGGACGAGTGGAAGGATACAGGATGGACGGATGACTTTTGGCAAACACACTACTTGATAGACGTAAGAAAACTAAAGCAACTAAAGAGTTTAAGGAAAGAGAGATTGACACAGTTATTTATCCTGGTTCACTCTTCAAAGTAAAGAGCTACGTCTAGTCATTGGCAGCACCAAGATTTATCCACTATAGCTGATCAAGTTACAGACTCAAGTATTGTTTGCACACCTAGCCTCTTCAGGCTCCAAGACAAGTATTCTTTGCACACCTAGCCTCTTCAGGCTCAAGACAAGTATTCTTTGCACCCTTAGCCTCTTCAGGCTCACTCAGGTTTGTTTGAGAGATTTGGTTTGTAATAAATACAACTTCTCACAGACAGATCTTTCACTAACACTCAGATAGTGGTTTAAATGTAAAGCTTAGGAAAGTCTGCGTAATAACTTTAAATGATTGAAGAATACAGAATGAAAGAATGAAGAAATTAATTCGCAGAGTAATGGATCTTTGATGCTATATGTATTCTCACAGCTCTTCATCTTCAATGACTTCTGTATTTATGGTCTTCAAGTATTTAGGATCCGTTAGAGACATTCCCTCAGATGTTGGCTTCAAGCAGAACTTCATCAAATGCAATAGAGTCGTTCTGGGCAGCCATTAATGCAATAGGAACGTTGGTTGTACTCTAACATGAAGGATCATGACTTTATGCATCGTGATACAACCATATCAGAGTTGTGCAGAGAGCTTTTTGTACTTTGCTGAGTACAATTCCCTTTTTGTGTAAGGACCAGAGGTACTAGGGAATAAAGCATGTTGGAAGCATTCTTTAACTGGTCTTTGGTTCTGATATCTGAGGTTGCTTGATAGAGTAACTTCTGACTTTTCTTGATTCTGGTTCTTGAAATAAGATTCTGATAATTCTAAGAGAATTCGCGTTCATAGGATAAGCGCATCTATCTTGAAAATAACCGCGTCCATCTACCCATTTAAGATTTTACATACGGACGGGCTAGTAGACGAGCTTCATATGCCATGTCATTGGACGGATACTCTCATTAAGGTTTTATCAAGTCCAAATAACGTAATCATAGTAGACGAGCTCCATATGCCTCTTTAGTGGATGAGCGCTTCTATTACCTTAATGGATGAGTGCTTTTGTTACTCCAGTGGACGAGCGCCTCTATCACTCCAGTGGACGAGTGCTTCTGTTACTTTAGTGGACGAGCGCTTCTGTCACTTCAGTAGACAAGCGATTGTGTTACTTTAGTAAATGATAGCCTCTATCACTTTAGTAGACGCTGGCTTTCATCACTTTAGTGGATGCTGGCTTTCATCACTTTAGTGGACGTTGGCTTTCATCACTTTAGTGGACGTTGACTTTCATCACTTTAGTTTAGACGTGAGATTCTATCACTTGCGTTGGACGTGAGCTTCAATCACTTCAATGTTGGACGTGAGCTTCTATCACTTGTGTTCGACGTGAGCTTCTATGACTACAGTGTTGGATGTGCGTTTCAATCACTTGCATTGGAGGGATGATTCTATCATTTAATCTGCATACTCGATAGACAGTTTAGCAACCAATCTGAAGGTTAATTAAATCATTAACCAATGTTTAGTTCTCATCAAAACTTAGGAAAATGCACATCAGACATTTTAGAGACTTAACAATCTCCCCCTTTTTGATGATGACAAACATTGAGATGATTTAATGAACCTCAGAAAATATCAACAAAGAAAATAACATATATCAGATAGGTTGAAATTTTCTTAAGCGGACAGGTCATGCAGATGCTAGATCAGACATTAAGTTTGACTTGTTTTACTTTGAAATTATTATCAGAACAATCTTACTTAAGATTTATCTGAGCAATTATGGCAACTATCAGAGCATACTCATGTCCATGTATTATTTAAGATTCATATCATATTCATTCTTCTATAACACATTTCTATTACATTTCTCATTTCTCCCATTCTCATTTATACTCATGTCCATGTATTATTTAAGTTTGAATCATTTATACTCATGTCCAATTATGGCAACTATCAGATCATACTCAGGTCATGCAGATGCTAGATCAGACATTAAGTTTGACTTGTTTTACTTTGAAATTATTATCAGAGCAATCTTACTTAAGATTTATCTGAGCAATTATGGCAACTATCAGAGCATACTCATGTCCATGTATTATTTAAGTTTCATATCATATTCATTCTTCTATAACACATTTCTATCACATTTCTCATTTCTCCCATTCTCATTTATACTCATGTCCATGTATTATTTAAGATTCATATCATATTCATTCTTCTATAACACATTTCTATCACATTTCTCATTTCTCCTATTCTCATTTCTCCCATTATCCATTCTTCTATTCTCCCATTCTCATTTCTATTCTATTCTCCCATTCTCATTTTTCCCATTCTCCCCCTTTTGTCAACATCAAAAAGGGTTATCAAGTTTTATTTATAAGATATGTTAAGGGCAAGATAACATGTTAAGAAAATTATAGAAATGCAGCAAGCATATGAGACATACGCCACTTAAGCTATTGTATCATCACACCCCATGAACTAATGCTTAGTTAAAAGAACATATATATAGAAGTAATGACAGATTTAGCACAGACAGGTTAACATTCAGATATATCATTCAACAATACAATGCATGTTTAGATTATCTCTAATAAATAAAAACCATTCTTCTGCGAGGGGTTTAGTGAAAATATCAGCCCATTGATTTTCAGTTTTAACCAACTTAATATCAAAGATGCCTTTCTGAACATAATCCCTAATGAAATGATGTTTGATTTCAATATGCTTAGCCTTAGAATGCTGAATTGGATTTTTAGTCAAGTATATAGCACTGGAATTATCACACCATACAGATATGATATGTTCATAAATAGAGTAATCCTCAAGTTGATGTTTTACCCATAAGAGTTGAGAGCGGCAACTAGCAGCAGAGATGTATTCTGCTTCAGCAGTAGATAGGGCAATGGTTGTCTGCCTCTTGCTTGACCATGAGACTGAACTTGCTCCAATGAAGTGACATCCTCCATTGGTGCTTTTTCTTTCTATTCTGTCTCCATCAAAATCAGCATCACAATATCCCACTAATCAGTATTCTTTTGATCTTAAATACAGCAAACCAAGATTAGTAGTTCCAAGCAAATATCTAAATATTCTTTTAACAGCCTTAAGATGAGATTCTCTAGGATCATATTGGAATCTAGCACACATACAGACACTAAATTAAATGTCAGGTCTGCTTGAAGTTAAGTATAGTAGAGAGCCAATCATACCTCTGTAGACAGTTTGATCTACCTTTTTACCTTCATCATCTTTGCTTAGTTTTGCATTGGGTTGCATAGGGGTTGTCATGAGCTTTGCATTTTCCATTTTGTATTTTTTGAGTATCTCCTTGGTATATTTTTGTTGATGAATGTAAATTCCATCACTTGTCTGCTTGATTTGTAATCCAAGGAAGAACTTCAATTCTCCCATCATGCTCATATCAAATTCAGCTTGCATTAGATTTGAAAATTCATTGCACAACTTTTCATTAGTTGCTCCAAAAATAATATCATCAACTTATATTTGAACTATAATAAAGTTCTCTTTAGAGCATTTTTTGAACAGAGTAGTGTCTACTTGTCCTCTAGTAAAACCATTATGCATGAGAAAAGAACTGAGTCTATCATACCATGCTCTAGGTGCTTGTTTTAAACCATATAATGCCTTTTTAAGTTTGAAAACGTGATATGGTTTATCAGTATCCTCAAAACTAGGGGGTTGTTTAACATATACTTCTTCTTTAATTATACAATTTAGAAAATCACTTTTTACATCCATTTGAAACAGGGTAATTTGGTGTTGTGCAGCATATGACATTAAAATGCGTATGGCTTCTATTCTAGCTACAGGTGCAAAGGTTTCAGTATAATCAATACCTTCTTGTTGGCTATAGCCTTGAGCTACTAACCTTGCCTTATTTCTGACAACTTTACCATCTTCATCCAATTTGTTTCTGAAGACCCATCTTGTTCCAATAACCGACTTGTTTTTAGGCTTAGATACAAGAGTCTAGACATCATTTCTGGTGAACTGGTTAAGTTCTTCTTGCATAGCAAGAATCCAGCTTTCATCCTCAAGAGCTTCTTCAATGTGTTTAGGCTCCAAATCTGAAATAAAGGCCACATTGCTTGATTCTCTTAATGTGGATCTGGTTCTTACTCTTTCAGAAGGATTTCCAATAATAAGATCCTTAGGATGATGAGTGTTGAACTTCTAATCCCTTTTGAGATCTTCATGAAGATCTTGACTTGTCTGATGACTCGTCTGTTCCACTTGTATTTCAGCCTCAGGCACAGGTTCTGTTTTGGTTAGATCGGGTTGTTGACTTTCTGGCTTGTTTATATCAAGACCTGCAAGATCATCTTCTAGATCTGATAGTTCTTTATCAGTCTTTAATCCATCATTGAATTTAACATGAACAGGTTCTTCAATAATACAAGTTCTTGAATTGTATACTCTAAAAGCCTTATACTTTTGAGAATATCCTACGAAAATACCTTTATCTACCTTAGAATCAAACTTTCCAAGATTATCTCTGGTATTCAGAATAACACATTCACATCCAAAAGCATGAAAATAAGATATGTTGGGGCTTTTTCTTTTTCATAATTCATAAGGAGTCCTTTTTAGAAAAGGCCTAATAAGTATTCTGTTTTGTACATAACAAGCAGTGTTTACAGCTTCTGCCCAAAAATACTTAGGGAGATTATTTTCATTGAGCATAGATCTAGCCATCTCTTGCAGAGATCTGTTCTTTCTCTCAACCACTCCATTTTGATGTGGAGTTCTAGGTGCAGAGAAATTGTGAGAGATTTCATTCTCCTCACAGAACTGTCTAAACTTCTCATTTTCAAATTCTCCCCCATGATCACTTCTAAGGGTAGAAATACAGAAACCCTGCTCATTTTATACTCTTTCGCAAAATACAGAGAAAGCCTTAAAAGACTCATCCTTGTATGTTAGGAAGAGTACCCATGTGTATCTGGAATAGTCATCAACTATGACAAATCCATATTTTCTTCCAGTCAGGCTAGCAACACTAACTGGTCCAAACAGATTCATGTGTAACAACTGAAGAGGTCTAGAGGTTGATATTTGGTTTTTAGATTTGAAACTTGATTTTATCTGTTTACCTCTCTAACGTGCATCACACAAGACATCTTTCTTAAAACTAATATCAGGTAATCCTCTCACGAGATTATTCCTTTTTAATTCAAAAATTTGTTTCATACTGGCATGTCCTAGTTTCTTATGCCATAACCATCTCTCATCCTCTTTAGACATCAGACAGGTTACACTTTGATATGAGAGATCAGACAGTTCAATCTTATAAAGATTTTGTTGCCTTTTAGCTGAAAAGAGGGTTTTGCCACAACAGTCTTTAACTATGCATACATCCTTGGTAAAGGAAACATCAAAACCACTATCACATAATTGACTTATGTTAAGCAAATTGTGTCTTAATCCTTTAACCATAAGAACATTAGATATAGAGGGAAGAGGGGGTTTACCATCAATAGTATCAATTCCTATAACTTTCCCTTTCTGATTCCCTCCGAAGGCAACGTGTCCTCCTTTCTTAAGTTGGAGGTCAAGGAACATAGACCTTTCTCCTATCATATGACGCGAGCAGGCACTGTCCAGGTACTAGCGGTGGTGTTTTCTTTATCCTGTTGAGGACATCTGCAACAAAAATTATTTGATCTTTAGGTACCCATATTTTTTTGGGTCCTTTTTTGTTAGTTCTAGGAGTCTGTGAAGACGTACTTCTCTTCTTATGGATACACTTAGACATAACATGTCCAGTTTTTCCACAGAAGTTACAAACAGGTGTACATTTGATTACAGTTGACTTAACAAATACTGTAGAAGCTTTAGTTGATACTTTATGATGTGTCTGATGGATATATCTAATACCTTCTTTGTTAAGAGAGTGTCTCTGACTGCCAAGTAGCTTAGTCAGATTGTCTCTACCATTAATAAATTTGGCAAGATCAGAAGTGAGCTCTTCCACTTTCTGTTGAAGTTTTTCAACTTCTTCAGATGGTGATGTTTCACTTGAGATCTTAGCTTCATTAGACTTTTCAGTCTTCAGCTCACTGTTCTCTTTAGCCAGCTTCTCGTACTCTTGAGATTTCTGTTTATGCTCACTGGTGAGCTTTACATACTCTCTCAGGAGGGATTTGAAGGCTTTAGATAAGCAGTTAAATTCCTCCATCAACTCCTCATAGGCATCAAGTAATTCCTCATAGTCAGGATGTACCTCATCGTCAGAGTCAGAGCCAGTGTTGGCCATCAAACAGAGATTGGCTTCTTCCTCTATTTCTTCATCAGAAGATGTTGACTCCAGATCCTCCCAAGTAGCCATCATTCCTTTCTTCTTTCTTCTTGAAGAATTTCTTTAAAGAGGCCTTCTTGATTTAAGGACATTCAGGCTTGATGTGACCAGGCTTCTTGCACTCACAGCAAACAATTGGACTTTTGTCTGTTGAGGTGGATTCTTTGAAGTTCTTGCCCTTGTTGAACCTTCTGAATGGCTTATCCCTCTTGAACTTCTTTTTCTGTAGGAGAAGCTTTATCTTCTTGGTCAGGAGAGACAACTCTTCATCACTCTCAGAATCCTCGAGTTCTGATAGGTCAGCATCACTGGATGACTCATCTGCCTTCAGAGCCTTGGAAACTCTTGCTGACTTTTGATCAGCTTTCAGAGCAATTGACTTGCCCTTCTTTGGTGCAACTTCATCTCCAATTTCTTGCTCATGAACAGTGAGTGTTCCAAGAAGTTCATCCATAGTCAAGGTAGTGAGATCCTTGGCTTGAGAGATAGCAGTGACCAAAGGTCTCCACTGTTTAGGTAGACTTCTCAGAATCTTTCCAACCTTCTCAGCATTGGTATAGACTTTGCCAAGAGATTTTAAACTGTTGACTATAGTTTGAAATTTTCCTATCATTTGAGCAACAAATTCTCCGTCCTCCATGACAAACAGTTCATACTTTCTGACAAGTATGGCAATCTTTGACTATTTGACTTTGGTTGTTCCTTCATGTGTGACAGCTAAAGTGTCTCATATTTCTTTGGCAGAGTCACAAGCACATACCTTCTCAAACTCCTCCGGACTGAGAGCACAAATGATGTTATATCTAGCTTTGTGGTTCAGCTCCTATTTTGTCTTTTCTGCAGTAGTCCACTGAGCTTTTGGTTTGTCAGTGTTATCATCATTCTTGGGAATGAATGGACCATCTGTAAGGACATCCCAAAGATCAGAGTTTGTAGATAGAATGAACCATCGAAATCTATCTTTCCAATAATTGTAGTTTTCTCCATTGAAGTAAGGAGGTCTGGTTAGGGAAGCTCCTTCAGTCTGGTGACTTCCACTTGAACTGGCTCCAGCAGTCATGTCTATTCTTCAGGACCTTTTACCTCTACACTGTTAGATGCTCAACCCAGAGGCTGAGCTCTGATACCAACTGAAATAGACAACTATAAACGTGAGAAAGGGGGTTGAATTGTGTTTATCAGAATTTAAGCAAAGTTGAAATCTTTTCAAAAACAGAAGCTAGGTTTGGACGAGTGGAAGGATACAGGATGGACGGGTGACTTTTGGCAAACACACTACTTGATAGACGTAAGAAAACTAAAGCAACTAAAGAGTTTAAGGAAAGAGAGATTGACACAGTTATTTATCCTGGTTCACTCTTCAAAGCAAAGAGCTACGTCTAGTCATTGGCAGCACCAAGATTTATCCACTATAACTGATCAAGTTACAGACTCAAGTATTGTTTGCACACCTAGCCTCTTCAAGCTCCAAGACAAGTATTCTTTGCACACCTAGCCTCTTCAGGCTCAAGACAAGTATTCTTTGCACCCTTAGCCTCTTCAGGCTCACTCAGGTTTGTTTGAGAGATTTGGTTTGTAATAAATACAACTTCTCACAGACAGATCTTTCACTAACACTCAGATAGTGGTTTAAATGTAAAGCTTAGGAAAGTCTGCGTAATAACTTCAAATGATTGAAGAATACAGAATGAAAGAATGAAGAAATTAATGCAGAGTAATGGCTCTTTGATGCTACGTGTATTCTCACAGCTCTTCATCTTCAATGACTTCTGTATTTATGGTCTTCAAGTATTTAGGATCCGTTAGAGACATTCCCTCAGATGTGGCTTCAAGCAGAACTTCATCACATGCAATAGAGTCGTTCTGGGCATCCATTAATGCAATAGGAACGTTGGTTGTACTCTAACATGAAGGATCATGGCTTTATGCATCGTGATACAGCCATATCAGAGTTTTGCAGAGAGCTTTTTGTATTTTTGAGTACAATTCCCTTTTTGTGTAAGGACCAGAGGTACTAGGGAATAAAGCATGTTGGAAGCATTCTTTAACTGGTCTTTGGTTATGATATCCGAGGTTGCTTGAGAGAGTAACTTCTGACTTTTCTTGATTCTGGTTCTTGAAATAAGATGATGATAATTCTAAGAGAATTCGAGTTCATAGGATAAGCGCATCCATCTTGAAAATAACCGCGTCCATCTACCCATTTAAGATTTTACATACGGACGGGCTAGTAGACGAGCTTCATATGCCATGTCATTGGACGGATACTCTCATTAAGGTTTTAGCAAGTCCAAAGAACGTAATCATAGTAGACGAGCTCCATATGCCTCTTTAGTGGATGAGCGCTTCTATTACCTCAATGGACGAACGCTTTTGTTACTCCAGTGGACGAGCGCTTCTATCACTCTAGTGGACGAGCGCTTATGTTACTTTAGTGGACGATTGCTTCTGTCACTTCAGTAGACGAGCGCTTGTGTTACTTTAATAGACGAGCGCCTCTGCCACTTTAGTAGACGCTGGCTTTCATCAATTTAGTGGACGCTGGCTTTCATCACTTTAGTGAATGTTGGCTTTCATCACTTTAGTGGACGCTAACTTTTATCACTATAGTTTGGACGTGAGATTCTATCACTTGCATTGGACGTGAGCTTCAATCACTTCAGTGTTGGACGTGAGCTTCTATCACTTGTGTTGGACGTGAGCTTTCTATCACTACAGTGTTGGACGTGCGTTTCAATCACTTGCGTTGGACGGATGATTCTATCATTTAATCTGCACACTCGATAGACAGGTTAGCAACCAATGTGAAGGTTAATTAAATCATTAACCAATGTATAGTTCTCATCAAAACTTAGGAAAATGCACATCAGACATTTTAGAGACTTAACAAGTTCTATGATTAGATGGTGTGTTTGGGAAAGCTGGAAAAAAAGACTATACTCATAATCTATTTTTATATAATCGATTATTGTGATAATCGATTATAATCAGAATCTATTTTTGTTTGGGTCTATTTGCTAAAAAATGATTTTAAGATAATCTATTTCGCTTGGGTGGTGGAAAAAAATCACTTTTTTTTATAGTAAGTTACGAAAAATGGTATGAAGTTATTTGTATAATTTAATAATATTTGTTTAGAAATTAGTTTTGTAGAGATAAACAGGGAAGACAGTTTTGAGAATGAAAAATAATCAAATCACAACAATCTTAAGCTAAAATAAACTATTCATTGTCAGAATCACTTATTCTATAATTTATAACAAACGAGCCTTAGATGGCATAAAACAATTTTTTTCCCTCCAAAAATTTTTTTTTTAAAAAAATAAGCACCTTACCCAAACATAACAAACTATTCCCAAAACAACTTATTATACAAAAAACAGCTGAAAAGGGAAAATTTAATCTTTCCCAAACAAGCTCTAATTTTTATATCAAATCCGAACCAATCCAATCCGATTAAAAGCGGATTGGATTGGATGATACGATTTTTACTAATACAATAATTAAAAAATAAGTCCAAATAACATTAATAGATGTAACTTTTAACATACTAAAAATTAAATATTATGAAGTAACAAGTATAATTTTATATTTGAAACATTAAAAATAATAGAAAATTATTTTGTATCAAACTAATAAGTATTATTAAAAAAATCAAAAAATAAAAAATCAATAATGAAATATTCCTAAAAGGCATGATAATATGCTCCGTAATAAAATTTTAATGAAAACGTATTGCAGCTCAATTTGTATGTAAACTTTGTCTTTTATCAGTATTTTTTTTGTGAATCTTTTAATGAGTTATTTTCTTCAATTGACTTTTGTTACGTATATTCGAAATTGATATAAATTTGAGAAATTAGTCCATTCAATGTCTGTTGAAAAATGACAACCAATAAATTTGTGGAATTCATATTCAATACAAAACAAATTTTTCAATCTCTTTCATGATGTAGACGTAGAGACCACTAAAATGAATTTTGCGTCTTTCAATAACATCTTTTCTATATACAATAAGAACCGAATATCTGACAACATGATTAAGAACTTCATCTACCTACCGACTCAGTAATCGAGCATAGTAGCAGACTGATAATTCTATTGGATTATTATATTTGATAATCCAATAATTTAGTTGGCAATAGTGGGTAAGATATCTTCTATTTAAGACGAATAAGGGTTCATATCCTTGTCATCTCCCAATCTTGTTTGTTGCATTAATTCCCTATTGCATATTGTGTGTTGTTTCCTTAGGCATGGCTCTTACTGGTAAATTGAGTTCTGAAATTGGGATCATAGCACCTCCGGCCAAGTGGTTCAACCTCTTCACCAAGCAACTCGACCGCATTCCAAGCATTGTTGATGGAGTTGAACAAGTCAAGTTGCTAGAAGGTGACTGGCATACCATTGGTTCAGTTAAGCAATGGTCTGAACTTGTAGGTAATATTTAAGCTTCTAGTACATTACCATGCAAACAGAATAGGGTCACTTGATTAATTTTGCATCTACTTGTTATATATTTTTTTGTTATTAATTTTAAGAGTGGGTTTGTTAAATATTATTTGATGAAAAAAAGTCTCTTTTGAGTAAAAAAAAATCATTTTTAATAAATTTGATTGTGTTTTTTAAGCTTTTCATAAAAATAATTTTATTTAAAAAAAAATCATATTTAAGGTTAAACTAAAAAGCTACTTTAAGGAGCTTTTGAGAAAAATTATTTAAAATCACTAACTACTTTTTTTTTAAAAAAATATTATGATTATTAACAAACACAAAATAATTTTTTTAACAAAAAAATCTATAAATTATTGAATGTCAAATTTATTTATTTTTAATCGGTAACAAATCATTTGCTTGTGAAACTACAGATGGTAAGATAGCAACTTTTAAGGAGAAAATTGAATCCATAGATGAGAAGAACAAGTCAATCACATACAACATCTTTGATGGAGAAATGAATCAGCATTACAAGGTCTACACTCTTACCATTCAAGTGCTTGAAAAAGATGATGGAAGTGCTTCTGTAAAGTGGACAATTGAATTTGAGAAGGTCAACGAAGATGTTGAACCTCCATATAAGTACATGGACTCGATAACCAAGGGTTGTAAAGATATTGATACTCAGCTTCTAAATGCATAGCACTAAAGGCTGTGAAGAAGATAACAAATAAAAAGAGATGGGTTTTGCTTGGGGTTAAATGATGTTGTGAACTATGACGTAGAGAATAAAACTGTTGGCTTCTAGTAATGCCTTCCTTGGTATATCGAGTTGTATTATGATATTCCAGTTCCTGGTAATAATATTAATAAAAGTGAATATTCTTGCTTTATATTGCTATTTATGTATGAAGTTTAATGGGCCAAATCTTCATCAGTCGGACTAAAGCCTTCCAAGAATACTAGTTTATATTCCATAATAACTTTTGTTTTAGATATTGCATCACATCCTGAAAATTACAGTAAGAGAATACTATAATTAACAATTTAACAATATAAAATTTCAATTTAAGTAGTGACCCTAATTTTTAGAAAGAAATCAAAATATTATTGATATATATATCATTATTTTTTAAACTCACCTGATTTTGATAAAAAAAAATGGTGATGGGTATATATAATAAAATGCCTAGGCCCTTTTAATCTAATACATAGACCACAACTAAATAAGTTGATTTAAAAAAAAAAAAACTAAAGTTACATGGTTTTAGTAATCTAATTACATTTAGATGAATATGACATAAATAATAAGTGACCAACCGAATTGGAGACTACTTCTCATATTTTTTGCATTGTAGATTTTCCTATTTTGTTTGGATGTTTGTGTATAACTGATTAGGATTGGATACGACATTGATAGATAATTTAAAGGACCTACTCTTGTAGTATGATGGTTTGATTTCAGGAAGGGCATCAAACAAAGTTTGGAGAATGTTCTGCTTTGTAACTATTTGGTCCATTTGGTTACATAGCAACGAATTGATCTTCAAACAAGACTCTTTGGATTTTGATAAGATGGCCGATTTGGTTAAAATTAGAGTCTGGTCTTGATATAATAGTATGATAAAGAAATGGTGTTTCTTCTTTACAGGATGGTGTATTAGTTTTTATAATTCTCTTGGATATGCTTCTTTAGTCACATCCTGTATACACTTTGCTCATGGGGATGACTAGTGTACTACCAAGGATTGTTTTTTTGTATAGTTGGGCAGTTGGAATGTTAGTTAGTTGATAGCTGTGATTATCTTTGTAAATGGGTTTTGACTACCCTTGTACTCTTGGCAATACACTTTTGGTTTATTAAAAAAAAAAATTAAGTGATTTTCCCAATTACCCTTTAACTTATCTTATACATTTAATAAAACAATGTTCTATTTCCTATTCATTTTTCTACTGTTCAACTTCTCACAATTCACTGTTCAGTCGCTTAAGAGAAGTAAGAATGTAAGATAGCCTTGCATGGGAATTTGTGATTAGAATTTTTTTTTAATAATAATTGGCACGATTCCCTCCACATGTTGATTGACACATATTAATTAATTATCAATTAAAGTTAAAAAGTAAATCATGCTACACTCACACTGTAGATTTTTTAAAAATAAAGAAAAAGAAACGGTAGTATTATGAGGAACAAACCAAGTACGAAATAATAAAATAAGATAGATAAAAGTAAAAGTTATTAAAAAATCACTATCTAGATCAATAATAAAATAATGTAAAAATAAGTGGAAATTTTTTTGTTTGAAATAATACTAAAATAATATGATTTAAAATTTAAAAAATAATTCACTATTTATAATAGTAATAATAAAGTTATATCAATTTGTCAAATAAATAAAATAAAATAAATAAAGTTATCACAATGGAAACTAGCCATCAATAAATAATAATAACAGTATGAAATAAAAATAATAAAATAGTATATGATTAAATCTAGAAAAATTAATGTTTAACATAATATTAAAATATAAAAAAATGAATTGAGAGGGAAACTCACAATTTGAAATATATTCAAATAAAAATAGATAAATCTATGGAGCAAAATTTTGTTTTTGAAATAATCATAACAAAATAATGAAATATGAAATTGTGCGAGAAAATATATGATTTATAACAAAATAGTAAAAGATAAAACTGAGCAAAAATAATTTCTTTTCAAAAAAATGAATACAAATATTTATTATTTGAAATAATAATAAAATAACATAAAAATGAACATGGTGAACAAAAATATTATTTAAGTAATTTAAGATAAACCTAACTGAAAATTTTACCTTTTGAAATAATAATTAAATATTAAAGGCCAAAATTGAATTTTTTTTGAAATAATAATAAAATAGTAAAAAGTAAAACTTAGCCGATGAAGTTATTGTTTGAGTAAGAAAAAGATAAAATAAAAAAAAATATAATTCAGCTGTTTGAAATAATAAATAACATAATGATTTAATTGATAAGTATAGTTAGTTTAAACATTTTTATACAACTAACCAACTAAAAATTGACACATTGTTAAAAATATTTGACTCTTATTATAATTACCTTAAATACTACTCATACTATTATGTCTGATTAGTTGGCACTGTAAATTTTTTTACATTAACAATATATATCAATTAAACTCATAAAGTAATAAATGATGAATATGAACAAGTTAATCTATTTTTTAAAATAATAAAATAAAAATAAATACTTGAATTAATAATTATATATACGTATTTTAAAAATTGTTCATTTATTTGTCTATCTTTTTACTTTCTTTTATGTATTCTAAATAATTGACTTCTAATTGGTTGACTTTTTGAAAATAATATTATTGATATAGATAAATCTATAGTCTAAATTAATTATAAATAAAATTATTTTAATGCTATATACTTATTTTTTTCCTCTAAGTTTTTGAATATAATTATATCTCAATAGTTTTAAGATGTTAGTATACTTCTAGAAATTCTCAATCAGATCCTATAAATTAGATTATTATAAGTTCGTGCATCGCTAGGGTATAAAACTCTAGTTTAATCCACAAATTGGCTCCCAGCATAAATAGCCTTTTTACCTTTTAACTCTCACTCAACAAATTGTAGGTTTTTGGCATGCATTTCACATTGCAGGGGCTTTGACGCTGCAATAAGTATAGTGCAGCTAACTTTAGGGTAATGATTGATAGCTAAATGAAATTAAAAGAGGTCGTTGAGTGTTAGGCTTTATTAGGAGTACCTTTTAAATTTTTTTTTAAAACAATTAAGGTGGCGTTTGGAAGAGTTTATTTAAGTTCTTTTTGACTTATTTGATGACATAAGCTCTTATGCAGTGTGTTTGGTAGAGCTTATAAAAATAACTTATGCCACCCCATAAAGAGTTTTTGACTTATTTTCACAAGTCACCGGGAGAAGCTTATGAAATTATCATAAGAGCTTATGCACTAAACACCCTTTCCGTGTTTTTCACTATTCGAATCATCTCATACCCCTTTTTTTTTTCTTTCTTTAAGTGTTTATGGCATAAGCTCTCATGCGATAAGATCTTATATGATAAGCTCTTTAATTAAGTTGTTTACCCAAACACACCCTAAGTAGATAAAACTTAATTATTTTGGTTGATGATGGGCTGGTGCGTAAAACATAGGATTGAAGGGGAGAAATAAATCGGGTTGGATAGGTTTGCTCGCTAATTTTAACTGTATTTTTCCCCCCCTTAAATTTCTCATCAGTTTCCAATATTTAATATTCACTTCATATGTTTCTACTCTCTCTTTTGTTTTTCCTTTCTTTTGCATAGATCAAATCACAACAAACATCAAGTAAAATAATTTTTATAATTCAAATATCAATTTACACCTGTAAAGATGAGGTAAAACCCTTCACATGTCATATAAATTATTAATAAAATATTACACATTATTTTGAGAACTCCTCTACCAAGTTACAATTTAGGAATGTTTAACCAGCAACACTACCCTTGGACGTGGTAGAGACTGGACCCGGATTTGCTCCGGCGGCAGGAGCGTCTTGCCGCTATCTCCTCACCATCGGATCGTCCCTACACACATCCCAACACCTACTCCCTCCCTCCACACTGCCTCCTCACTATCAGATTTTGCAGGAGGGGCACTGCACGGCACTTGAGCATGAACGAATCCGGTCTGATAGAGACTGTGGGGGAGAGAGAAGAAACCCCACACACACACCGAGAGAGAGAGACCAAGAGGAAGGGAGAGAGAGAGATTTACACCACTCTTCGCCTTTGTTTGTTTTGAGAGAAATAGTTAAGAGAGAGTTATAGAAGAGAGAAAGAGAAAAGAAATGACCAACTTCTTGTTTGGTTAGCATAGAATTAGAGAAGAGAGAAGAAAAAATGGTGGGCCACATGCCTATTTTGTTTCTTCCCTCAACTGTGAAGAAAGATAGAGAAAAAAAGGAGGGAGAGCTGGTATTTTTTCTTTTTCAGGATTACCCCTTATCTTCTTGGTTTTCTAGTCATCTTGAACTAGGGGTGTGCAAAACCCGGCCCGCTCTAAAACCCGTCTCAACCTGCTTTGTTTGTTAGAATAGGAAATGGGAATTAGAGAGAAAACAAGAAGAGAAAAAATGATAAGAAAATATATTTTTCTTTTGTTTGGTGGAGGAGAAAAATAGGGAAGAGAGAACAAAATTGGTGGGACCCACCTTAAATTGTTTTCTCTCCTCAAGTGAGAAGAAAATGGAAGAGGGAGAGAGTGTTTCATCTAAAATGACTTTGTACCCCTCTTTTTTGGTTCTCATTCAATTATTTAATAAATTTAAATAAATTGAATTAAATTAATCAATTATTTAATTAAATTAAATTGAAATTAAAAAAGTAATTATATTAAATTAATAAATTTAATTAGTTAAGATAAATTAAATTATTTAAATTAATTTTAATTATTTAATTATTTAAATTGACTTAATTAATAAAATTAAAATATTTGTATATTGATTTTTTAGCTAAGGGTATTTTTGTCTTTTAAAAAAAATTACATTTCTCTTTTCTCACTTTCTATCCAACCAAATAAAGGGGAGGGCGATAACACACTTCTTCCTCCTCTGTTTCTCTTATACCAAGTAACACATCAAATCTACTCTATTTCTCACCATTTTCTCTCTTCTCATACTCTTTCTCACCCCTTTCTCTATTCTCATTTTGTTCTCACAACCAAACAAAGCAGTAGTGCTTAGGCCGGGTCTGACCCTAACCGCAGAAGAGAAGGGACGAATCCGCGTCCCATTTAGTGACCCGGTATCGGGTTAGGGACGGGTCTGAGTTGACCTTTGGGTTACCTGACCCGTCCCATATAATAAAAATCTATATTTACTTTTATCCATCCCTACCTTACGTTTTATGGACAATCACTAAGAAAGAACTTTGAAGTAAATTACTAAACTTCTACTCTCATATCTCACATCTCACATCTCGCTCCGATTTTTGTGGCTTTTGAAAGAATCATGTTTGATGAAAGTAACTTGTTTTTAACAATGTGACTTTGGGTTGAGCATCAAGGAAGCATCCATCTTTATGATCTATTTGTTGATATTTTGTAACATCCCGTTTTGGATTTATTTGGTGACACTAGATCAATTGGTGGCTTTTAGGTGGCATATTTTGCTGATATTTTGACTTATAAAAAAAAATTAACATTTTTTCCACTCACTGAAATTTAATTTACAAAGAATTTTGGGTCAACTTGGTTCCTTCCCATTTAGACCCGATCTTAAACCAACCCGTATATGATTGGGTTCCTTTGGACCTAGGGACGGGTTCGGGTTCAAGGAATTGATCCTATCAATATTTAGGGCCGGGTAAAAGACAATCATAACTCGTATTAACCCGTCCAACGCTCACCCCAATACGTTCTTGGTTTCATTGTTAAATTGCAATTGGGCCTTGTTTAAATTTTTTTGACCTTGCGTTCAATACATGATATATACTGACATATGTTATATTGTTATTAATAACTTATTATCATTACTATTAAATTAATATAAATTGAATTAAATTAAAATTAAAAAATATTAAATTAAATAAATTGAGTTAAATTAATCAATTAATTTAAATAAAACGTATTAATAATTAAACTAAAATAAATTTAATAATTTAAGTATATCAAACTAATAAAATAAATTAACTTAAATCAATTAAATTAATTTAAATAATTTATTTATTTAAATTAAATTAACATGAATAAAAAATTGGTACAAAAATTTATTAATTGCCCGTTAGTTTTTTTTTTATTCAATGATATTTTTGTCCTTTAAAAAGTAATAACATTTCTCAGTTCTCACTTTCTATCAAACTAATCAATGAGAGAGAGAACAACACAACCAAACATCAATGCTACTCTATTTCTCACTTTTTTCTTTCTCTCATCTTTCTCTCTTCTCATTTTCTTCTCACAACAAAACATACCATTAAGGTAAAACTTAACCCAAGATAGAAGAAAATTTGCTCTTCAATATTTTGTATCCTTATTTTTTGTACTTACCAGTTACCAACACTTTAATAAAAATCCTCCCCTTTTGCCCCCAAACCAAACGCACCCTAGGTAGCTTGTTGCCTGTGTTAACTTGTAGTGTAGTCTAATCTTGGCACAATGAACTTTTGATGAAGTTAACATTTTAGCCCAAGTAGAATTAGGAATTAGGAATATGAATAAATAAAGGCATGCAATGATGGTCAGAATCATCACATAATACGATTTTCTACTTCGTTTCGTTTCTTTATCATTGTTATCCACCATCAATGGTTCAGGATCTTTCCTTTCGGTTCATGAAGTAGATTTGTGGATACAGAATTGCTATACATATTGAACAGTTTGATACCACTGAACCACGGTAAATTGAAAACAACCTACTCCTGCCTCCACCAATCCCCCACCCCTAAAAAAAATCTGAGAAATCTGTCGCTGATTTATTACATAGAATAAAACCTGTACAAGCAGGTAGAGAGACCAATGAAGATCAAAATCCAAATATATTCTGGGAGTACATGTATATATTATATATTTTTATGCTTCCCAAACAGCCAAAAAAATTCATAATGATGCTATGATTGATATAATAATATAAAAAGAATGGCAACTCTGAAATTTCTTTAGGCTAAGCATATAAAAAACCTTAATCAAAGTACAAAACAATAACATTTTTCTATCCCTAACTTGTCATTTATCCTGCACTCCAGAACGTCCCAAGACTATGTAAGGACTATCTATACTGTGTTGATCTTGTTTAAGGTAGAAGGCATCTTGATCTTGGTAACAACCACCAACTATGGTTTATGTAGCAGGCTCATCATCCATTGCTCTTGAAATACTGAGGAATCTGCTTTCTCATCTTTTCATTTCTGCCAGTTCTCTTTCTGGCAGCTGCATCTTTCTCACTTTATTACAGTTTATAAGTAACTGTCACACAACATCAAAGCAGCAAGCAGAAGGAAGGTAAACTGATTCTTTTATCCAACTATCAATGGAATCAACTATCCCCAATCTATGAGGTGGCACCTCCTGTGCCTGCCTTAGGATATTATAAGATAGGCCAATTAACTATACAAGCCAACTCAGAGCATAGTCAAATCAGAGGCACTCACTTCATACAACAAAAAAAGCAAGGAGTGCATGCATTATGGCCCAATAAATTATAATTCCAAGCCGTAAGACGGGTTGTCTCATCAGAGTCCGATCACATGAAACCCTGCAATATGAATGCAACATCCCGATCACAAGCCATTCATCAAATTTAAAGAAATTTAAAACCATTAGACAGAGGGAAAAATATGCATACCACAAGCCATCAACCAAGTCAGTCAAAGGTCTGGTAAATCTTGGGACAACTTTGGATGAGGTAAGTGATTTGAAACCATGAACTGCAAACAAAAAGTTGGGAAACCAGAATTAAATAAAAGGAATCATAGTTGCTGAAAGCAAGAGATGCCGGCACACAGGTTAAGTACTGCAGAATTACCTTTGTCATCCTCTTCATCTTCTATCCTACTAGTACTGCCAGGGTCTTCATCTACTGCAATGGCAACATGATCATTATTGCCCTTTCGCAAACTGCGGACTTGGGGTGTAACAAAGGTCCCCATTGCTGACCACTCATTCGTCTAAAAAAAAAAACAGCCAAATAAATTCATTCCCTTGAAATTCAAATCGACCACAATTATTTCAATCCCATGTTAACAAGAAAGAACATCACTACTCATAAACAGTTTATTAATTTATAGTCTTAAAAAGTAAATATTAATGGTCGTATTAAATCAGAGTGAAATGGTGATGTGTCATAATAGAAAAGGTACACATCTTAACTAAGATAACTCCAATATAAACCAAAATTTTGAAACTGCTACCTCATATTTATCAGATTTGACAAATATAATGAATGTTGTTGATCATAACAAGGTAATGCACGATCAAACATTTCATATTTTATGCTAATTGAAGATCTGGCTCGAATATGATTTCTTTTTAATCTGGATTTAATATAACATTCTGGTACTAGTGCAATTTACATTTGTCACAGTCTAGGATGATAGATTCATTGGACATAATGCCCTAATGCCAGCCAGTCCTCCCACCCATATTTCCCCCTTGCATCTTACATCCCTATATTCTTAAAAAAAGAAACTCCAAATTTACCCATGCAAGTGTAGGCATATAAACAGAGAACTTAAATAATACTATTAATCTCCTCAATCCTTTTTCAAGAGCAAAAAAACTATAAATAGAGAAGTAAATAACTGATTTCCTCACCACTGGTTCTACTTCCAAAATTTCTGAGTTTGTGCTAGCTCCCTTCCCAGTTTCTTCCACTCCTTCAAGCAAATTCAATCGCAATTCTTTCTCATGCAAGGACATCTCAAGAGTTTCTGCTTTGCGGTTCAGCTCTTCTACTTTACTCCTTTCTACTTGCAACATTGCATCCTTGTTTTCTGCAACTGCCCTTAGATTCTCCAATTCTGACAATACAGACATCAGCTTCTTACGAAGTATTTCTTTGTATTCATGAACCTGATTATTGCTCTTCAAATCAGGATGTATATCATGCATCCCCTCTTGAGATACAATCATGTCAACCCACATCAAAAATTCAAACATCTCATCGCAACTTCTCTGGTTGTTCATTTGTGATGCAAGAAGAACATCATTAGTGCATCTAGTAACCTCTTGCCTTAAGAAAGAAATTTCAGCATCTCTTTCTTGCAATTGGGACTGAAGCTTTTCAACCTCAGAAAGGAGACTTGCGCACAGGTGGTGAAGCTCATCGAACTTACTTACAGTTATGGAAAGCTTTTTCATAACCTTACCACGAGAAGATTCAAGGTTCTCAATCTCTTGATTCTTTCGCTGAACAACCTTTTCAAGTTCCGCAATCTTCTTTGTCGATTCTTCCATTTGCACCTCTTCCTCGTCAAGTGCATGCATGAGGGCTTCAATTTCTGCAATAAACAATTCAGTTCCAGAAATGTTACAAGTTCTTATTAATTTATTAGTAAAATAAATATTACAATTTTACTTCTTTAAAGACACAAGGAATCATAAAAAGCTAACCTTTGTCTTTGGCAGCCATCAAATCAGTCTGAGATCTGATTTTCTCCTCTAATTCAGCTTGAGTCCCTTGCCTATCCTGAAGCTGCTTTAGTCTTTGTTCCAGCATCTTCTTTTCTGCCTCAATCAAGTCCATCTGTTTCTTTAAATTATGTTCTTGAATACTAAAAGATTGAAGATCTCGAGGGTAACTGCTTGCAGCAGCTTCAGCATCCTTAATCTGTTTTACCAGCTCTGAGCATATCCTGTCCTTTTGGACATCCTTCTCCTGAAGCTCTCTCTGCAAATTTGTTATAGTAGCCTTCATTTCCTTTTGATTAGCATCTAAAAATTCAGTTTTTATACTAGCAAACTCATTTGCAGCCAAAAGCAGCCTATCTGCCAAGGTTTTAATACATTCCTCAAATATTCCATCGTCAAACGATGGTGTTCTCAAGTTAACCCTTAGATTTGAAGATTCGACCTTATTCCCAACCAGTTCAGCTTTTCCATTTTCAATAACATTGACAGAGTTAATGCATGCTTCATAAAGGTAGGCAATGCTCCCACGTAATGCAACAAGTTGCCCATCTCGTTCTCTGATTTCTTTCTTCATGGTTTCGCATGAGTCTCTTTGGGAAGTCATTTCCCTTTGAACATCCGCCATTAGTTTAGATAGAGTTTTGTCTTTCTCCTGTGTTAATCTTGAGTGCATTTCTATTCTTTCCAAAAGAGAACTGACTTCCACTAAAAATTCTTGCAGCTGATGCCCAAGAAGATGAAAATTTTCAACTATGGCATTGTCATCATAGTGATCAATTGTGTCAAAATCTGACCAAGAATTTGCAGTCCCAGGGCTCTTCTGAAGAATAAATATCACAAGTTTTTAGGAAGGAAAAATAAGTTGCATTACACAAATAATAATAACAAGGAATGCATTTCACCCTTGCCAGAAAATTTAATAGAATGAAACAAAACAGAACCCACATTATGCAAGGAAAAAGTCATTTTAAATAACTGGTAGAGTATCGATGTGATATTATTACCTTATCAGATGACCTGCATAAAATACCATCATGTTCTTTCGTGACAGATGAACCCACCACATTTGCAGCATTGTATCCTTTCATACATGCCTCAAGACCAGCCTCTAGGTTACAAAACGATTCTACATCCATGAAAAAAGCATTAGCCAGTAAATTCTGAACCTCACCAAAGCCTTTGCAGAGTTGGTTCATGCTAGATTTCAATTCCATGATCTCAGAAAAATGGCTCTTTTTTCCCTCCTCATGCAAGGCTGATAACTTCTCAAGATGTGAAAGAGCTTCCAGTTTGGCAGCCTCAGCTGAATCCCTTTCTTTTCTTAGATCATCAAGTTCAGCAGCCACCTTTGCAAGCTCCTCCTGAAAAGCATCATTCCTTTCTTGAACCTCATTCAATTCTTCCAAGAGGAGCTCTGCTGCTCTTTTAGATTTCCTGTATTCTTGTTCTAAAGACACCGCAGCACCATGCAGCTCAGAACATCGTTTCCCAATCCATTCCAACTTCATCACCGGATCACTTATATGACTTTCACCACCAACCTCAATCTCACCTAACTTGTTCAAAATCAATTTCAAAGAATATTCTTGCTCCTGTAAATGGTGCTCAGTTTTTGCCAAGTGATTCTTCAGAAGCAAACTCTCAGATTCAAGAGTTTCTAACCTATTTGGGTAGGTTGACAACTGTGCCAACTTCTGTACATGCTCTGCAATAGTCTGTTCCCTGTTGCTGATTTCAGATTTCAAGTGCTCCATCTCAATAGTCAACTCTTCAATTGTTTGTTTTAGACTGTCTCGTTGTTGCACCAATGACTTCCCTTTCCTGACAGCAACATTTAGTTTCTCTCTGACAGAAGCTGACTTCTGCTCCTCTTGATTAAGAAGCTCTTGCAACTCCTCGTTTCTTTTACTCAGAGCTTCAACTTCAACGGATAAAGATGTTAGCTTTTCCAAAGTTGCATCTCTCTCATCCTTCACATGCACCAGTTCGCTCAAAGCCTCCTCCAGATCTTTTTTATACCTATCAATATTTGTCTCCTCCTTATCATCCATACCTATGCTCCTTACCTCATGAAGGGTAGCATCATCCTTTTGTGAATGGTGTCCGTCAAGTGCAAACCCATATGAAGGTTTCATTGATGAAAAACTTCCATGACTTGCTATAAGCTTTCTCAGCAATTCTTCCAAGGAATCCATATTTGCACCAACAGAAACCAGATTTTCTGTTTCAGATTCTGACAAGGCATCACTAACTAAGTCTTGCAATTTTCTGATCTTGCCATCAATGGTGATAATTTGTTCTTCAAATGCAGCTTTCTGTTCCAATTTATCCTTCAAACTAGTTATTTCATTATGCAGCTTTTCATTCTCAATTTCAGCTTGCCTTGTCTCCCCTGATAGTTTCTCATGCTCATTTATCAAAGCCTCCATTTTTTCAGAAAGGTGCACTCTCTCAGATGTAAGAGCTCTAAGGTCTGCTTGAAGAGCAGACACTCTTCTTTGTGACTCTTCCAGATCAGCATTTAGCAATCCACAATAGCTATCGTATTTTTCAATCTTAAGCTGCATAGAATCTACATGATGATTTGCCTCAGTAAGTGCTCTTCCTACCCATTCAATCCTATCCTCCATCTCCACAGACCGCAAATGTGAAGGCATATCAATCCTGTCTACAAGTTCTTCCCACCTCTGAACTAAGCTGTTTCTTTCCATCAATGACTGCTCTAGCATTTCATTTTGCTCAGCCAGTCCATAATACTTCGTCTGCAACTCCTCAAATTTTTTTCTAAAATCGTCCTCTGTATCTGGTTGTAGCGGACTATCATCTTTCCAGGAATCTGTGACAACATAACCGGCATCAGAGTATGAACCTCCTGCAGAATCTTTCTGCTCCCAGTCATTCATGGGCAATGAGTTTCCAGCAACTGACCTAGCCAACCAATCAATCTTTTCAATTGTATCTCTAGAATGAAACTGCTCTGGCAGATCCAGGTCCTCCAAAACTTCTTCTATCCTCTGAAGCACTGAATCTTTAAGAAGAAATGACTCTCTCAAGGCATTAGATGAATTACGGATATATGAAAGCTCGGATTCCAGAGCCTCCACACGCTCCCCAGCCTCTGCATAGGTCTTAAGTTTTGTTTCAACCTCATGAAGTCTAGCATCTTTCAACTGTAACTCCTGCAAGCATCTGTCCAATTCACTGGAGGTCTCTGCCAGGGACTGTTTGAGGCCATCCCGCTGTACAACCAACCCTTTTCCCTTGGCAACAGCTATGCTGAGTTTCTCCCTAATAGAGAACACCCGCTGTTCTGAATGCTCAAGTTCATTTGTTTTATCGTGTAACTCAGAACGAGCAGCAGTGAGAGCTTCCTCGGCCTGATGTAAGCTTTCCTTTAGAACAAGGATTTCATTCTCATTCTCAAGACGTAGATTGTCTAGATAACCAATATTTTCCTTCAATTCATCCAATTCCATCTCTTTAGATCCATAGTCTTCTTTTGTCATGTGTAACTGGATTTCAGCCTCTCTGGTTTTCTGAACAAGACTAGACACTAATGAACCTAAGCATGAAAGAGGTGATTTATTCATCTCAATTTTTGAAGTTTCCACATTCAGCATGCCTGCAACATCTTCAATCAGCTTACTGACAGAATCTAAACCAAGACACTTCATCTTCAATTCCTCCAATTCTGTTTCCCTCTGCATCAATTCTGACTTCATCTCCTTGGCAACATACTCAAGTTCCAGCTTCTTATTCAATATACCCCCAAGATATTTCATGATGGTCTCATAACTATTATAGTTAAGTAGATCAGGCAGTGCTTCATCCATGGACCCACCATGACCGAGCACGAGTTTTCTCAGGTCACTGTACATTTTACGCAATACACTGACAGCCAATTCATTTCTTCCAAGCAGATCATCACATTTCATATTCACTTCTTTAAATGACGCACGGGTTATTTCATGTTCTGAATAAGTAGCATCAAGTTTCTTCCGAAGATCACAAATCATTTCAGTGGCTGCATTAACAGAAGCTGCTAACCGATGATTGATATCCAAGCTATCATGATCATCAGAAGGGCTTGTTGAGGATAAAGTTTCCCCAACTGATTCTTTCAGCTTCCCAACTAATTCAACAATCTCATCATTAGTAGTATTCCAGCCTTGTTGAAGTAGCATTGCCCTCTCTGTCACTTCCTTCTGCAAATTTTCCAGTTGACTACCAATAATAGAAGCCATCTCATTTGAACTTTGTTTCACATCATACATTTCAATAAGCAATTCATTAATTTTGGAATGACAATGTCCAAGCTTTTCGTGAAGTACATTAATTTTTGCTTTAAGATGGATATCTTCTTGCTTTAATGCTTCATATAGTTCCTCAAGATGACATTTATTTTCTTGAATGTCACCCAGAAGTTGTTTTGCAGCTTCACATTGAACTGCAAGTTCAATATTCGATGCTTCCAAATTTGAACAATGTTGCTTCAATTCTTCAAACTGATCCTTGAGATCACTGTACTTTGCATCACCAATTTTCCTAACATCTCGCTCCCCCTTGAACAATGCACCCGCATTCTGAACATCCAGCTTCCATTTTGTAAGCAATTTTCTTAAGTTTCCAATTAGCTCCTTGGTAAACATAACAAACGAGTCTGAAGATGACTGAACTTCACTGGAATCACTTCCTTCTACCTCCTGCTCATCTTCATGTGTTTTTGATTCAAAAGCCTGTATCAATCTTGATACCCTGGGTGAAGATACTTTTTCACCAGAACTGCCAGAGGATCCTGATCGAGAATGCAACACATTAATTGCCTTTTCAAGCTTCAGCAATACTTGCTCCACCTCATCCAAACAGGTCTTCAAGGAAACAGATCCAAGAGAATCATCAAAGACTTCGTGTTCAAGTAGATTCTCAAGTGGCCTCATACGTGCACCTTCATCTGGCTTCTGATCCACATGCAGAGAATCTTCGGCAATTGCAATTTCAAGGCCATCACTTTGTTCCCGTGGAACATGTGCTTGATTTCCAAGGTCCCCATGTTGAAATAGCAGTTGATGCGGTTTCTCGCCAATTTCTTCTATCTTAGCCTTATGCTCATCCAAAGTGCTAGTGAGTAATACATTTTCCTTGGTAAGTTGTTCCAGGCGCATTGTAGCTTCTTTAAGATCAGTTTCAAACCTCATCCGTTCCCCCTTTTCAAGAGACAATTGCTCTTGTAGATCAACAAGCTGATAAGAGAATCTTTGATTCTCAAGAACAACAGGCTGGTTCTCCTCCTCGAGATTTTTAATCTTATCAGCCGACAATGCAAGGCTCCCACTTAACTTGGAATTTTCTGCCTGCAGATTTGCCACTAAATCATTATTTTCAACCAAATCTAGTGATATCCTATCAATCTCATTTGAGAGATGCTCAAATTCTGCTTTCAATGTATTCTTCTCTTCAGTAACCAAAGAGATCGTGTCAATTAGTTTAGAATTTTCAGCTTTTAGTGCTTCCATTGAACTCTTGAAGTCAGTTAATTCCGTTGCCAGGTTCTTACTTTCATGTAGATGAAATTCCTTCTCCTCCAAAATTATGTTTTTCTCTGCAATCACCAAATCAAGAGTTTCATTCATGCCCTTGTTTTCATCCTGTAAACCTGAAATCAAGCCTCTGCAGTCAGCCAACTCTGTGGATAGATCCAATGAATCTTTTTGAGTCATTTCAAAACTAATCTGCAGCTCAACTACTCTGGCAGAGAGAGCTTCGACCTCTGCCTTGGCAATGTTAAATTGGTTTTGCATTTCCACACTCTTGCTGGATACATTGTGCAGTTCAACGCGGCATTTTGAAAGTTCTTCATTAAGGTGTTGATTCTTCTCATTTACTTCATTATGAGAAGCTTGGAGCTGAAATAGGTCATCAATCAACTGGTAACGCTGATTATCAGACTCCAGTTGTTGCTCCAGTTGTTCAGCTAGTTGCAAATTGAATATATTTTTCATTAAATTTGCAAAAAACAATTCTTCTTGGAGTCTCTGAAATGCTTCTGAAATGTCACTATCTTGTATAATTGAACTACTGGGTAAAGGATCTGCATCAGAAACTGCTCCTCTTGATTTGAGCAGAAAGTGATACTCTTCTTCATTAAGACCCTTTATAATTCCAGCCAGCTGCAAGAGATTAACTGAGCTTGCATCAAAAATAGGAGAGACGTCCAACTGTCTGGCCGAATTAATTTTGTGAGCTCTCACTGACAACTCGTGAGTTTTATCCACAACTACAGATTCAACAGGGTGGCAATGCTGGTTAAGCTCCTTCTGAAGCCCCCTGTCCTGTCCACTAAGAGGTCCTTCACGAATCTGTTCTTGACTAGACTGAAGAAACATTTCTTCAGAAGATGAATCCGGTAATGTTTCTCTCTCCAGATTTCTCATAAAAGACCTCGTAGTTATGATATCATCTCCCTGTCCTTTATCAGAAGCTGAAAACTTGTCTGACACAATGTCCCCAAGAGAGGAGAATATTTCAACTGACTTGCCTAGTTGTTCCGCTTCATGAGATGTGTTCTCAATTCTAGTCTTCTCTGAAGCAATTCCTGAAAGAGACTGATCACCCTCACCAACCTCGAACAAAGGAAGCTTCTTTTGACCATCAATCATTGCATCAATGATTTGATCAGATTTCCTCGTATCCAAACCATCAGCTTCCTGCATTGCCCCTACCCAGCAACAAATGAGAATATAAATTATAAAGCAAATCCAATCAGTTTTCCCATCCTGCCCAACTAATACCCTAATACCCAAAAATAAACATAGGTCATAGAACATTAAATTAAAGGAGGGGAGAGAGAGAGGGAGAGAGAACAACCTAAATCTGTTACCTGATCTTCCCTTGTCTGCATCAAGGATGTATTGGGAACATCCTCAGATAAAAGCAAGGATTCTTCCCTCTTTTCACCCTCTCTTTCAAATGTAACAGATTCACCAACTGCAGTTTTAACAGCAGGTGGGGACAAAATACCAACAGGTGCAGATACATGATCATATGTTGCTCCACCTTCAGAACCTAGGCTATCTGAAGTTCTCAAAAACACATCCTGTGCCACATCAGCACCAACATCATGGGCACTTTCCCCTTGATCTTTGGCAGATAACTCAGAATCATTCTCCCTGCAAACCTGAAGTTCTAACTTAGTATTAGAATCCAATTCTGTTTCAACACCTGTATCATATAAAACAGAAGCAGGTGGGGACAAAATGTCAACAGGTGCAGCCACATGATCATATGTTGCTCCACCTTCAGAAGCTAGGCTATCTGAAGTTCTCAAAATCACATCCCGTGCCACATCAGCACCAACATCATGAGCATTTTCCCCTTGATCTTTCACAGATAACTCAGAATCATTCTCCTCCTGAACCTGAAGTTCTAACTTAGTATTAGAATCCAATTCGGTTTCAACACCCGTATCATCTGTAATGGTCACCAATGATGAATCAACAGATTGATCAATATCAACAGGAGCTAATGAGTTTGCCAAAGACTGTGATTCTAATGATTCAGTGATAAACACATTGGAGTCCTGTGCCACATCAGCACCAACATCATGAGCACTTTCCCCTTGATCTTTCGCAGATAACTCAGAATCATTCTCCCCCTGAACCTGAAGTTCTAACTTAGTATTAGAATCCAATTCTGTTTCAACACCCATATCATCTGTAATGGCACCCAATGATGAATCAACAGATGGATCAATATCATCAGGAGCTAATGAGTTTGCCAAAGACTGTGATTCTAATGATTCAGTGATAACCACATTGGAGTCACTGTCAGTTTCAGCATTTCCATCAGTAACCTGAGATGATGCCACTGACATAGAGTTACTACTTGCTGCATCAGCATCAGACTCATGTTGCTCAGGCTTACTAGATTTTTTTGACGATTTTCCTCGGCTACTACCACCTTTACTGTCCTTCTTCTGGCGAAATTGTTGGAGCTGACAATGAAAACAAAAGAACCAAATTAAGAAACTGCAGCCATTCAACTCTACACCCTATATATATTGAAACGAATGCTATGACATTCAGTATCTTGAAATGTTTCCTTATTCTTAGGGGATTTAGATTTGGATTCTCTAGAGATTGGTGCATTTTAAAGAGTAAAATGGAAGTGGTATGCGCTGATGAGAAAATCAAGAGAGTAGACCCTCACATATCCATCATCCATTGTGCTCGTGTTCTATAAAATTATAAATCATAAATGGTTATCAATTGAAGTGAATGCCTCGCTTTACAGGATCCAAATCCTTCTAAGGTGTAATGATTTCCTAATTCTTACACAACAATTGTCTAACTCTGATTGGAACCATAACCCAATTACAGAGACCTGGACTTGAAACAGAACAGATGCAGCTCATTCTTCTTCAAAATATACACACATTAACTTAACCAAGCAAAATTAGATTCATATTGTAAAAAAATTGATACCCTTTTCCTTCCAGCTGCGAGTAGATCGGTACGGCTCTTGCTCTTGTCCATTCTCCGATCCACTCCGTTCTTGCTCCCCACGGTAACCGCAACAATCACCACACCGAAATCCTGGCCACCATTTAGATCCTCCTCTTATACTGCACCAAAAGAATAACAGAGGAATCAAATCAAATCAAATCTGATACAGTTAAAATCACTAACAAGGTAATTACAATCCAATACACACATATATATATATATATATATTCATGCAACTCTGAAACACGAGCTTATATCCACCAAGAAACAAATTCAGGAAGGAAAAAAAAACAAGTGTCACCGTGTTGTAGAAGATTTGTGGTTTGAAAGAACACCAAATGGGCACTATTATTTTCAAAACTCATTTCTATTTCCACACCAACCAAACAGAGCACTACCATCTAATTTGAAAAGGGGAAAATCAATAAATTAAGATTAGATAAATAAACAGATAAGCAAAAGCTTAGCATATTGAGGGAAGAATAACCTTGATTGAGGGTTGGGGAGATATATGAAACGACGTCGTAGCGGATGGCATTCAAGGTAAGGGTGGGTGGTTATGGATTCCAAACCGAATCGTTGCTCTCTCTCTCTCTTCTGGGTGTGTGTTAAGGGAAGGGAAGGGGTAGGGTGGTGGCTACGTAGCGTCTGTGAGATCTAAACGCAACGCGAGCGTTATTTTCTGCATTGGTCAAGTGTCGAATCAAGCAACATTTATATTTTTTAAAAGAATTTAATTTTGTGAACAAAAAAGAGAATTAAAGGAAAAAAAAATTTGTTTGTTTGGTTTTGGCCTTTTGGGTGAGTGACGGTTATATTTGGTGTTTTTTTTTTTTTATTGCGATACCTATCCCACATCCCCAGATCGTGGTGGTGGCCGGTAAGGAATTCGAATGGTTCCGGTAACAATCTTTTCGTGCCAATTCGGATTTTTTTTCAATAGTTATTATTACTATTATTATTTTTATTTTTTTTTACTTGAATTCTCTATTTTAGGAATATAGATAATTCTGTTAATAGTTTGTTAGAGAGTTAATTGTGTTAGTTAGTTAACTAGCTCTATAAATAGAGCCTCATGTATCATTTTTCATCAATCATTTTTCAATCAATCAATATGTTACCACATGAGTATACATATGCTCTCTATCTCTCCTATGAGTATGATCTCTATCCCTCACATCCATGGATTCTTCACATGGTATCAGAGCGATACTGTGAGGCTTCCGCTGATGATAGTGATGAGCAAGGTTTTGAAAACCGGATTGGACCGGCCGGTCCGACCGGGAACCGGGACCTTGGCCGGTCCGGTTCACAGGGAAAACCGACCTAGCATCGAACCGGTGGAAAAACCGGAAAATCGGTTCAAAACCGGTAAAACCGGTCATAACCGGTAGTGAACCGGCCAGAACCGGTTTCTTTAAAAAAAAAAAAAGTATAAAAGGATTTGGGTCATCCTAGCCAAAACCCAATTCTTTTGTTTTCTAACATATGTGGGCTAGTTGTAGATTTTGGGTTGATTTTCCCTATGAAGATGATTTTAACATATATTTTTATATTTATTTAGTTTAATTTCAAAATAAAAAAAAAATTGTGCTTAATAATTTTAGTTGTTATGTTGTTTTTTTGTTTAATATTGTTACAAATATTATATTAAAAATTAAAATAATATTATTTAATTATAACCGGTTCAACCACGGTTCAACCTCGGTTGGACCATTGAACCTCGAACCGCTGCCTTCACCGGTTCGATGGCCGGTCCGGTTTTGTAAACCTTGGTGATGAGGATGAGGCTTCCGTTCCTGATTCAGACAACAATGAAGATGATTATTCAGACAGTGATGAAGATCCTTCCAACGTTCTTGAATCTGCAACAACGGAGGAGAATGGACACTACGAGTTCGTCTTCAGCAGCTTCAGAAACTCAAGGAACTCAGATCTTGAGAGCATTCCTTTGGCTCTGGTAATTCCAACCAAGCCAGAAATCCATGGATCCACCATCAAGATTGGGGAAATCACCTGCATCCTCGTCGATTCACATTCCAACATCTCCGATCTTGCATCTGAATCTGACGTTTCTGAAGCAGCCAAGAAACCGAAGGAGTTCACAGATTGCATCATCTCCACCTTCGTCAACTGCAATCTGGATCCTGAATCAGGTACTGATTCTTCCATCGTCGCCGATCTGATCTCTGAAGCCGCTGAGAAATCGAAGAAGGAGAAGGTAGATTTGGTAGCTCCTAAACCGGTGAATCTGGCACCAGATTCATATTCATCGGCCTTCGACAGTCGTCGCGCCAATCTCGGCATTGTCTCCTTCGTCAACCTCTTCTGCGAGCATCTGATTCTCTTCGATCCTGGGGGAATCCTCCTCAACTTTCGCGAGCCAGCGGCTAGCTCCGTCGCATTCCGATTCGCCATTTACAACTCCACCGCGACGGCGCCAGCTCCGCCATCACCTTGCTACGAGTTCGTGTTCGATCCCCGTGAAGCAGCTTCTGGGATTTCGCCACCGCTTCCACAACGTTCTGTTTTCGTCTTCGATCCCGGTGGAGCTCTCGCCGCCGTCTACAACTCATCCGTGCACCACCTTCCCCACCATCAAACATTCCAGAAGTATCACCTTCCGCCTTCAATCTCGAGTTTTCGGTCACCATTCCAAGTCCCTTTATCGATTTCATCCTCCTTGTTGCTGAGGTTGCAGAAGCTTCTGAGGCGCGATGCGTTTGATACGAAGTTGGCGCTGTTGACGCTGATCGGAAGTGTCACCGAGAGCGGTGGTGCACCCGGCCATGCCGCCTTGAGGAACTTAATTCGACAGAGAATGGGAGACGAGAAAGGAATACGCCGTCTAGAAAGTTCCAGAAGCTTTGCACGATTGTCTCAGGAGGCACACTCTGGAGTGTTGCCCTTGCTGCCTAACACAGTATATGGGCTGGCCCGTTTTAAGCTTGGATGGGGCCTTGTCATTTTTTCTTTTTGTTTTCTGCTGCTGGGCTTTTATTTTGGATTCTTGTATGTCAATTTTTAATTGTCCTTCCATGTTATGTCTTGATTTTAATTCAAGCTGATTGTGGTGATACCACTTATCAGCTTGAGGGGGGCTGTTAGGAATATAGATAATTCTGTTAATAGTTTGTTATAAGTTGTTAATAGTTTGTTAGAGAGTTAATTGTGTTAGTTAGTTAACTAGCTCTATAAATAGAGCCTCATGTATCATTTTTCATCCATCTTTTTTCAATCAATCAATATGTTACCACATGAGTATACATATGCTCTCTATCTCTCCTATGAGTATGATCTCTATCCCTCACATCCATGGATTCTTCACACTCTAAAAGAGAGATAATTCAATTCACTCAAATTGGGTCACCACGGCAGGTTAAATGAAGAGTGGGGATGAGATGACTGACTTTACGTATTGTTTGGAGTAGGAAAGAGATTGAGAAGATAGAAGTAGAGTTGAAAGAAGTATGAGAAAAGATCAAACAAGAGGATGTTTGAGAATGATGGATTTTTAGTATTTCAGCTTTTTTTTTGGGAAAAAGATTTTACAAGAAAATTATTATGTTTGGCTAACTAGCTTAAAGTTTAAAAACAACTTTTATTTTTTAAAAAACAGTTGTTTTCAATAATCTAAAGTTTAGGACTATTTTTTAAAAATAGTTGTTTTCAATCATCTAAAGTTTAGGACTGTTTTCAACGTGAGAGAGTTTTTCCGGTATAGCCCCCAACCGTTCTTGTACAATGATTGATTTTTTAAAAAGCTATCCCAACGAGTACTTCTCTACACGCTATTCACGAGTCAAATTTTTTATAAAAGTAGTTATGTTGAGCAACCTTGTGCTTAGTTCTTTTCATTCATTTTTTTATAAATAGAAAAAAAAAAGATATAAAAGAACTACTGTTAAAAACATTAGAATATATATTGTTTTTATTTAACTATTGTAAAAAAATAATATATTTTCACATGTTTTCTATAAATTTGGAAAAAAAAAAGTTAGAAATTTTATTCATTTTTTTATAAATAGATAAAATTTTGAAGACAAGATATAAAAAAATCTAATGTTAAAAGAAAAACAAATATTACAAACAAATACCTTCATACCATTTTTCATAATTTACTATGTATAAGTAATTATTTTTACATCACCCAAATGAAATAGATTATCTTAAAATAGTTTTTCAGCAAACATACCCAAACAAAAATTGATTTTGATTATAATCGATTATTTTAAAACAGATTATCAGCATAATCTTTTTTTCCAACTTTCCCAAACTAGGGATGGCAATTTGGACCCTACCTTATGGGCAACCGCAAAAAATATCCACAACGGGTAGGGTAAATACCCCTTTTATGAGTATGGGTTCGGGTCTGGGTAATTACCCATAAAAAAAAGAGAAGATATGGATGCGGGTACGGGTACTCTAGGTTGACAATATTAAATGATGTTTGTTAATTGTTTTATACTGAAACAAAATTAATTATAGTTTTTTGACAAAGATATAGGTTGCGTTTTGTGACTGAAGCATTTAACCAAATATTGAATACAAGGATTGCAATCATAATGCTTTTATACAAGTGTTAAAAATATGTTAAATTTGAAGTATTAAAAATGAAGTCTAATTGGTGTCAAAAAAAATTTTGAAGTCTAATTTAATTGTTATCAAGTAATTCACGTAAGATTAAAATGAAGTACTTCTGTGCCAACAGGAGTTGGCACATCTGGTCAAACCTTCTACTCACACTAGTTATGACTTGGGTTCGATTTGTAGATCTCCCTTATTGGTAGGCAATATGTAAATTTCATTATAAATCCTCGCTGAGGTTAGTTGTATTCTCTGCCCTTACAAGGGGCATGCCTTCTCCCAATCTAAACTTTCTTAATAAAAAAAAGGTACATCTGTAATAAAATTACTGTAAAAATTCTAAACATATGGCTCATTAGTGTTTTTCTCTTTTCGAACTTACTAGTTAATGAATTTATTGTTTTCGATGTTTATAGTGATATTTACTCGTTTTTTATGTTTTAAATGTTTTTATTTAGTTTTGGATGGTTTTTTAATTGATTTATAATGTTCTTTAAGTTATTTATTATTTTTTCTTAGTTAAATGGCAAGTGATGGGTGCAGGTGTGGGTACTTAGGTACCCAGAGGGTACGAGTAAGGGTACGAAAGTTGCTACCCACGCGGGTATGAGTTCGCGTATTTTTTTTTCGACGCGGGTATGGGGACGAGTACTATAGTACCTTACCCATTGCCATCCCTATCCCAAACACACTCTAAGTATATAAAAAAAATTGAGTTGATTTTTAGGTTATTTGGATTGAAAGAGGTATAAGAAAAATAAAAGTTAAGTTTTCTCATAAAAACATATTTGTCCCTAACAATATATTTGCATAGTCTATTCACCAAATATATATATATATATATATATATATATAGATATATATATATATATATATATATATATATATATATATAGACCAAAACAATATGGTGTTATTGTCATTTCATTTTTTCATCTCTTTCTCCATTCTCTCAGCAAACATGGGAGAAAACTTTTTTATGGGTCCCACATAAAGTTTTCTCTCCTCTATGTTTTCTATCCTTGCCAAACAATGAAAGTGGAAGTTTTCTTTCATACTTCCCTATTTCCAAAATCTTTTGAAACAAACGTGTCAGTGTTGAGTCAAATTCTAGCCTAGCTACCCAAAAGTGGTCGATCATGGTGAATATGGATTGTGAGTCAAATTCTAGCCTAGCTACCCAAAAGTGGTCGATTGTAGTGAATATGGATTGTGCCCCCAGGCGAAATTTACCTGTAAGGTCAGGGATTCGGGTCCTGGAGTCGCCACTTTGGGGAGAGCTTTACCTAACCACCACTGTCAGCCCAAGGATTGGTCTCACAACTTTGCATTTGGAGATACCTGGTCAAAGACCCAAAAAAAATCTAGCCTAACTCAACATATGATTATCATTAAAGAGAGGGTTAGGGTAGCACCTATTGTAGAAAATATGGTGGAATCTCGACTTAGGTGGTTTGGGCATGTATGGAGGAGACCTATAGATTCTGTAGTAAGGAGAGTAGACCAGATGGAGGGCAATCCAATCGCTAGAGGCAGAGGAAGGCCAAGAAAAACTATAGGCAAAACTTTTAAGAAATATTTAGAGGCTAATGGTTTAGCTATAAACATAATTCATGATAGAACATTATGACGTCGTCTGATCCATGTAGCCAACCCCGCCTAGTGGGATAAGGCATAGTTGTTGTTGTTATATAATTTTTAAAGAATATAAAACAAGCAACTCAACCAAAAATGCCAAAAAAAAAAGAGGGGAAAAAAATATTGGTTGTGAAGGATGTCAACAATGTAGGAGTCACCGAGAACATTCAAACAAATCAAGTAAATGCAAGTTTCGAGTATGCATAAGTAAATTGTTGCAACTTGTGAGAGTCAAGCAATAGTGTTAAAGTTAAACCGGATATCAAATCGAATTTTTTTTTGAGTTAGGTTCAATCAATTCAATCGGATGGTCTGGCAAGATTATATATATATATATATATGGTGTACCAAGTGAGAGGAATGTTTTAATATGAGAGTGAGAGGAGCAAATTCGGGGCACTAAACCATACATGGATGGTCAGAATTAGAAGTTGGTTAGTGATATGTGATCACTTAAAAAAGTCACATGACTTTATGTTCTAATCCTGGCCATTCATGTGCAATCCAAAGGTTCATTTGCTCCTCTCATTTTCATATTACAACACCTCTCACTTGATATATATATATATATATATATATATATATAAAAGTTGTAACATGCAAAAGTAATAAAAAAAAGTTGAAGAAATTAGTCAAAACACCCAAGATCAAAGTCTTTTGTTGTTCTGCATTACCGGACAAGACAGATGGTCGAACATAGTAAGAGCTTTTGTTATTGTGCTTTGTTACAGTTAGGAAGGAAAAAGATTACTGAATCTGGAACAGAGGATTAGCAAACTTGTTAGGTTTTATCTTTTTTACTGCTTTTCATTGTTAAATTTTTAAATTTTTGTCTCCAAAAAACTGGCCAGATCCAGTTTCACCCGGTCCAACCAGATTTTTGATAGGTTTAAAGATATATGACCGTAGATAGTAATGACTTTAAGGATTTTTCAACACCTTTGGTGGGTTCGGTGAGCAACAAGTATAAAATAGGGCCAATGATAATCTGAACAATATTGACTATAAGCAGCTTGACCACCTTGTATTTGTTTGCAACCTAGTGATATCTGAAATAATTCTAAAGAAGAGAAGATCTAAAGTCTTACATTTATCTTTTCACCTTTTCCTCCTAATTCGACTCAAACCCGCTTAACCCGCAGTTTAAATGAGTCAGGTTATAGTCAACCTATATTTTTATAACCCAGAAAAATCATATCCCAACCTGGCTCAATTTCGTGGTGAGCCAGTTGGCTCACAAGCTGTGCCTCACTTTGATAGCTCTATTTTTTAGTACTTAATTTATGAAATAGACGAGTGTCAACACGAGAAAGGTGGTTGGATTGTGTTTACCAAACCTTTAATCAAAAAACAAAATCTTTTGTACACAAAATCTTTAGACAAACATTTGAAAAGCACAGATAGTTGTGTAACCCTTCTGATAAAACAACCAGATAAAATCAATACTTGTCTGATATGCACAGGTTACCCCTTGGAGAGCGGACCTAATGTAGGAACATGCCAATAGTGAGTGAGTTTCCTAAAGTGTTTCCCGATGATGTTTGTAGCTTACCACCTGAGAGAGATGTTGAGTTCACTGTAGACTTAGCGCCTGGAACTGGACCTATATCCATAACACCTTATAGGATGTCTCCTCTAGAGCTAGTAGAATTGAAGAAGCAGTTAGAAGAGTTGATCTAGGAACAGTTCATTAGGCCTAGTGTGTCCTCGTGGGAAGCGCCAATGTTGTTGGTGAAGAAGAAAGATGGTAGCATGAGGTTGTGTGTCGATTAACGACAACTCAACAAAGTGTGGGAATGGGGTGTGGTAGCCGTGTATTGTGAGGGAGTGACTGAGTGAAGTTGTTTTGTTTAATTAGTTAAGTGTAAACCATAGTTGAATTAATTAACATAAGTTAAGTTAGAAAATAATAAAATAACTTAACTATAGTTAATGCAATCATGAGTAGAAAATTATGTGGTGAATGAGTGAAGGGGTTGGTGTGGCCGAATTTTACACCACAAGATAGGAGGGAGAAGCCGACTTGTCCATGACTTACCTTAACCATGGTTAATAATTAACAAGGATAGGTTAGGTTAAGGTTAACGGCATTTTGGTCATTTCACCCAAAATACATGATTACTTGCACTAACTGCTTCATAAATGCTTGGAGAGTCATCCCATAACTCAGCTCCTCCGGTGTTCGGTTCTATCTTTGCAGTTCCGTTTCCGATCCGATTCCGTCAGTTTCTTGATTAGGGTTTTACGCCCGAATAAAACATAATATTTCATTTCCGATCGAAAATTTTCAAAACAACGAAACTCGTTGGAAATATGATTTAAACATAAACCGTTTCGTTCATGAGTCAAAATTAGGTTTCCTGATTAGTAAAATCTTACTGTCAGTGAAAACGCAAACCATTTTCCGTCCGAACTTTCACCAAAATTCGTCCGAATAAATATAATATTTTATTTTTGATCAGAAATTTGGAAAGTAGAATTCCTCACGGACATAATATAAAAATCTATAATTTTTCAGTTTCGGGTCAAATTAGGGTTTTCTGCCGGTATAAAATTATACTGTCAGTAAAAGCCCAGACTGGTTTCCGTCTGAGTTTTAAACCCAAAGTTTCTCCGTAACCCTCTAGCATAAGATATAGTATGAGTATGATTTTATTTTATCCAAAATATTTTTCTTTGTCTCAAATAAAAATATAATTAAATATATTTTTACCGGTAATACAGCGTAATTAAAAACAGGCTGTTACACTGGGGATCACTGCTACTAGGCCTAGCACCTCTGAACTCTGGGATAGGTCCCACAAATGCGTATGCTGCCTTGCCGGCAGATGCCAAAATTCATGCAGAGGGAGCCTTATCAAGAAGGATGTCGAAGCCTCACCAAAATAGATATACACATCGACTGGCCCGGTGTGTACAAAAAGGAAGGTCGCCGGGTCAATCTGCCGGCCCCGATCAAAGTAAAAGTCGAACTAAAAGTTCCCATGATCGGGACGTTCGGTGGTCCCATCATCCGCAGAGGCATCCTGAGAAACTGAATTTGCTCCACGATCGATGACGAAACATACAGAGAAAGGGATAGGGAGATAAACTATTCTATCATCATATACGAAAAAGGAATACATAGCAAAAATACAATAATAGAACAAAACAAGCTGCACACACACACAGTGGTACCGTTAGGAATGTTAGTTATTCGTCCAAACGGCTCGTCCATAAACGCTGGTGCACACCCTCATTCCAATTAGGACGCTCATTCAAAGATTGACATTATTCCCTCATTCTTGTTAGGGAATAGCTGCACAATATAAAAGTATCCACATTACCATTAGGATACAGGACAGCTCGGCAAGGACTACGATAGTATCACGGTAGTTTCCCCCATTCATGTTAGGGAACTGACCTGTGACATCCGGTATCCATAATCGGATACTCTGACCTTGTTTTTTCCACCCACACGACTGTGAACAACACCATGCATTCTATGAGTCTCACCGACTCGTACGGGTCATAACCTAGTGCCTCAACCTTCTACCACAAACTCATATAATTCCTCAGATTATATCATATAAGCTCATCACATATAAAATAATATTTTATTAGGCTAGGCACATCTAGGTCTCATGTCATACTCTCCCCAGCATGCTCTCTCCAAGGCATCATCTATTATAATCTAGAGACCAACTAAACATATAATAGAATATATGGCATGTTATCATATATAACCTTTTATATACATTAAAATAATAATAAAATATTCATGTATCATAAAAAGTCACATAAAGCATGTTAAAACAATCAGCACACATCAAGCAGCTCAACGATGATAAAATCAGACATCCTCGAGCATTATAAAATTAACCTAACGATGATAAATCTACAATCCCCAAATCACTATTGGTACTACGGGGTAGTCGCCACTGTGATTTTAGCATTGTCGATTATTCGCTCACTAGTAGGTTTTAGGTCACCCCACAACTATTATTGTAAAATATGCTACTTAGTTGTTTCCGACGATAGGATGCTTCTTTCTACCACCTGAGGTGTTTGTAGTTAGCTCCGAGACCACGAGACAAACACTCCCCTCCACTGCAAGATTCTTCCTTGCAAGGTTCTAGCACCTTCAGTGCTCCGAAAATTCACCTGGATACATGTACACGAAGCAGACAACGTTGTTAACCTTAAATCAAAAGCGGAAAGTAAAACCGATAACCGCACGAAGAGAAAACCTCAACACCATCACCGATGGCATGTCGGTATGAAAAGAGCATAGGCTTACCTTAGCCCTAACAAGAAACAGAAGGTAAGGTTAAGAAGACGTTGTCACCATGAACATAACGGTGATATCGGAATTGCGATAGGATGATCGGTTTGATCGAACCGAGTCTCGGAAGTTCAACTCTCACTCTTTATCTCTGTCATTTCGAGTGGCATGAATGTGAACTTGTTTCACCTTCTACCTTTTTATTTTTCTCGATTCTACTGTCCACACTAGAGCATGAAGTAGTCCCACGCGTGAGCGTGGAAGCCGATCAACACCTTCGCGCCGAAGTCTTCCATGCCACGCGCCGTTCCCCCTCGTTCCCCATTTAACACGTGTGAACACTTCACGGTTGAGCTGGCACGCTCTAGCATCCCCCAAGACCACACTTGAGCGTGGAGTCACTACACGCTTGAGTATGCTGCCCGGTCCAGAAACTCTAATTCGCGCGTACTTATCTGATTCTGAGCTGATCGATTGAATAACTTTCAAATGACTTTCCAAACACTTAAACATACATCTTAAACACATAATCAAGGTCCTAAAACATGGATGTTACATTTAGCGATCATAAGAGTTTGAAATACCTGTTTGACCATAAGGAACTGAATACGAGGCATCACAGGTGAATGGAATTTCTTAAGGATTATGATTTCGAGTTGAGTTACCACCCAGGAAAGGCCAACATAGTGGCTGATGCTTTGAGTAGAAAAACCTTACATGTTTCAGTCTTAATGATTAGATAGACGGATTTGATTAAGGAGTTTAGAGACTTGAGCGTAGCTTGGCAGGATTAGCGACCTCGACACTTCCTCTTGGCTAAGCAACCCAGTATCCCGGTCCTGGGCGATGTTGAAATCATCTACCACGATCTAGATGGTTGGCAGATCGATCACTCTCAGTTCTTCACTGTTTATGTCGGTCCCGCTAGTCTCTATGCCAACTGTGGAGGAGCTCCCTACTTCTCATTGATAGACCCTTTTCACATCGCTCAGAGATTACCATGCTCGGAGATTTGGTACCCATCGAGGCAGCGAGAGTTCCCAGATGACATGTGGAATAATGTCAAAATGCTACCAGCAGGCTATCCATGGTGTATCGAGGTAGACAGCACAAGAGTAGGTAGTATTTGGAGTCCAGCCGGCGATGCATAGTGGTCGTCAGCAGCGACGAGTCCGTTTGGGAGCCCCGTGTTTGTGGAAGCTGCTATGGGGAGGGTGAGGGTAGCTCTCGATGCCCATATCACTGATGATATGGTTCTACCAGTGCGTATGTAGGTTGAGGGTTTTTGAGAGTTGATTTTGGTATTTTAATGTATTTTTGGTGAGATGAACTAGGTAGTTTTACATGGATATTCTCTGCTGAGATGTGTATGTATCTTTGTTTCTCTTATCGAGTCTGTATAGATGCTAGGGAGATGGTGTAACGCCTTTCATTACAATAGTAACCCATCCATAAATACAATAAAAAAAACCTTTAAAACATTTAATTAAAATATTTCATACCATAAAATTCGACAAATTATTTAATACTTCTCTCGCATTCAAAGCTCTTAAATTCTTTCATTCTTTTAAGAACACTTATCCACTCAATCATTTGTATTTATTGAAAAGTTATTTCTGCAGTCATACCAACTGTATCTCATATTCACTCTGAGTGTTATTTAGGTTGACTTGCAAAGTTGTAAATCTTGAAGCTGTTGCTACATTAAATCTTATTTCATGTAGAGCCTGAAGAAGCTTGCTAAAAGAATACTTGTTATGGACCCTAGAGAGGCTAGGTGTGCAAATAATACTTGAAGGAGCCTGAAGAGGCTAGATGTGAAAATAATACTTGTCTGTAACCTGATCAGTTATAGTGTAACACTTGGTAAAACCAAGGACTGGACGTAGCCCAAGGTATGGGGTGAATTGTGACACCCTCTACCCCGCATGTATTTATAGCATCATAATAAAGGAAATAGATTTAAAATAAAAACACATGCATATTATTTCATAATAATAAAAACCATGGGTAGAGGATGCCACATTAACAAAACGTCTCAACGTGGAAAATTAAACAAGTTATAACGAAGGAAACATAACTGTAAAACGAAACCTAACCCCGATGTCACATTACAGAGCTGGTATAACCAAAATCCGGAAACACGTCGGATAACAATAGAAACTAAATAAATCCTAAACTACGAGTAACGGCTCCTCAGAGTCACTCCTCAACAGGCTGCTCATCGTCCTCTGCATAACAAAACAGTACATACAAAACAAACAATAGAAAAACGAGGAGTAAGAAACATGTATAAAACACAATGGCAAAGGAAACAGTTAGTAAGATGAGCATACATCACAATCAAGCATGTTATAACATAGCAACATACATAAAATATTCATATCATTTACGTCATCTCAACAATGTATGCTATGCGATACAATATTACTCCACTACTTCGTTACACATGTGGATCCAAACTACATCAGGAAGACAACGTCAGAGTTACATATCCATATTGGCCAATAAGCACCAACACCGACAATTCAACAAAGCATGGGTGTCACTCTTCAAACTGTCCACATGGCATCCAAGGCTTCAGGAGATTTCGCAAAGACCTACAGCTAAAATGTTAAACATGGGGTGAGTCAACTGACTCAGTGAGAGAGTTCCCCAAACACATACAATTATACATAACCAAGTGCGAATTAAAAATCGTACATACACATATACATATCCAAACATACCATATTATCTCAAACACAAAACAAGGCTATAATCACACATATACAATACGGGACCTATTGTCCTCAAACTACATGCTTGTGGAATGACTTTTACAAAACTCTTATTCACAAAGCTCATGTTCCCATTTATAAGAAGATACATATCAAATAATATACATCGAATCTTTGGGTCCACTTGGGGTTGTTAACTCAAGCTCCCCCACCCCGACGATTTTAATTTCGTACCTCGGAGATACCACACCCTCCGACAAACATCAACATCCCTCCTCAACGCTCGGGGTACCTAACTAGGTCCCCTCATCCCCAGTGGTGATATTTATATACCGGAGCCTCTCGCTCCCTGGATCGCTTACCCAAAGATTCATATCTCAATGTCATGTCAATTCATTCCACCAAGTACCCTTTTCAATATTCAAACACCACTGTAATACCCTATTTTTCGTAAAGTCTTTAAGCGCTTCTATATGGCTTATATGCTTGTTATGTTTGTTTTTGATGTCTAAGTTCATGTCTAGGGAAGTTTAGCCTTAGAAAGGTTCAATCCTTTTAGAGTCCTAGCAACCTGTTTTACTGTTTTGGCCATATCTTGAATTCTAGATGTCCGATTGAGGTGGTCTTTAATGCGATGGAAAGATAAGAGAATTATATACAAGTCTTATTGCAGGTGTTTTGGCCAAATTAGGTTGTTTAGTAGGCCTCTCGCTGCAATAATTGTTCGCCCCGCGAATCGTGCGTTTTGATGCTAAAGCTGCAAGCCCGTGCTTGAGTGAGCACGGCCCCATGCTCATGTTAAGCACGACGTTCTTAAAGGGAGCACGGCCGTGCTCGGGTATCGGAATTTATAAATAGAAGAGTTCCGTGAGGGTTGCAAGCCAAACCCTCATATTGGCACTTTGGGCAATCCTAGTGTGACAGAAACCTCTCCCCCTTCCCTCCATTTGAACCATTTGAAGTTCATAGTGTTCTTTAGTCCTATTGGGAGAGAAGTCACGCGCTCTAGTGTCATCTAAGGTAATGTTGTAATCCCTATATTAATATTTTTTCCTATTTTTTGGATTTGGGATTAATTGGTTATTCTTATGTGTTTGACCAAGGCTTGATGAGTTTGTCGAGCCACTCGATGGAGCAAGAGTAGTTTCGTTTACACTTAGAAAAGGGGCTTAGATCTTCATATCAGGTATGGGGAGAAGGGATAGTATGAACATGTAGGCATTGGGGGTAGCGAAGATGAAGGGTTAACCCATGACCCTATCTGTTTGCTATTTGTTTAAATGGTACTTGTTTGTTAATTTCTATTCGCTATCCTATTCATGATAATGTATGAGTCTTTGTTATTAGTATGCCTATTTGTGAATGATGTTTAATGATGCCATGAATGGATGTTCATAATGATGATAATGGTGCTGTTATGATTTGATGATGATATTGCCATGGATGATTGATTTGGCTGTTTGGTTGATGTTGTGAGATGAACGTTGATATTAATAAGACTCTAATTAAATAATAGCGCTTATTAATAAGGTTAATAAGATAGTTAAAGACGATAATAACGATGTTAAATAATTAAGGGACGTTTTCCCAGTTTGTTCATAAGACATGAATATAGTATGAGAAGCATGGTTATATTCAAAGGTTTAGTTAAAGACCCTAGGACTGGCTCATGAGTGTTTTAGGGACATTAATAATGAAGCTGGAATTAAAGGATTAATTCCCCATAATGATAAGACATGGAGATTAATTAAGAATAATGAAAATGAGGACTGATGGGTAGTTAAAAGCCAATAGGATTGATTCTTAAATGCCCTAGGAAACATAGCAAGGGTTCCTAAACCCTTTATGCCCAGATCAGTACAGCCATACTCTAACGAGCACGGTCATGCTTAATAGTCAGTATACCCATGCTCAACTTAAAGTTCAGCACGCCCATGCTGGGTGGCAACACGACCATTCTCCCCTAGACATAACAGAACACTGAAATAGGAACAATGGGGTTTCACCCCGAACGTTCCCAATGATGAAATAAGACACCAAACGAAGTAAAGACAAGATAAATAACTTAAAGATGATGTTGTACCTTGGTAGCCTAGTGGCCAAGGGGGCCTCGACAGCCGAGTGGTCGAGGTGCTGATCTGGTGCTTAAGGACCAGAGTGTTAAAAGATAAAAGAGAAAGGATAAAAGATAACATTGAACCTTGGTAGCCTAGTGGACAAGGAGGCCTCGATAGCCTAGTGGTCGAGGTGTTAATGGTGATAAAACTTGGGTAGCCGAGTGGCCCAAGCGGAGATGGTGGTTGTTTGATTGTGTGTTGTGTTGATCATGCATTCACGCATCAATGTTTGGATTCATCAAAATAAGTGATGTAAAAAACTTAGACTTAACAATGGTATGATGTGGTTAGTCTCCCCCATTACCTCTTGTAGACATTTTATGAAGAATGTGATGAAGATGGTGTGGTGAAAAAGATGATGACTTTGATGTCCTTGTCAAAAACCCTAGATGAACATAAAGGTTCAAACTTGATATTTTTGTAAAACCATGAACTAAAAGAGCTATGGTCATGATTCTAAACATATAAATGGAAGAGATAAGTGTAGAGGAAGCTTACTATCAAGTTAGAAAGTGATGAGCTTGAGAGTTCTTGATGATGATGAACACAAGTGATGAGATTGAGAGTTCTTGATAATGATGAACGCAAGTTAGTTATTATCATAATTAGTTTCCATTTTCAATTAAGATTAGGAGTCTTGTATCCCTATAAATAGGTGTTAGTGCTTAAGTTTTTTTTACAGCAAGATCAAAATCAATCATAATCATATTTTGAGTGTTCATTCTTTTTCTTCTCTTTCTCTATCTAAACCCATAACTTCAACATGGTATCAGAGCGGTACCATCCTCCGTGACCTATCTCATCACTATTCCGCTGCTGAGTTCCATTAAGTATGAAAGAACTCTAATCATCTTCTTAGCCATACAAAAAAAAATTGCCATTTTTCTCTCCCCCGTTGTGTTTTCCTTTTCCGGTAACCTAAAGGAGGAGGATACCATCCTTCGTCTTTCTGACCCTTGTTTTATGTCACGTCAGTTGCTGTCCGCTGCCGTCATTTCCAACCGCCGACCCCATCACTAGACTCGTCGGCCGCCAATCTGTCCAACCATCCAGACCGCACCGACGTTCGCCTCCCGACACGCCGAACTCGTCGGCCTATGCTATTTTCGGATCTGTTCTCACCTCCCTCTATGGACCATTTTTCAGAAACCATCTTGATGTGTTTGGTTCCCTTAGGTTATGTTTTGCTGTGTTCAAAAGCTCAAATCTTTGGTCTACTGTTTGCTTCTCTAGTGTTTGTCATGCAATTCTTATCCACTGATGGATCATACCAGTGGTTTCTCTTCCCACCGACGACCATTCCAGTGGTGATTCCTTTCCCACTGATGGATCATACCAGTGTCTCCTTCTCTTATCCACTGATGGATCGTACCAGTGGCTACTTTTCCCACGAATGAATTATATTAGTGGTGACTTCTATTTCCGTCAACGATTGACTTATGTTGGTTATAACTTATACTAGCCCAACTTTTTGTCCCAGATGCTCTGGCCTCGGCTCTTTGTCCTATATGCACTGTCATTGTCTTTGTCCCAAATGCACTAGTCATCATGATCGTTTGTCCCAGATGCATTGGCCTCATCTCAGTCCCGGAAGTAGTTGTCTACCTTAATTTCAATTTTGAATAATTTGGGTCTCCAATATTGTTGTTGAAGCCTCCAAATGCAGTTTTGAGAAGTTTGGACCTTGCTGCTAGATTGCTTGCCAATGAATTTCTGTCAGGCTGATGATCATTCTAGCTATCTTGCTAAGTTATCCCCAATATCCTTTCCCACTTAAGTTGGTTGTTTCAGTAGTCTCGTCGTCTGGCTATCGTCAAGGTTGAGCCGTCGGCACCAGTCACAGAAAACTTTGTGACCTGTCCCACTCTTAAGTTGGTTGTTTCAGGCTAAGGATAACGTCTGACCCAATATCATTTCAGTTTGGTTTGATTGATGTTCATGAAAATCAGGAATGATTACTTCAATTGGTTGATTGGTGGTTTGTTCTTGGGTGCAAACATTATTAGTTGATGGTTCTGGTATTTCTCGGTTTATTCAAGATATCTTTATGGGTCTGGTTACCTCTGGTTGTTAACTTGTCTCTTTTAAAAGGTATATTTGTAATAAGCTTAAAGCTTAATAAGCTTTAGCTTGAGGGGGAGTGTTAGAATAGATGATCTTATCTCATCTTATCTTAGAATACATCATATAAAGTATCTTGAATTATCTCATAGGATTAGGTTGTTATCAGTTATTTATTATCATAATTAGTTTCCCTTTTCAATTAAGATTAGGAGTCTTGTATCCCTATAAATACGGGTTAGTGCTTAAGTTTTTTGTACAGCAAGATCATAATCAATCATAATCATATTTTGAGTGTCCATTCTTTTTCTTCTCTTTCTCTATCTAAACCCATAACTTCAACAGTGTATGAGATAGAAGAGGCTTAGATGATGATGAGAGTATGAAAATGTACCTGGAATTTGCAAAACAAATTTGCCTTGTGATCTATATTGTTGGCCAAAAATGAGGAAGGGAGGAAAGAGAAGAGAGCTTTTCAAAGTGTTCTTGAAAATGAGAGGTTTAGATGCATGATATGAAATAAATGAAGTGTTGAAGTATTTGAGTGAGTGTGAGATGTGTGTAGCCATGCAACTCATGGGTAAATGAGGTGAAAATTTAATTTAAATTGAAAAGGAAATGTATGTAAGAGAATGGAGGGCTTAAGAGAAGGATAATCTATTGTCTAAATTTTGTGATAAAGGTGGAGATTAACCATTTATGTAAACTTGACTTTATCTATTTGAGGTAAGGTTGACAACGTGTGATCTTAGTGTCTAATTAACATAATTAAGTGACGTAATTACTTAATTAGTCATGAAATGGTCTAGTTTCATCTGTGTAGCACGTACTTCGAGATTTTCCATCCTGAAATAAATAAATTAGCAGACGCGATTAAAATAATAATATTTTCACTGGCTCTGTCTAAAAATAATATAGAGAGGCTCAAACAATTATTTTATGATGAATCTTCCTCGGACATATACCGAGTCAATGGATTACAATTCATAGTGTAAATCCGTACCGAGTGTGAAAACACAGTCCGATTCTTATCTGAGTTTTTAATTCGAATTTGATTAAATTCTTGGACATGAACAATAAACATTATTTGTAATTGCCAAATTGTATTTCTCAAACACTTATCCACAGAGGACATTAGTCGACAAATAAAACACTTTTCGGGTCAAGTTAGGGTCCTCTAGCCAGTGTAAAACTACACCGTTAGCCAAAATGCAAACTGTATTCCGTCTAAGTTTTAAATCCAAATTTGAACACTTTGATATAGTAGGCTCTAACCATGATTTTCTATACCTCAAAATATTTTCTTGATCACAAGTAAAATATAAAATATAATTACCAATCAAGGTATAGGAAAAACGAGGTGTTACAGCAATTCTCTCCTTCCTGAGTGCTGGGGTTTAAAACTCATTTGTAGGAACAGGGTCTGCCATTTTGTTTAAATAACAAGTTTTTTTATATCTGCTAAATGTAAGCTCATATCTCCTTTAGCATTCAATTTTTTTTGGGTAAATATTGAATTTTTTTTAAGCAAAATGATATGCAAAAGCATCACCATGAAACAAGAGATCTCAACTAGGTTGGCACCTAAAGCACCACCAATCATCTGTAGCATATCATAATTTTATTAATAAAAGAAAAAAGAATAAAAAATACAATAGCATGGGGGATATAAACCAAACCCATGAAAAAAAATGATAGTCTATCTGAACCTAAAGTTAGACAACCTAAACCTGTTTCTAAGGAACTAAGATCTAAGGAAATTGGGAATCAAATTCCACCAAGCGGAACTTTGAGAGATGTTTCCAAAATAGGCTAGTTTATCAACACAAGTATTACTCTCCCTAAAAATATGTGCAACTTTTAATTGCATGGAAAAAGTTAAAGCTAGGAAATTGTTCCATCTGTTCTCTAGCTTCCAAGGCACCAAATCCACAGCAGTGAAGGCGAGAACAACCAACATTGAGTCACATTCTTGAAATGGAACAAAGCAACACGAGCGGGGGGGGGGGGGGGGTTGAATAGTGTTTTAGAAAATCAGAGTTTAAGAAGCACAAAACAAAATCAGTGAATGAAAGTGGCTCTTAGAACAGACGTCTTTCACAACACACTGATCAGTAACTATATAACACACCCGAGTTAGTTTCTTAAAACAGTTACACAACTGAATAATAAAGTAAAGAATAGGGAGATAATATACTTAAAGATTTATCCTGGTTCACCCATAAACCTTGGGCTACATCCAGTCCTTGGCTTTACCAAGTTTTAACACTATAACTGATCAAGGTTACAAACGAGTATTATTTGCACACCTAGTCTCTCCAGGCTCAACCACAAGTATTGTTGGCACACCTAGCCTCTTCAGGCTCAACAAGTATTCTTGAAACAAGCCTCTTCAGGCTGAGAGAATTTTGATAGAGTTTGAAGAGCAACTTCAAAGTTACAAAGCAATTCAACCAATCTTCAAACACTAAAGAGAGTGAATATGAACTTGGAACTTGGTAAGTTACAGATGAGTTCCTCTTCTAATGATTTTTCAGAGTGTGAAGAAGATATGTGAGTGACGAGAGCTTTCAGCTATTGATTTGATAAGATGAGTATTGTTCTTTGAGTAATATAGCTTTTCAACTGATGAATAATTTATCTGGTTGCTTATCACTGTATCACATCACATTTTGTTCAGTTTTCGACTTCTTCTATTTATTGCTTGATCACAAAGATCCGTTGAGATGCATTTGAAAGTCTTCAGCTTTGTTCTTCAAGAAATAACAGTTCTTACTTCATAATAAATTCTTTGAAGAATGTTGGAGATTCCTTGTTGACATTTGAGTATAGCAGATATGTTTTTCTGGCTTTGGGCAGCGTTCTTTCCTTATTTGTGTAACACTTAGAAATGCTCAGATAAAGTAGTTTTTAAGGAATGCTTTTCTGTATCTTTGACCTTTTGTCTTTTCTCCTTTCTTTGATTTCAATTGAAGATAAGAAATATATTAATAAACTTCGTTCAAGTTTAATTAACTATATTTCAAATCACTCTTACTATTGAATCAGAGATTAAGTGATTCCTTCATAGAGAACTTTTTTCCTTGGCGCGTGCTTCACTAACACAGGTGACTTTAGCATTTCACATCTTCTAAGCTTGTGGATGTTTGAATATCTTTTGAATCAAACATGTTAATCTGACATAGGAGTGGTTCTGACTTTGTCAGAGGCTTAGACGCATACTGAGAGAGATAGACGCTTCATTGAAGTGAGACTTCATGAATTGTAATCTTGATCCTTCTTCTTTCAACTTACTTCAGAAGATAGTGTTTGTATTCTTCGAATACTTTGATCATTACTCTGACTGATAACTTCTTCATGCTTCTTGGTCTTAAGCATAGTCAGTCAAGTAAGAACGAGCAATCTTCGACAAGAGTATTGCTTGATACTTTCTTTTCTTTCATTTGCTTATGAATGGAAAAGTCATTTTCCTTTAGCTTTCAATGAAGATGACAATCATTGACTGTTTTGCTTTGATACTGCTGCTAGATATTCTTCTTCATAGTTTGATAAGTCTAAGAGATGCTGATGTAGGATTCAGTGAGTCAGGCTTCAGACGTATTGTACTTTAGACAACTTTGAGTCTGACGCTTGTATGAAACCATTTGACTCTTTCATAATATTTTGTTGTCTTGTTCTTCTAAGATAGAATGCTTTGGCTACACAACTCAAGTAGATGATTAGCAACGTTCAGAAGGTTCAATGTAAAATAAATTACTTAATGTTTGGGTGTTGGAACCAAAGTGGTTGTGGTTCAAATAATCTCTAAGTTTTGATGCTAACAAAAGAAATAAATTTGCTTGACAAACTGTTAATTGAGATCTAACATGTGCTTTCAGTTATGCAGGAATATTTACATATAAATAAAAGAAACATGGGATAAGTTTTCATTGAAAAATACGCGTCCACCCTGGTAGACGGGCTGCTCAAATACTTTGGTAAAGTTACTTATTTATTTAATTGAGTAGACTAGTCTCTTATGTAGACGAGGCTTTAAGTGTTTGCTAGATGAATACCAAAATAACTTGTTAGATACAACAAGTCCAAAGAATCGATAATAAGCACGTTCATCTTGCCACGTAAGGAGACAGAAGTAATTAGCAGAAGTAAATGAACTGAAAAAATAAAGTAATCTAGTAGACGATCTCTAACTGCCACGTCACCAGACAAAGATCTTTGAGAAATAGCAAGTCCAAAGACTTGATAGACAAGAGGATATGCCATGTCATCGGACGAGGAAAATAAAATATTGAACATACTTAGTCTCTCATATAACTAAGTAGACAGAGTTTTTATTTTGGTAGACAAGCTCCATCTTAAAATGAATTAAATCCGAATCTCTTGAATTTATTTTTAGATGATTTATATTTATTTCAATATAATATTTGTTTTTCACTTTTTCCCTATCTGCTTTAATGTTTTACCTTATTGAAAAAGAAATAAAGTACCATCAAGAAATGTAAAAAGCAGAATCGTAAAAAAAGATACTGCAAAACGATCTGTACGATGACAACTTTATGGCTGAAAAAGCTGGATTGTTCACAAGGGAGGAACAACAAGTTCTCAAGCTGCAATACTCAGAGGAGTGAACCTCCAAATTCATGCTACTTCGATAACCAAGAATACTATTCAGCATTGCCACAATCAAGCTATCAGTCACAACAGATATCATGCATTAAATTTTATCTCTAAACGGGATTATTCAAAGTAACCGTTGAAGAAATACAAGTGAAGAAGAAGGTCACTATAAATGGAAGACCTGAGACACTGAAGAAGAAGTAATTATAATTTTTTTGATTGCACAACCTTACGAGCTCAACTTTTGTAAAACTACAATCACTCATACTCATAATTCTTTAGAGAGCAAGAGTCAATATTTCTTAGTTTGAATATTGTGAAAATATTCATCTGATCTTAAACTGTCATATCCTCACACATAGTGAGTTAAGAAGATCAAACATTAAATCTCTTTGTTAGAGTTAGAGCTTGAAGAGACTTGGTAAGAAAGAAATACCTGTAGCCTGGAGAGGTGTTGAATACTTGGCTGTAATCTATTTGGAAAATAGTGGAGAAAATCCTTCAAGTAGAAGGGACTGGACGTAGCTCTTTGTTGGAAGAGAGTGAACCAGGATAAAGCATCTTGCCTGATTCTTCTATCTCTTATCTATTACAGCTTTATTTGTTTCTTTCTAACCGAGGGGTTTTGATATTGCTTTTGTTAAAGTCTTTTAAAAAGGATCTTTTTCTTTGTGAGTGCCTCTGTTTCTAATCTCCTTGTGTGCAAAATTGTTTTAAAGGTTGTTTTTCGAAAATTATTAACAAACACAATTCAACCACCCCTTCTTATGTTTGCCTGTGTCAACTTCAGTTGGTATCAGAGCTCAGCCTCGAAAGGGTTAAGCATCTAACAAGTGTTGAGGGAGTACGATCCAACAACCATGGATGCAGAAGGACAAGCTATCAACATACCTCCTCTCTTTGATGGAACAGATTATGACTACTGGAAGAAGAGAATGTGGCCTTCTTAGATGCACAGAATGTAGATATTTGGGAGCCGATTGAAACCGGATACACTGAACCAAGAGATGAAGCTGGAGATGCTGTTCCTAGAGGCCAATGGACTCAAGAGCAGAAAAAACCAACATCAGTTGAATCTGAAGGCTAAGCACTATCTCATGTGTGCTATAACCAGATATGGACATGACAAAGTTCACAGCTGCAATACTGATAAAGAAATCTGAGATACTATTGCCCTAGCTTATGAGGGTTCCTCACAAGTTAAGGAATCAAATATCAGCATGCTGGTTCACCTGTATGAGCTATTCAAGATGGGTGAACATGAAACAATGACCAAATGTTTGGAAGTTTCCAAACCATCACCAACAGTCTCAGATCTGTTGGAAAAGTTTTTGAAAATAAAGATCATGTCAGAAAAATCCCGAGAAGTCTATCCAAGCAATGGAGATCCAAAGTAACTACTATTCAGGAAGCCAAAAACCTGAATACTCTCTCTCTCGAAGAGCTTCTTGGATCTCTCAAGGTTCATGAACTTGAACTTAATGAAGAAGAAAATTCCAGAAAAGGAAAATCTATTGCCCTAAAGGCAAAGAGAGCAAGTTCATAAAAAGTTCTCAAAGCTGCCGAGTCATCAGATGAGTCTCAATCTTCTGATAATGATGAAGGATCAGATGAGGATGAATTGTCCTTTATCTCCAGGAAGATTCGACATATGTGGAGAAAGAAAGGTGGTTTCAGAAGGAAGCAACTCAACAAAAAGTTTCCCAAGGAGAAGTCAGACTCCAAGGAAAAAGGTCCACCATTGTGCTTCGAATGCAAGAAACCTCGTCATTTCAAAGCTGACTGCCCTGAGCTAAAGGTTAAAAAGAAATTCTTCAAAAAGAAAAAAAGGCTTAATGGCTACATGGGAGGATCTTGATCTGTCTTCTTCATATGAAGAAAATGAAGTGGAGGAAGAGGCAAATATCTATCTCATGACAGACACCACTTCAGAAAGTGAATACACTGATGCTGAGGTAATGGATTCTGACTCGTCCACTCTTCAAAATGCTTTTGATGAACTGTTGCATGAGTCGTCTATACTATCACAAGAATATAAGAGTCTCAAAAAGAAGTTTTCTAAACTGATTAGAGAATATGATAGGGTATGGACTGAGAAACCAAACCTCAAAAATGAAAACGACATACTAAAATCAGTGAATGCCAGTCTAGCTGACAAAATGGTGTGTGAACCTGATGTTTCTTATGAAGTTACAAAACTGAAACAAGATGTAACATATCTAACCGATTCTCCGTCAAATCTTGTAGGTGGATCAGATAAGCTTAGTCTCATTTTAAGGTACTCTAGGTCACCTTATGATAAATCTGGTCTTGGTTATGGCAAAAAGAAGCAAGATGCATCTCACAAAAGGTCAAAACCACTTAAACAACATAGAGCTTCAAAAGTTCCAAATAAATATACCAAAGCTAAGACTAGCTCGTCCAACACCTTTTGCAAAGTGTGTGGAAAAAGTGAGCATGGTACATCTAGATGCATACACAATAAACATGCTAAGCATACTCGTCCAGTGACAACTAACAAGAAAGGACCCAAGTCAGTTTGGGTACCTAAAGATAAGATAATACCTGTTGCAGATCTGCTTAACAACAGGAAGAAAACAGATGTCTTGGTACTTGGACAGTGGCTGCTCACGACACATGACGGGAGAAAGGTCTATGTTCCAAAACTTTAAGCTCAAAGATGGTGGCTGGGTCACATTTGGAGGAAATCAGAAAGGGAAAATAATTGGTATAAGTAAAATTGGTAAACATCCTTTTCCCTCAATTGATAATGTTCTTTTAGTAAATGGCTTGAAGCACAATTTACCGAGCATAATAAGTCAATTATGTGATAGTGGATATGCAGTTTCGTTTGATAAGAACATGTGTACTGTCAAGAAAGATGATGGATCACTTTTATTCACTTCAAAAAGGCAAAACAATCTCTATAAGATTGACTTGGAGGACCTCTCAAATCAAAGTTTCTCATGTCTAGTGTCCATTGAAGATAAGCAATGGATTTGGCACAAAAGGCTAGGCCATGCAAGCTTGAAATTAATTTCAAAGCTAAACAAGCATAACCTCGTGAGAGGACTACCAAACCTTAAGTTCAAATCTGATGCTCTCTGTGATGCATGTCAAAAGGGAAAACAAGTCAAAGGTTCTTTTGAATCTAAGAAAGTTGTTAGTACCAATAGACCACTAGAGTTGCTACATCTTGATCTTTTTGGTCCAACAAGGACTGCCTTGTCAGTGGTAAGAAATATGGTCTTGTCATAGTAGACGATTACACTAGATGGACATGGGTTATGTTCCTAATTCAAAAGAATAAGTCTTTTAAGGTCTTTTCTATATTCTGCAAACGTGTACAGAATGAAAAAGGCATGTGTATCACCTCAATTATAAGTGACCATGGGGGAGAGTTTGAAAATGAGTTATTTCATAAGTTCCGTGAAGAAAGTGGTATCCTTCACAACTTCTCAATACCTAGAACACCACAACAAAACGGTGTGTGATGAGTGTGATTACACCTCATATTTCTTTATCATATTACATGCATTTTCATGTAGTTTAGGCATTTTTAATTTGATTTTTGTTATTTTTTACCTTGGAACGGGTAAGGTGGTTTTGTGGTGTTTGTGTGCAGGAATTGAAGATTAAAATGCTCAGGGCCAGTTATGTTGGAGTTTGCATGAAGGCGGAGCTTGAAATACAAGAAAAATGAGCCAAACAGAGCCCATCACGGCCTGGCCGTGAAAGGCATCACAGCCATGATCGAGCAGGGCTGAAAAAGAAAGAAGAACACAAAGTCAAAACCTATCACGGCCAGGTCGTGATGGCCATCACGGCCGTGACAGGCCAACCAGTGTCAAGTTTTCCATGACAGAATCTGTCAAGGCCTGCCCGTGACAGGCATCACGACCGTGATGCGCAAAATCTGGGATTTTGATTTTTTTTATTTGATTTGTAATTGCTTTAATCCCAAGTTACCCTAAATTATAAATAGGACTCTTAGGCTCGAAAATAGAGATCTCTGGGCTGCTACCTTAGGAAAAAATTAGGATTTCTCTTCTTCTCAATTTCTTCTCTTCTCTTAGGATTTTTATGTTTTTATTATTCAAGGTTGCTATGAATATGGCAATGCGTGAGTAGTTGTTTTTATTTCTAGGAATTGGGGCTATTCCCAAGACTCGTTTTATGTGATGAATTGACGTTTTCCTTCTTGTTAATTTCAATTTTCCTTTCGATTTAATTCCTATTGCATGAATTACTTATGAATTTGGTGCGCACTTGTTTGCATGTCATAGATACTCTAAGGATGAACCTAACGGTGAACTTAGGAATTGGATCTATAGGGATTGAACTTTGGACTTAAATCACGAGAGTTAGAAGCGATCCTTCGAGGGTTCATTGAATTGTCATGAATCTTAATCGGTTCAATTTAAATACAATTACCACGAGAGTAGGGGTTGGTTTAATTAGCCACGGTTCTTGTATCTCGAGAGGGAACATTAACTTATTTAGGATAAATTCACCTTCAAAGCAATATTGATAATTAACAAGAGGGCCAGTCAATTTAGTAGCATGAGCAGTCTTGTTGGTAACCCAATTCCTGGAAATCTCTTTTAATTTGAAAATCTCCATATTTGATTTGATTGCGATTTTATTTGACTACGTTTTAAATACTTGATTTGTTAGTTAATCTTATTTCAAAAACCAAATCTTTTCCAAATCTTTTTCTTGTCTAGTTTAATTAATTTAATAATTAATTGTTATTTAAGATCACGGTCTCTGTGGGTTCGATCTTTTTATTACTTGACGACGAAGTCGTTCACTTGCGGATTCACGCTATCAGTGTGGTAGAGAGAAAGAACAGATCTCTTCAAGAAATGGCTAGAACTATGCACAATGATAACTCTGTCCCTAGACACTTCTGGGCTGAAGCTGTTAATACTGCCTGCTACATTCAGAACAGAATATACATTAGACCTATCCTGAATAAGACTCCTTACGAACTGTGGAAAGGACGAAAACCCAACATATCTTATTTTCACCCTTTTGGTTGTAAATGGTATATACTGAATACTAAAGATCGACTTGGTAAGTTTGATGCTAAAACTGATAGTGGAAATTAGGATATTCTGAAACATCTAAAGGCTTTAGAGTTTATAATTCTAGGACTTTGATAGTAGAGGAAAGTATTCACGTCAAGTTTGATGACAAACAGCTTGATAAGAAATTATCAGAGCTAGATGAAGCTTTTGCAGATCTTGATCTAAGCATTCTAGGAGACTCACCTGAAATAAAAGTTGATGATCAAGAAGATGACCCCACTCAACAACCAGAAACTTCCACTTCTCAACATGGTACAGTTCAAAAATCTTGGTACTTCAAGAATTATCATCCGCAAGATCAGATCATTGGAAACCCCAATGACAAACTAAGCACCAGATCAACCTTCAGAGAATAAGACAATTCTGCACTAGTCTGAGTTGGAACCAAAGACAGTAGACGAGGCTCTGCTAGATGATGGTTGGATTCTAGCCATGCAAGAAGAACTCAATCTGTTTGAAAGAAGTGATGTTTGGTCTCTGGTTCCCCCGGCTGAAGACAAATCAGTGATTGGAACAAAGTGGGTTTACAGAAACAAACTTGATGAAAATGGTAAGGTAATAAGAAACAAAGAAAGACTTGTTGCTTAAGGTTTATCTCAAGAAGAAGGTATAGATTATACTGAAACTTTTGCACCAGTTGCTAGATTAGAAGCTATTAGAATTCTACTTTCGTTTGCTGCACATCATAGTATTATGCTTTTTGAGATGGATGTTAAAAGTGCTTTTCTAAATGGCTTTATTAATGAAGAAGTCTATGTTATGCAACCTCCGGGTTTTGAGTGTGAAACCCATCCTGAACATGTATATAAGCTTAAGAAAGCTTTGTACAGTCTTAAACAAGCTCCTAGAGCTTGGTATGACAGACTAAGTTCCTTTGTTATTGAAAATGGATTCAATAGAGGAAAGGTTGACACAACCTTATTTAGAAAATCCATTAAGTCTAATTTCATAGTTGTACAAATATATGTTGATGATATTATTTTTGGTGGTACTAATGAGTCTCTATACAAAGAATTCTCTAAGTTAATGCAGAAAGAGTTTGAAATGAGCATGATGGCAGAACTGAAGTTCTTCCTTGGACTTCAAGTAAAACAAACCTTGGACGAGGTGCTCATTCACCAAACTAATTATACAAAAGAGCTTCTGAAGAAGTTTAAGATGGATGATTGTAAACCAATGAATACTCCTATGCACCCCACTTCCATACTGAACAAAGATGATAAAGAGAAAAAGGTAGACCAAAAGGTATACAGAGGTATGATAGGAACTATCTTATATCTCACTGCGTCTAGACCTGATATTATGTTCAGTGTATGTTTATGTGCTCGATTTCAATATGATCCTAGAGAATCTCACTTATCAGCAGTTAAGAGAATTTTTAGATATTTAAAAGGTACTACTAATCTTGGTTTGTGCTTTAAGAAAAATGAAGATTACCGATTAGTTGGTTTCTGTGATGCTGACTATGATGGAGATAGAATTGAAAGAAAAAGCACTAGTGGAGGATGTCACTTCATTGGAGCTAATCTTGTCCCCTGGTCAAGCAAAAGACAAAGTACCATTGCCTTATCAATCTTTGGCCGAGTATATATCCGCAAGTTCTTCGCTCACAACTTCTCTGGATCAAACATCAATTGGAGGACTACAATGTATTTGTAAGTAGTATACTGCTTATGTGTGATAATACTGCTGCAATAAATCTATCTAAAAAAAATCCAATTTTGCATTCTAGAGCTAAGCACATAGAGATTAAACATCATTTTATTAGGGATTATGTGCAAAAAGGTGTGTTTGATATTCAATTTGTAGATACTGACCATCAATGGGCAAATATCTTTACTAAACCTCTTGCAGAGGACAGATTTATCTTTATTAGGAAGCATCTTAATATGATATGTGTGGATTAATTTAGGTGTCCAGCCTCGAGAAAAATTTGTTTTGATAATCTTGCGTCTATTACCTATGCTCGTCTAATACCTATTAAAAGTTATGCGTCTATTGCATATTGCACTGCACATCCATATGACGCGTCCACTAATACTGGTTATCGCGTCCATTGTATCGTTTCAGACGAGGTCACATCTGCCTGTGTTTAAGCATATATTTTTTGTGTGTTAATAAATGCATTTATTTTGTCTCAAGACAAATTTATCCTTTATTCTCTTTGCTGAGTCTGTAACACCCGGGTGCCGACGAGGGCGGGGAGTGGTCGCCGGTGCAAGAAGGCACGGACAAGGAGCGGCTCCTGGCAGGCTTTTAGGCGGAGGGACACATGAATGAACCTATTACACACCCGAATGAGAGGGATCCTGAGACTGTGTAGGTATGGGACTATACAGTTGAGGAAGGCTTATATGAATTGATTGGTACTACCTATACTAACAAGATGCATCTTCTTTTCGGTAGCCCATCACTTAAGAACTCCACAGTTAAGCGAGCTTGACTTGGAGCAATTCTGGGATGGGTGACCTCCTGGGAAGTTTTCCAAGGAAGCGTATGAGTGAGGACAAAGCACGCTGAAAAGACCCGTGTTGGTTTGTGGGGACAGTCGTCAATCCATAAAGCAGCCAGGGATGTTACAGAGTCAGTACTTCCATCAATCCCATTAAGAATTTTTTATAGTTCCAACTTACCAATGCCGATTTATCATAATGACATGTCATGTCAAAAGTTTTTTTTAACCTTTGAGATTCAAAATTCCTTTATAAGTAATATTTTCCCTCTGATAAAAACTTTACACTTCTTTAACCTCTCGGGCTATCTCTCTCTCTCTGCTTTCAAACCCTAAGCTCTTTGATCACCTAAAATGGCTTCCTCTTCAACCTTTAACGTGGACAAGCTCAACTTGGCAATTGAGCATCATTTCAATCTTGGAGTGCTGCAAGACTACAACTTAGACATAAGCAAATATGTTAATGCAGCCGGGTGGGGAGGACTCTTCACAGAGAATGTCTATGTCCTTCCCATCCTGCTTAGGTATTTCGAGAGGAATGTTCAAGTGACTGATACTGACTTCTTCTCTACGGTGTTGAGAAAGAAGATTGTAATCTCGGAAAAGACTATTGCTGATGCTATTTTCTGTGCTCAGGAGGGTTTGATTTTTACCGAGTCATGGGAAGAGGATTTGGGTGGCTCTGAGACCATTTAAGTCTATCTCATGAAAGAAGATACAGTCAGAATTCACACCAATGTCGACTGTAGACTTTGGTAAAATGAATATAGCTAACATAAACCACAGTACCTATGCTGCTGCTGCAATAGCCAAGACTGAGGAGTTGATGAAAACTAAAGAAGAAATGGTGGAACAAAGTAATGATGAAGTCCTAGGAGTAAAAAGAGTAACTAGGCAAAAGACCACTGCAACAAGGAAGCCTGCCCCCAAGAGACTAGCTGGTGGCATTATTATCAGGGAACCTTTTGATGCTCCTGCTGCAAAGAAGCAAAGAAGAGTTATCTTCTCACATAATGAAGATGAGGAAGCTGATGAGGATAACATTCCTATCAGTACAATTCTGAAAAAGCATAAGACTTTTGTTGCTGCTGCTGAGGCCGTTGTGTCTGTTCCAACAAAACCTAGAAGGCAACCAACAAGAAAAACCAGATCAACTAGAACCTCTAAGGTAACCATCTCTGCTAGTAATCCTGTTCAAATAATAGTAGATGCCTTAGTGTCTAGTTTAGAAACTAGAATCGGTGATATGCCTGCTAATAATAACATTGCTGTCTCAACTCCAGATGATGTGTACATTCCCACACCCCTTTCACCCCAACCAACACAAATAGTCACTCCACAATTTCAACCTATTATCCTTGTCGATGATCCCTGGTTCAATCAACCTGATGATGACATTTCCCCTGGTGCTCTTTTCCCCAAACCCTTGAGAACCATATTTCCCTTCACCCCGACTTCTGTTCTTTATGATGGCAAATCTGAGGATTGGACCAAAGTAAAAAGAGAATGGAAAGTTCTGTTTCACTCTCACCAATCTGAAACCGAACACATTCCCATCAGATGGTATCCTTTACCTGAGTATGAGGAAGAAATTAGCCCACCTGTTGAACCCCTTTACCTACCTCATCCTGACTATAAATTAATCAAAAATGTGCCTTCACAAATGCACAACAACTTAGGACCGTTAGTCACTCACCTACCCCTAAACAAAATCCCCCCCCGAAAAATTTACCTTAACCTTGCCAAAACTCCTCCTTTCATACCCCTCACTGATGGAGTTGAGAGACATATCATACCTGTTTGGGAGACTGACCCCAATAGAAAAAATCTCCTTACCATCCCTGAGCGAAGGGCAAGATCCTCAAAGCATGTTCCCATGATCATGCTAAGGGACACAAAATGGGTGTCTTTTGAGCATCCCAGAGTCTATGGGAGGGCCTTTGATTTCTTCCTGGATCAGCTCATCTATGAAATGCTGAAGTGGGAGTTCAGTCATTTCAGATTTGATAGAGCCGCGCATTTTGTCCCTCCATCTTGGCTAAGACATAATGAAGCAACCGGAGTTGGAACCATGCCTTACAGGATCTGTCCAAGACTGCCAATGGTAGATCTGAATAAGGACAAAGACAAGAAAAACAGAAGATTCAAAGGAGTCATGCCTGAAGCTGAATCAGCAATGCTTGATCCGAACCAAGAAACTTTTGACTACTCAATGCTGGATTTCTTTTTGCATACTGAATCCATTGAGTTGATCAATGAACATCGAGCTGCTGATTTCTGGAAATATCATATTATTCACTGCACCAGAGAGGCATCTTCCTCTAGACTGACTGAAGAAGAGAAGAAGGAAATTCCTAAGGTCTGAGGGAAGTGTGGTATTTCAAATTTTAGATATATGATCTATAAAGACCTCTAGGGACTTCCTATAAATAGTAAAAATGTGGAATTCATCTACCCCATCAGATGGGCAAAAGAAGTCTCAGTGATCCCTCCACCTACTTCAGAGCCTATCGCAGATAAACCTGTTGTTGAAGAACCTGATCAAAATGCCACTGTTGTTGACTTAGAAGATACAGCTGAATCCATTCACAGTCAGGGCTCATCAGAAAAACACTCTTCTCAACCATTAGCTCTAGTTGTGATGCACCCTTCATATCATTCAAGAATACTAAGCACATTTCAAGAGTCTACGGAAAGCTCAAGGCAACAGGCTCTGCCACCTAATCTTGAAGAGGTTCTTGGAAAAATAGTTGATGACAGAGTTGGAAAGATAGTTGATGAGAAGGTTGAGAAGATGACTGAGAAAATAAAGGAGGATGTCCAATAGCGAGTTCAAACTTCCATGGCTCCAACCTTAGAGGTTGTCAATAAAATGCTGGAATTCCTCATGGACTTCAAGAAAAGTCAGACTCAACCCTCCACCTCCACCACCTTCTCCTGCTTAACCTTTACCATTTATCTTTTTTCTCCTATACTGACAATGACGGTTCTCTCCTTTTACCTTTTTGGCTGATGACAAAAAGGGGGAGAAAGGAAAGAAAAGAGATTTGTTTATATATATAAAAAGTCAGTTTTGAAAAGCTTATATTTGTTTGCATAATCTTTTCTACTTGCTAACTGCTCTGATACTTATGTTTGCTTATTTGCTTTGATATCTGCTGACTATGCTTATTTATTCCTTTATATATACTCTAAGTATGATAAGCTGTTGCACCTATCTGTTAGCTTATATGCAGTTGTTTTTCATATGCTTTTTCTACTTAATTATTTGAATGCTTTGTCTTAGGGGGAGCCCTGCAAGCTCTCTTAGACTTTGCTTTTCGAAATTAATTAGTTTTGTAATCATCAAAAAGGGGGAGATTGTTGGAACCAAAAATGTTGTGGTTTAAATAATCTCTAAGTTTTGATTCTAACAAAAGAATTAAATTTGCTTGGCAAAGTGTTAGTTGAGATTTAACATGTGCTTTCAGTTATGCAGGAATATTTACATATAAGTAAAAGAAACATGGGATAAGTTTACATTGAAAAATACGCGTCCACCATTGTAGACGGGTTGCTCAAATACTTTGGTAAAGTTACTTATTTATTTAATTGAGTAGACTGGTTTTCATATGTAGACGAGGCTCTAAGTGTTTGCTAGATGAATACCAAAATAACTTGTTAGATACAGCAAGTCTAAAGACTTGATAATAAGCGCATCCATCTTGCCACGTAAGTAGACGGAAGTAATTAGCAGAAGTAAATGAACTGAAAAATAAAGTAATCTAGTAGACGAGCTCTAACTGCCACGTCACTAAACAGAGATCTTTGAGAAATAGCAAGTCCAAAGACTTGATAGACAAGAGGATATGCCACGTCATCAGACGAGGAAAATAAAATATTGAACAGACTTAGTCTCTCATATAACTAAGTAGACGGAGTTGTTTTTTGGTAGACAAGCTCCATCTTCAAATGAATTAAATCCGAATCTCTTGAATTTATTTTCAGATGATTGATATTTATTTCAATAGAATATTTGTTTTTCACTTTTGTCCTATTTGCTTTAATGTTTTACCTTATTGAAAAAGAAATATAGTACCATCAAGAAATGCAAAAAGCAGAATCGTACAAAAAGATACCGCAAAACGATCTGTACGATAACAACTTTATGGCTGAAAAAGCTGGATTGTTCACAAGGGAGGAACAACAAGTTCTCAAGCTACAATACTCAGAGGAGTGAACCTCCAAACTCATGCTACTTCGATAACCAAGAATACTATTAAACATTCCCACAATCAAGCTATCAGTCACAACGGATATCATGCATTAAATGTTATCTCTAAACGGGATTATTCAAAGTAACCGTTGAAGAAATACAAGTGAAGAAGAAGGTCACTATAAATGGAAGACCTGAGACACTAAAGAAGAAGTAATTATAATTTTTTTGATTGCATAACCTTACGAGCTCAACTTTTGTAAAACTACAATCACTCATACTCATAATTGTTTAGAATGCAAGAGTCAGTATTTCTTAGTTTGAATATTGTGAAAATATTCATCTGATCTTAAACTGTCATATCCTCACACATAGTGAGTTAAGAAGTTCAAACATTAAATCTCTTTGTTAGAGTTAGAGCCTGAAGAGGCTTGTTAAGAAAGAAATACTTGTAGCCTGGAGATGTGTTGAATGCTTGGCTGTAATCTATTTGGAATATAGTGGAGAAAATCCTTCAAGTAGAAGGGACTGGACGTAGCTCTTGGTTGGAAGAGAGTGAACCAGGATAAAATATCTTGCGTGATTCATCTATCTCTTATCTCTTACAGCTTTATTTGTTTCTTTCTAACCGAGGGGTTTTGATATTGCTTTTGGTAAAGTCTTTTAAAAATGATCTTTTTCTATGTGAGTGCTTCTGTTTCTAATCTCCTTGTGTGCACAAATTGTTTTAAAGGATGTTTTTCAAAAATTATTAACAAACACAATTCAACCCCCCTTCTTGTGTTTGTCTGTGTCAACTTCATTGGGTTCATCAAAACACACAAGGGCCACAAGAGTGTGAGTCAGACGCATGATGAGTAAGACGCTTTATGAGTTAACAATTCTAACCAGAATTTATGCCTTCCTCTCAAATGTGCTACTTCAATGGCAATCATTGCAGCAGTAAGCTCAACATGAAAAGAATATGAGATTCCAAAATAGGAGGCAAAACAACCAAGAATTGCACCACTTCTGTCTCAAAAAATACCTCCTCCATCAACATGACCAGGAGAGCCTTTAGCAGCCCCATCAGTATTTTATTTGATCCAACCACAAGGGGGAGGAATCCAATCTATTTGAATAATAGAAAGAGCCTTTCTTGGGTGACATTTAACAGCAAATGATTTTAGAATGGAAAATTCCTCTATATTAGAATTAGTGTGTCCTGCAAAGGAGTTACCAGATAAGGAAGTTGAGCCAATTACCATAGAGACTGCAGATCTGAATGAAATAACTGATGGGCGTGAACTCCGGCAAGTGTACTAGATTCGTCGTCAAGTAATAAAAAGATCGATCCCACAGTGACCGTGATCTCAAATAACAACTAATTATTAAATCAATTAAACTGGACTATATAAAAAAGGGGGTTTTGAAGAGATTTGATTTTTGTAATAAGAAATAACTTAGAAAATCAGATATTTAAGAATGCAATCTATTAAAAGAGGAAAGTAAATCAATTTGGGGTTTTTCAAATCTAAAGAGATTCCTAGGAATTGGGTTACCAACAAGATTGTTCATGTTACCAAATTGGCTACCCCTTGTTAATTATCAAAATTGCTTTGAAGGCGAATTTATTCTAAATAAGTTAATGCTCCCTCTCAGGTTACAAAAACCGTGCCCAATTAAACCAACCCCTACTCTCGTGGTAATTGAATTTAGATCGAACCCTTTAAGTTTTGTGACAATTCGTTAACCCTCGAAGGACCGCTTCTAACTCTCGTGATTTAAGTCCTAAGTTTGATTCCTATAGATCTAATACCTAAGTTCATCGCTAGGTTCCTCCTTAGAGTATCTATGACATGCAAATAAGTGGCCACCGAATTTACAAGTAATTAAAGCAATAGAAATCAGATCTAAAGCAAAATTGAAATTAACAAAGGGAAAACATCAATTCATAACATAAAACAAATCTTGGGCATAGCCCCAATCCCTAGAAATAAAGCTACTACTCAAGCATTGCCATGGTGATGGCAAGCTTGATTAACAAAAACATGAATGAAAACCTAAGAGAAGAGAAGAAGAAGAAGAAGAAGAAGAGAAATCCTAATTTTACCTAAGAGTAGCAGCCCAAAAGTCCCTCCAAGTCCCCCTATTTTCGAGCCTAAGTGCTCTATTTATAGATCAGGGTAACTTGAATCCCAATCAATCACAAATTCAGATCAAACCAGTTTCTGAAGATTCATATATTGCGCGTCACGGCCGTGATGCCCGTCACGGCCAGGCCGTGACGGATTCTGACTTGGAAGTTGCTTCGCTGGATTCTGACTTGTGAGGGTCTGGTTTAGTTAGCATGTCACGGCCGTGACCAGTTCTGACTTTTCCATTCTTTCTTTTCAGCTTTGCTCGATCATGGCCGTGATGGTCATCACGGCTAGGCCGTGATGGGCTCTATTTGGCTTATTTTCCTTACTTTTCAAGCTCTGTCTTCATGCAAGCTCCATCATGGTTGATCCCGAGCATTTAATCCTTAATTCCTGCACAACAACACCACAAAACCGTCTTACCCGTTCCAAGGTCAAAATTAACAAAAATCAAATTCCATATGCCTAAACTATATGAAAATACATGCAAAATGACAAGAAAATATGAGGTGAAATCACACTCATCAATAACCTTGCTATCAAACTTTATTTTATTTCTGCAAAACCAAATTGTTCCCAAAATGTTAATAATCCCAGTCAGAAGAACAACTTTACACTGCAGACTCCAGTTTTTGCTGCAACTTGACAGAACAGATTGCAATGATGAAATGTCAATTTGCACTTTAGTAACATCATTGTACCAAGACCAAAGTCTTCTGGAAAAGTCACAATCAAAAAATAAATGTTTACTGGTTTCCTCCGAGTTGTTGCAAAGACTACAAATTGAAACACAAACACATCCTCTACCTTTTAGATTTTCCTCTGTTGGCATCTTATTATGCATAAGCCTCCAAGCAATAAAAGACTTTAAGGGAGGAATAGAGGAACTCCGGATTACCTTACCCCAAGAGGAAGTAGGTTGAGCAGGATTTAAGAAGTTAAAGGCATCTTTAAATGTAAGCTTACCCGATTCAGAACCTAACCAAACCAGTTGATCATCAGATTGATTTTTGGGAACCGCTGTTTGGAGAATCTAATTATAAAGGGATGGATTATTAAAACCAAGCCATATAGAGGATTTGATATAATTGATCACATGTTTACCATTCTTTAGAAATCTCTTTCTAAGAAAGATGGCCCATTGTTTATTAGAAGAGTACATTTCCCAGCTGAGTTTAAGAAGAGTACATTTCTAAAAGAGTTGATGCCTAGGCCAGCTTCAAGTGTAGGAGAATAGACTTTATTGCAAGCCACTGTCACCAATTTTCTAACATTCACATCACCTACGCAGATAAACTTTCTGATGCAATTTTAAAGCTGCTTCAATAGAGAGATAGGCCAGGAATACACATGGAAGTTGTAGAGAAGCATGCTATGAATGACAGACTTCTCAAGCTGCACTCTTCCCATAATAGATAAAAGGGAACCTTTCTGAGAAGCCAATTTGGATATTATTCTGTCTGTAATTGGTTTCAAGTGGACTTTCCATGGTTTACCTTTGAATAAAGGCACTCGAAAGTAGGTGAAAAGAAGATGACCAGCTGCAAAGCCAAGCAAAGATGAAATGGCATTAACTCTTCTTGAAGAGACATTGCTAGCGTAAAACCTGCACTTTCCAAGACTGGGTTGCTACTTGCTATCCAGAAGCTTATCCATAAAGATCAAACAGAGACATCAAGGCTTCCAGCCCCTTTTTATTTTCTTTACAAAAAACCAAAATATCATCTGCAGATAGGACATGACTAGGAGTAGTAAATCTTTTTGAACCAACCATAGGCTGAAGCATTCCTGCTTGAACCAATTTTGAAATTCCTCTACTAAGGACATCTTCAGCAATACAAAACAATATAGGAGAGAGTGGATCACCTTGCCTAACTCCTCTTTTGCAAGAAAAGAAGTCAACAAAGTTTCCATTGACATAAAAAGAGAGCTTTGCTGAATTGAGAATGATCCTCACCCAATTACAGAATTTGGAATTGAAACCACCAGTCAATAGTGTCAAAATCCTTTCTATTGTCAAATTTGAGAGCTAGATTACCACCAAAAGTCTTATAATCTAGAAGATTGACAGCCTCTGAGGCAATACAAATGCATTATGATATTTGTCTATCCTTTATGAAGCCTCTCTGATTTTCAGAGATAATTCTTGGAGCAATGGATGCTAATATGTCAGCTAGCACTTTAGTGATAAATTTAAATTGAAAATTAGCCAAAGCAATGAGCCTAAAATCCTCAATCTTGTCTGCACCAGGGAATTTAGGAATCAACACCACCAAGTTGGAGTTCATGTTAGGCAATAGCCATCCCTAGGGAAAAAACTGACTAACAGAGTTGAAGACATCTTCTCCTACCACATCCCAAAAATCTTGATAGAAGCAACCCCCAAAGCCATTAGGTCCAAGATCCCCTTCACTATTCATTGCAAAAACAGCAGATTTGATCTCCTCATGAGAAGGCATGATTGTAGGCAAATCATTGTCTTCATTAGACACCAGAGAAGGAACCACCTGCTCAATAAGATCATTGGAAATGCAACCATTGTTTGTAGCATATAAGCCAGAGAAGTAATCAACAACATGCTAAGCAATTTCATCTGCATCATCTATAAGAGTATCACCATGCTTGAGAAATGACATATTTCTGGAAGCATATCTCATTTTAGTCACTTTGTGGAAAAAATAGTGTTTCTATCACCATGCAAATGTCGTTTCAATCTCGATTTCTCTTTCCATAATTGCTCTTGATAACTAAAAGCTTGCAGCAACTCAATTTGTGCATTAGATTCCTTGTCTTGGAGTTCCTCAGAGTATCCATCAGAAGCAATTTGCATTTGAATGTTGTCCAAAGCAGCAACAGATTGATCCACATTCAGGTTTATATCCCCAAAGACCGTCTTGTTCCATTGCTTTAACTCACACTTAATTGCTTTCAATTTTTGGGACAAAACTAGCATTGGACAACCCTGCACTGGTTTGTTCCAAATCTCTGCTACTAGCCTATGGCAGTCTGGATGGGAGAGCCACATATTTAGGAATTGGAAAGAAGAAGGAAAGGTCTTAGCATTCTCCATAGAAACCAGAAGTAAAGGGTGGTGGTCAGATTTTCTTCTGAATAATGTGCAGTAAGCAGTAGAGTGCCAGAAGTTTAACCAATTATCATTGTACAAAGACCTGTCAAGCCTTTTCTCAGTGTGCTGTTTGCCTCTTCTACCATTTCTCCAAGTAAACTTAGCTCCTCTAGTTATTATGTGATGCAACTCACAGCTCTCAGACCAGGACTTAAATTCATCACAAGATATTTGAAGTGGCATACCAGATCCTCTTATTTCATGAAATCCAACAAAGATGTAGTGTAGAGAGATAAGACCAAAGGGACCTTCTACTCCTGTATGATGTGCTTTCATAAACTGCTGAAGAGAACAAGGTCTTACCATCACTGTCATAAGAGAAAGTAATATGTTGATCTGAAGTAGCTATAACAGTAGGAAAGATGTTTAATATGCAGAAACCCCAAAGACTTGGAAGAAAATTAGCTCTGTCATTGACTGAGAAGGCTTTCAGATTAAGGTTTTTCCAATAAGATTTTGGAATTTGATGCAAAGCAATCCATGGTTTAGCTATAAAGAGGAAACGGGAAACACACATCTTCTTTAACACTGCCCTTGTATCAGGGTTTCCAATGCCTCTTATATTCCAAAAAAGAATCTTCATTATGCAAAGTTCTTTGGACCAGCCCTTGCTCGGGCTCTAATACCTGCTTGTTTCTTCTAGCTGTTTTTCTTCTTCTGGTTTTTTCTCTGTGATTTCGAAAGCATTTTCACAAAACCAGATTCTGGATCATTATTGTCAGCACCAGAAATTTCATTCTCAATATAAGAATTGGATGCAATATGATTTTGAGAAGAAAATTACAATATCTTTATCAGTTTCATCACCCCAAAGTCTTCCCATAATTCCCATATCACGAGTAACATTGGGATTGCAATTACTATGGACAGGGGTTTGTAAATTCACATCTATTGATTCAGAAGTATTAAGCATTGGCATACCTTTTCTAAGCAGACCCTGGTGACCAAAAGCTATTCCTACACTTCTCAGCTCCTGTATAGAGTCAGAAACATGATCCAAAGAATGTTGGAAATTATGAATTGCATTTGGAAAAGAATAAATCTGATCAACATCATTTTGATCCACATTGGCCTGGGAGGCATGGACTTGAGGAGAGGATGAATTCCCCATCTGATTAACAACCCGAACAACCTGATTGTCCTGATCAGATCTAGTAGCATAAATACCCTATCAGTGTTGGAGATCAATTCCACTACATAAGGGACATCCTAAGGCAGAACCAAATTGTTATTAGCATCATTCACCTGAATATTTTAGATTTCCACATTCTCACAATTCTGATCATTAACAATTGCATTAGTGTTAGCCTGCAACAAAGTAGGATCACTAGCCACAGGATCTTGCACCACAATATTACCCACAATGACAACTTAATTAATGGCATTCTGTAAAACAGGAGGGGGAACACTGGATTCACCATCAACATTCACAACCCGAGGGCTTTCATCAAAGATTATTTCTTTCCTCTTATCCAATTGGAAAGAATTCACATGATCAAGATTCTGAGGCATAGCATCTGTCACTCCATCTTGAGCATCTTTCAACACAATCATTTTAGAAACATATCGGATAGCTGATTTCTTGCTGGTCAAGACATGATCATCATTTTTCACCAATTCTTGCTTATTGCCTGATTTTTGGCACTCAGAGAGAGAGAGAGAGAGTGACCCATAATCCCACAAGAGGAGCAGAAAGAAGGGAGTCTTTCTTATTCAATGTCCACGAAAAGGAAAAGCCCTCTATTTTCACCAAATTTTGATTTCTCATATCCGAAGCCATATCTAAATCAACAAAGACCCTTGCAAAGTGTTCTAGAGTTTTGCTAATGGTAGCATCATCCAGAGAAAGGGGAACACCAATCCCTCTTGCAATAGCAAACAAAATTTTAGGTCTCCAATATTCTTGTGGGAGCCCAATAATACTAATCCAACATTGAGCATTAGCTTGCTTTACAAAAATCGGGAGTCCAAGAAAAAAGTCTCAAAACTCCAGGTTCAAGATTCCATGATCCAACCTACCAAACCTTCCTTGGATCTTCAGTGGATGAGAAGGAAAATTCAAAGAACCCGAATCATCTTCCATTGGCCAGGAGGCTTCCATAATTTCAGTAGCTTGCAACTCAAGTCATTGATCTTTGGAGGAGAAACACCTTTAGAAAGTAGCAATTTACCATGGAGATGATTTTTACAACTTTTCATGCCAGCAAGGAACTCATCTTATGGGATCTTTACCGCGAGTGGATTGCCTTTCATGCATGGAATAGGTAATTGGAATGACACATGCATTATTTACGGCTTGTGCAAAAGTCAAGAAGAAGAAGAAGAAGAGGGAGGAGTGGAGAAGGAAAACGAATCAAAGAAGCTCCATGGAATGATAGGAGCAGCCATGAAAGCATGCAATTTCGTATCCACAAACCCTAGCAGAGACATTAGGGTTCAAACAACTCCAAGCTAACTCTTCCTTAGTACCCATAACATGGTTAAAAAAAATTAGGACCATCCACATGCAACCCTAGGAAATTTATTATGCAAACAATGGAAAGAATTGAATCTCTCTTTAATTTTAAACTATGAGCACAACCTTTTGTGATATATCAGTCAAGGTTGAATTCACTCGCTCTTGTCTCTCTCTTGCTTTTTCAAATGTTCAAATCAGATGGTTAATGAGAATTTCACAATTGAAGTCTTAACATGACAGTCTATGTGGTCCTTCGAGGTTGCAACAAAGTTGTTTGATGAAATTGTTAACCATTGATGGAAATCATCACGGGGTGGGTTATTTGGGTGAGTATTAATCTATACACTTTACAATATAGGAGCCTTTTCTTTACTATTTATTTACAGTCAATTGAATCTATACACCTTTTTTACTCACATTAGGTATGTTGGAATTTGGGGTGGTCCCCCCCCCCCCCCCCCACCAAAACAACAAAGAAGTATTTGTATTTTGGCTAAATTATTCTTTTGGTCCTATGTCTTTATTTTAGGTTTTAATTTGGTCCCTATTTTATTTTATTTTTTTTCCAAAATTGTCCCTTATTTTTCAAAGTTATACTAATGCAGTCCCTCTTTTATTTTTTTATTCTGAAATGGTCCCTCATTTTGTAAAAGTTAAACCAATGTGATCCTTTTTTGGTTCCAAAATGATTCCTCTTTTATTTTTTTCTTCCGAAATGGTCCCTTATTTTACAAACGTTATATCAATTTGGTCCTCTTTGTACCACATTTTAAACGAAAAGGACCGAATTGAAACCTAAAATAAAGATAAGGGACCAAAACGGAACAAAAAATAAAATAAGGACTAAATTGAAACTTAAAATAAAGACAATGGATCAAAAGTATAATTAAGCCTTGTACTTTTTATTGGCTCATGAACAAGGATTATCTGTGATGGTTTTTAGTTCTGATGAATCTACAAACAAGGGTTTAGTTTAGGCTGGCATACTACAGAAAGGAGATATAGGAAAGTTGGATGTGTGAGAATGGTTAAGTAATGTTTTAGGGGCATCTAGAAGGGAATTGTGGTAAAGAAAAGTTGGTCTTACGACTGGACATGTTAGTATTTTACTAATGACTCTTATTTGTTAAACAAAAACATAAGTACTGTTCCTGCCGAGATCCGACTTGCCGGAATCTCGCCGTAGAACGTTTAACCAAGAGTGAACAATGGGGGTTGTTTTAGATTATGGCTTGACAGAATGTTGTATTCTGGTCCTACGTATCCCGGTGGGAATCAAAGCCAGACGTAGTTCTAGGTTCAACCCTTGACCATACGGTGATCTCGATCCCCTAATCTTGTATCTGATGAATACCAGCGAGCAAGGACTCTTCAATAGTATCTTGGTCGAGCTAGTTTCTCTAATACGCTTAAGGGAGAGTCACTGGGGTTCAGTGAAAAGTGAGCATCTCCTTTGGGTTATCCTCTTTTTATAATAGGATCCCTATATCTTTAAGAGATCTGGATTTATCTCCTTTTATCTCTTAAATCTTCTTAGAGATGTGATTTCCTTAATTTAAGGGATATTATCTTTTCTAACCGGATAAGGTTATTTAAGATAATATCAGGATCATTAAAGATAATATCAATATCTTATCCTTCCCACCTTTATAAGATCGGGTATGCAAGCTCGGTGGCCAGGTTTTACTCCTCGGCCAGTACACAAGGATCCGAATTGCCGGAATCTCGCCGTAGAACGTTTAACCAAGAGTGAACAATGGGGGTTGTTTTAGATTATGGCTTGACAGAATGTTGTATTCCGGTCTTACGTATCCCGGTGGGAATCAAAGCCAGACGTAGTTCTAGGTTCAACCCTTGACCATACGGTGATCTCGATCCCCTAATCTTGTATCTGATGAATACCAGCGAGCAAGGACTCTTCAATAGTCTCTTGGTCGAGCTAGTTTCTCTAATACGCTTAAGGGAGAGTCACCGGGGTTCAGTGAAAAGTGAGTCTCTCCTTTGGGTTATCCTCTTTTTATAATAAGATCCCTATATCTTTAAGAGATCTGGATTTATCTCCTTTTATCTCTTAAATCTTCTTAGAGATGTGATTTCCTTAATTTAAGGGATATTATCTTTTCTAACCGGATAAGGTTATTTAAGATAATATCAGGATCATTAAAGATAATATCAATATCTTATCCTTCCCACCTTTATTAGATCGGGTATGCAAGCTCGGTGGCCAGGTTTTACTCCTCGGCCAGTACACAAGCCCCCCAAGCTTCGAGCTCAATGGAGCGTAGAAGTTTTCATGACAGGAGTCGAACTTGGCTTTAAAATTATTCGGGTTCAGGATTTATTGAGTAAGACTTCTCCCCTTTTTGCCACAGTTCGATGGCCAATCTTCATACATCGGCTAACATTCGAGTTTAGCGGCTTTGGAAAGTGGGCCTAACAATCATTTCTTTTGATTTCCTAGTGTCCGAGCTTAATACCTCGGCCTTACGAGGTTAGAAACTTGGTCTCTTTAGCCTTTCAAGTCGGCGAGGTAAGTGGTCGAGCTTTACACCTCGGCCCATATACAAGTCCCGCGAGTAGCCGGAGCTCAAACGATAAGTCGAGAGCTGGAACTCAACCGAGTAGTCGGGAGCTGGAGCTCCACCAAGTAGTCGGGACCCGGAGCTCTACCGAGTAGTCGGGAACCGGAGCTCAACCGAGTGGTCGGGAGCTGGAGCTCAACCCAGTAGGGAGCCCGAGCTCAATCGAGTAGGGAGCCAGAGCTCAAACTAGTAGTCAGGAGCCGGAGCGCAACTGAGTAGGGAGCCAGAGCTCAACCAAGTAGGGAGCCGGAGCTCCAACCAGTAGTCGAGAGCAGGAGCCCAACCGAGTAGTCGGGAGTCGGAGCTCAACCGAGTAGGGAGCCAGAGCTCAACCAAGTAGGGAGCCGGAGCTCCAACCAGTAGTCGGGAGCAGGAGATCAACCGAGTAGGGAGCCGGAGCTCAACCTAGTAGTCAGGAGCCGGAGCTCAACCGAGTGGTCGGGAGCTGGAGCTCAACTCAGTTGGGAGCCTAAGCTCAACCGAGTAGGGAGCCAGAGCTCAAACCAGTAGTCAGGAGCCGGAGCTGAACCGAGTTGTTTGCTTGGAAGGAGTCATTCCTCGACTTACAAGCGAGAGGGCCGTAGCTCGCCTCTCGATTTGAACCTCGGGAGGAATCGCTCTTCGACTCCCGAGTTGTTTGCTTGGAAGGAGTCGTTCCTCGACTTACAAGCGAGAGGGCCGTAGGTCGCCTCTCGATTTGAACCTTGGGAGGGATCGCTCTTCGACTCTCGAGTTGTTTGCTTGGAAGGAGTCGTTCCTCGACTTACAAGGGAGAGGGCCGTAGCTCGCCTCTCGATTTGAACCTCGGGAGGAATCGCTCTTCGACCCCCGAGTTGTTTATTTGGAAGGATTCGCTCCTTGACTTCCAAGGGAGAGAGTCGTAGCTCGCCTCTCGATTTGAACCTCGGGAGGAATCGCTCTTCGACCCCCGAGTTGTTTATTTGGAAGGATTCACTTCTCGACTTCCAAGCGAGAGGGCCGTAGCTTGCCTCTCGATTTGAACCTCGGGAGGAATCACTCTTCAACTCCCGAGTTGTTTACTTGGAAGGAGTCGCTCCTCGACTTCCAAGCGAGAGGGCCGTAGCTCTTAACCCTTTCATCTGGTGGATTTTGAAATACCCACTAACTTGACCTTGAATGTCATTATTTTTACCGATCTTGAAGGTGTGTCTCAGAATAAACTTTCCTAATATCTTTTCCAATTTGTATGATAAAATTGTTTTCATACAAGTTCTCCAAGCTTGAAACAAGTGAAAGAGCTTAAATGTCAACCCTCATATCTTAACACGCTTTTTGGTGCCGAGGACTTTGGACTGTGATTCGCGGGAGCATTGCTTGGAAATCTATTTTTTGTAGAACCAAGTCTTTCTTGGGTCATCGGCTTAATTGACCGAGTACTGCTCGGATTTTCGTGCGGAGCCAAGTGTTACTTGGGATTTCGGTTTATTTGGTCGAACATTACCAGGATTTCCTTCAAATCTTGGGTCTCTAACATGCATGATCTGCTGTGGACATTATCTTGGTGAGAAGGTGTTGTGCTCGGCCTAGGATTTTTAGTGCGAGGGAGGAAGCATTGGCCGACCTCGACTTTTTTCAATGCGTAGTGTGAGGGAGCATAGCTCGACCTCGGCTTTTTGGTGCGAGGGAGTAATGCTTCACCTCGACTTTTTGGGCTTCTGCCCTTTGTTCTTGGCTAGACAATTTTAGGTCGGGCCCTTTAGTGGATTCTCAAGTTATTAAGCCAGCATATGCTTGGCTTTTACTAGAATAGGGCCCTAGCACGAGCATGAAAGCCGTGGCCGCTTATGCTCTCTGAGTCTCCTCCATTACCCGTGTTTCGAGCCACGAGCTTTCTAATAATAAAAGGCATGAAGGCGGAAGCTGCCCGAACTTTGCGCACTGGGGATAAGCTTGAAAAAGACGTGGTAAAGTGTGAAGAGCAAGCTCGGCTAATTGGGCAATTGAAAACTCGAAATTTCGAGCTTGAGAAGACCAACTCCTCTCCTCAATCCGAGCTCTCTAAAATGAAAGGATTGACTTTCAGAGGGCTGCCCAGGCTTTAAAGCTTTCCCTTGACAATCTTCAGTAGTTTCTTGGTACTAAGAAAAAGGCTAATTGCAAGCTTCAGTTCGAGTTGAAGGAAGCTAAAGCCCAGATTATAAGGGAACGCGATTCTGGGTTCTCGCGTGCTATAAAACAAATCCAGCGCTTTCTTCCTGATTCTGATCTTTCGAGAGCCGGTGTGGACAAGGATTTTAATAAAGATGGCATAATGGTTCCTTTGTCCGAGCTCGATGATGAGGAAGAGGAGAATAATGAAGAGCAGGTTGTGGGAGAGGAGGAGAACAGAGGAACTGAAGTGGTCGTGCCCGAGCCATCCTCGGTTGCTCTTTCGCAAGCTGAAGACACTATTGGTTCCAACCTTGATAGGGTCTTTGCTTATGGGAATGTGATAAGCCTCTGGCTTATCTAGTTTTATAACTAGTAAGATGGTGGTTTACGTGCTAATTAGTCGAGTTCAATCTCGTTTTCGCCCAAATTCGCCTTGTTTCGTTCCTAAGTTAGTTTTTGACTCGTTTGGTGTAGTTTGTGTAGTTTTTAGGTTATTTTGAATAGAATTACGCTTGTGGTTGCTTTTGTTGTTTCAGGTTAAATAAGTGAAGCTCTGAGAATCAAGGAAAGTCAAGAAGCAGCGGGAAGAAGCACTTTTGGAGGTCTCGCCCCGCGAACAGGATTCTCGCCTCGCGAATAATGAAGACTTGGAAGTCAGAGACCATCACGGCCTAGCCGTGATGTGTATCACGGCTGTGACCAAAAACCCACTCAAGTCAGAGACCGTCACGGCTTAGCCGTGATTAACATCACGGGCCATGACAAGAAGGCTCGCGTCGCGAGACACCCTTCGCGTCGCGAGGGTTTGAATCCCACAGAAGTGCCAGAAACAGAAGCCGTCACGGCCAGGCCGTGATGACCATCACGGCCGTGACGCGTGGCCTCCCTATAAATAAGGCACTGCAGAACAGAATTAGAGGACTTTTGCATCAGAACTTTTCCGAGATCTTTTAGAATCCTTATTCTGGGGCTGCGTCTCCTCTTCTCTTTTCTTATTCTTAGTCTTAGGATGAGTTCCGATTGTTTGTCTATGAGCATGAGGAACTAATCCCCTCGTCCGAGGGATCGATGAAGCCACCCAAGGCAGTGTAGTGTTCATGTGATGTATGTCTTTCTCCCCTTCTTTTAATTGATGTTTTCCGATTCTGATTTGAATGCTTGATCATATGTATTGCGTGATTAATCAGTTAAACGTGTTTGAGGCCGAACGGCGATTCGCGTTTTAGAACTTGAATCGGGATCGCTAATTGAATATTGCACGGCAGTGAGTAGGATATTAGTGCAACCATATAGGGAACAAGAATTAACCAAATTCGAGATTAGGATTATGAGACCTAGTAAGTAATTAATCCAATCATCGAATACGTCCTAATGAGCACGACAGTGGATTTAGGAGAATTTAGGGGTCCCGGTTGACATTGTAATTGAACTTAGGGAGGAATTCATCATCACTTGGGTATGCATGTTGGGTAGGTGGATTTGTGACCTTGGACATTTTAATTTTAGACTTTAATAGTTTAGTTTTATTTAGACTTGTTAATTGAATTTCGATATTAATCTTCTCTCTCTCAACCACCTTTCTGTAACTTGACCAAACGTATCGGATTTCCCGCGGATTAGTCGAATTGGTAGCCCAATCCCTGAGTTCGACCTCGGTAATTACTTATCGTGTTTATTTTATTACTTGCGACGACCCGGTACACTTGCCGGCGTCACCAACAAAATGCCCATGAGTAACTCAGCAAATTTTTAAGATATTTTGTACTATTGGCTATTCCCTATGTACTTTTTCTTTATGAATGATAAAGACTTCATACTTATGGTATTTAACCCAGCATTTGGATTTACTCGGTTAACTCATCTTTTGTGTTTGGCGTTTTAATTTGGCCTCGTGAGCTTTTTGAGCTCGGACCTATCATAGTTAACTATTTCATATTTTTCTTGCTTACCTTTTTAGGTTCGGCCTTTTGATTTTAGCTTGGTCGGCCACTTCGATCTGGCATTTCGACTTTAGCTTGGTCGATTTTAGCTCGGTCACCTTTTTAGGCTATTGCCTCTTTAGGTTTGGCGTTTCAACAACAGCTCGGTCGGTTTTAGCTCGGTCACCTTTTTAGGTTTTTGCCTCTTTAGGTTTGGCGTTTCGACAACAGCTCGGTCGATTTTAGCTCGGTCACCTTTTTAGGCTCTTGCCTCTTTAGGTTTGGCGTTTCAACAACAGCTCGGTCGATTTTAGCTTGGTCACCTTTTTAGGACTTTTTTTTTGTGAGTTAGTATGGTATTTGAGTGCTCGAGCTGATGGAACTTTATTTTCCAAGGGAGATGTTTTCCCCCACACTGTTCCATTTAAATGGAGCTTGAGCTCGATCTCTATGATTTTTATAGAGGGAGTCTAACTCGGCCTCTATGGTTTTAATTTGAGGAGCTTCGACTCGTCTTCCTCTTAGTCAAATTTTGAGGGGGAGTTTTGGCTCGACCTTTCGGGAGCCGGAGCTGAACTATGAGTTTTTAAGGGAGCAAAGCTCGACCTTGTGGAAAGGGAAGCACGAAGTTTCGTCCTGTTATTTTCAAAGGAGCTGGAGCTCGACCTTAGATCAGAGTTTGAGGGCGTCTAAGCAGAAACGAGACAGAGGTCGGTGTTGGGGAAACTTGGGGCGTGTGACGCCCAATATCCGAATCACAGAACCAACTCCAGAGGAAGGCATCATTACAACAGAGTGTGTCTTCAATGCCGACAACATTTCAAAGACCGAGCTGTGGTGGTCGAGCTCTCTAAAACATCTTCTTCCATGAGAGTTTCGTCGAACACTTGGTGTGCCTCAAGATAAGTCTGCTAGTATCATAGTAATTGAATCTGACTACATTCCTCTTCTTTTCGTCTTGGTTCGCCCTTTTGATGGCTGGAATCCTTTCATCGAACATCAAAAGAGTAACATCTGTATTTACATCATCTTTGTCAACTTGAGGCTCCAAGACAGGGTCGAGATCTGCAAGTTAGCAGTGTGACGAGGTGAAGGTCGTCGAGGTTGCCTCGGAAGATGGCGTTGCTCACTGCAGGTTCGATTTGGTCCCAACAAAAGTCGGGTTGTTGGAAAGCATTGGGACCTACCCCTTGCTTCTACTCTTTCGACAATGCCATCATGGGAACTCCCTTCCCCCGTCTGTTCTCGTGTCGTTTGAAGAGGAATTCGTCCCCATGTTTCTTAATTGACATGACTGTCCACTATGTCAACGACACATACTGCCTCGTGGTCACATTCACCCTTTGGCCTTTTCACTTTCATTCCCATACAGTAGTGTAGTCATGAAAAATTGACGTCTCCTAATTGGGCATAATTTCACCATTTGTGCTGGAAATTTCCCAAGCACTACAATTCTTCCCTATGAGGAATGCACAATAAGCATCGATACACGCATACATAACCCGATCTCCACTCAGAAACTCTTCATCCCAATCGCTCATGCTGATCGCCCTACTCTGCTCCACTTCATACCTTAGGCATCCTTCTATTATCTCACTCACCGAAGCACTTGATAGATTATAACCGTTTTCCGTTTCAGTGTAGTGCCTGAGATCTATAGGATCCTTCGCCATCTCCAAACCATGAACCGATTCACGTAGCTTCTTCCGATCCGAGTTGTTCCAGAACCCAACGAATGTGTGGCTAGGGTCCCGGAGGAACCGCCGGAGGCACACCGGAACGAGGTCGGCGTGATAAAGCTGGAAGATGAGGCACCGGTAGCCTACACAGAGCTGCAGCGTGTCCGCTTGAGGATTTGAACTCCCGTCAGGAGTCCACTGGACGCCGAGGCCGACGACGAGTTGGTTTAGGTAGCGGTGGTGACGGCGGAGGTAGAGTGTGTTGTATAGCCAGTTTTTGACGACTTTGGGAGTGGCGGTTACGATGACGGTGATGAAGGTTCCATCGAGGTTGACGGTGTAGATTCAGTGACTGGTGAAGTGGTGGTGGGAGATGATGTATGCAATTTTTTTTGAAGACGGTTACGGAGAAGGATGAGAGTGGGAAGGAAAAATGTTTGCTGCGTTGATATTTACTTACACAGAGAGAGAGAGAGAGAGAGCGCAGAGTGTGTATGGCAGTTCCTTTTGATGGCTTCGCCAGTACGCACAATGAAATGGTGGGTGTGTTCCTGTTGTGACACCGGCAAGTGTACCGGGTCGTCGCAAGTAATAAAATAACACGGTAAGTAATTACCGAGGTCGAACTCAGGGATTGGGCTACCAATTCGACTAATCCGCGGGAAATCCGATACGTTTGGTCAAGTTAGAGAGAAGGTGTTGAGAGAGAGAAGAGGGAATAGGATCGAAATTCAATTAACGAATCTAATAAACCAATTAACTAAAAATCTGAAATTAAAATGTCCAAGGTCACAAATCCACCTACCCAATATGTACACCCAAGTGATAATGAATTCCTCCCTAAGTTCAATTACAATGTCAACCGGGACCCCTAAATTCTCCTAAATCCACTGTCGTGCTCATTAGGACGTATTCGAAGATTGGATTAATTACTTGTTCTGTCTCATAACCCTAATCCCGAATTCTGTTAATTCTTGTTCCCTATAAGGTTGCACTAATCTCCTAAATCCACTTTCGTGTTTATTATTCAATTAGTGATTCCAATTCAAGTTCTAAAACGCGAATCGCCGTTCGGCCTCAAACATGTTAACTAGTTAATCACGCAAAACATATGATCAACGCAATCAAAACAGAATTGGAAAACATTAATTAAAAGAAGGGAAGGAAAACATACATCACATCGAATCTACACTGCCATGGGCGGCTTCATTGATCCCTCGGACGAGGGGATTAGTTCCTCATGCTCATAGACAAACACTCGGACATAATCACCATCGTAAAATAACACAAAAGAGAAAAAGGGAGACGCAGCTCCAAAGAGAAACAAGGATTCGTAACTACTGCTCTAACCTAAGTGGAAAACCTCCGGAAAAACCCCCTTCCCTTCTGATCTGAAACAGCCTTTAAATAAGGATTCTAAATCTTGTTCGCTCGGTAGGCGAGCACCCCTTCGCGAGGCGAATTTTAGTATTGGCGCGCTTCAAATCTTGGATCTCGCGGGGCGAGCGTCTATTCGCGAGGCGAATTGCAGTTTTGGCTCCATCCTGAGTTTGAATGATCACGTGGCGAATTGTGATTGGTGAGGCGAGTCTCCAAACCCTAATCTGTCACAGCCGTGATATTCATCACGGCTAGGCCGTGATGGTCTCTGTCTTCCAAGGTCTTCAGGGACCCGCGAGGCGAGACACCTCTCGCGGGGCGAGTCTTCAATTCTAGGTTGTGACCTTCATCACGGCTAGGCCGTGATGGTCTCTGACTTCCAGGTCTTCATGATTCGCGAGGCGAGCATCCACTCGCGAGGCGAGCATCTCCAGAAGTGCTTTTTCCACTGCTTCTTGAATTTCCTTGACTCCCGGAGCTTCACTTATTGAACTGAAACAACAAAAGCAAACAAAAGCGTAATTCTATCCAAAATAAGCTAAAAACTACACAAAAGACGCAAAACGAGTCAAAGTCCAACGTAGGAACAAAACAAGGCAAATTTGGGCGAAAACGAGAGTGAACTCGAATAATTTGCACAAAAACCACGGTCCATCTAGTTATAAAACTAGATAAGCCGAAGGCTTATCAGTTCCCACGCGTCGTGGCCGGGGAAAGTTTGCCTCGGCCCCACGGTGGGCGTCAAATGTTCCTGCCGAGATCCGACTTGTCGGAATCTCGCCGTAGAACGTTTAACCAAGAGTGAACAATGGGGGTTGTTTTAGATTATGGCTTGACATAATGTTGTATTCCGGTTCTACGTATCCCGGTGGGAATCAAAGCCAGACGTAGTTCTAGGTTCAACCCTTGGCCATACGGTGATCTCGATCCCCTAATCTTGTATCTGATGAATACCAGCGAGCAAGGACTCTTCAATAGTCTCTTGGTCGAGCTAGTTTCTCTAATGCGCTTAAGGGAGAGTCACCGGGGTTCAGTGAAAAGTGAGTCTCTCCTTTGGGTTATCCTCTTTTTATAATAGGATCCCTATATCTTTAAGAGATATGGATTTATCTCCTTTTATCTCTTAAATCTTCTTAGAGATGTGATTTCCTTAATTTAAGGGATATTATCTTTTCTACCCGGATAAGGTTATTTAAGATAATATTAGGATTATTAAAGATAGATATGATCTCCTTAATTTGAGGGATTTATCTCTTCTAACCGGATAAGGTTATTTAAGATAATATCAGGATTATTAAAGATAGATATGATCTCCTTAATTTGAGGGATTTATCTCTTCGAACCAGATAAGGTTATTTGAGATAATATCAGGATCATTAAAGATAATATCAATATCTTATCCTTCCCACCTTTATTAGATCGGGTATGCAAGCTCGGTGGCCAGGTTTTACTCATCGACCAGTACAAGTACCTTTAAAATTAACAATTAGTTCGATATTTGCAATTGTTTTTATTACATTTATCCTTTCACATTTGACTTTTTAAGAAGAAAATGCCATATTTATTAATTCCATATGGATAGCTGTGTTATTTTCTTCCTTGTCACAGTGTACAAAATATATTATGAATAAAAATAATTCAAGGCTCATTATAAATGTTCCTTTATTTTAATACTAAATTATTGATACATTTTAGAGGATGAAGAGGGTGTCAATACAATTAAAGTTCTACTATATGGTAGGCTTAATTGAGACAAATATTGTCTCACAAATTGAGGAGGCAATCTTCGCATCATAATAATTGTTGGGTAATCCTCCTTTGAAAGGGGTCCCAGTCAAAATCATTTTGGTAATGAAATTCAAGCCCATGTCGAGTATGTTCCAATTGGACTTGGCAGAAAAAAGTTGAACACACATTGATAACCTCGAGTCGAGGGACCCTTCCCACAAAGGCTTATTTGTCTCTATCACCAGATTATAAAATTTACGTGCTTCTACATTCGGAGGCTCTTATGTATTATTTGACTGAAACAACCCAGGCATCATGAGAGCGTCACACACCATCTCTTTCATTGAAACAAAATGATCTTCATATCCCACTTCCGCACCACTACTTGAACCACCATTGCAATTTTCGTTAGTACCAAAATCAAATTGTGGCAGTTCTTCTCCATGATTTTTCAATTCCATTAATTATCCCTAAACTCAATTTTATACAAGTTGAGCCTCACATTGCCTGCACTCTTAATCTTTGTACATTCGCACTTCAAACAAGGACATATAATCCCCCCTCACTGATATAATTATTTTGGTGACTTTGTTTGGTAACAAATTCTTGAACATCATCTAAAAAGATTGCTTTAAACCCGTTTTGCCCGACTATACCCTATCCTACATCCAACTACGACTTGAAGGATAAAATTCCATCCTCTGCATGATACAAAAAAGAAAATATATTGAACAACTAGCAACACATATATGCTTCACCTCGCAGAACTGCTCCCTTTTCACACTCGTATAACAATTACTCACCACTTCTCATGTCTCATATTTGACGAAATTTCCACAACATTTCCCATTGGTCACCAAGTAAATGACTTGACTATTGTAAAAGAGTGATTCATTGTTCTTATTGTTAAGTTATTCTGTTATAATGAGTTAGTTATAACAGTTAGTTTGTAATTAGATAATAGTTAGTGTAACTACCCGATGTGGGACTTGATGTACTTGCATAAATAAGTGACGCTTCAATTGTGCATTACTTAGTGAATGAATATACAGTAAGGTAATTTATTGAAAACATTTTCTTCCTTCTCTTGCTTCGAGTAGTCCCAATACTCTATGTGAGTTGTGTGTGTGAAAGCCTTGTGTGTCTACACAATTGATCTCTATCAAATTGGTATCTAGAGCTCAGTTAAGGGAGGGACCTATGTGTGTAAGAAAAGATGGTTTCCACGAATGGGAATGGGAGTTTCCCATCGACTTTGCCAGTTCTTGATGGTAAAAATTATGATCAGTGGGTGATAAGGATGGAGGCTATTATAGGCTTTCAGGAGATACTCGATATTGTAAATAATGGAATCTCAGAGAAGGAAAAGGATGATAGTGCTATGAAGAAGAAAAACTACAAAGCCAAGTGTCTTCTTCATCAGTGTGTTGATCTTGTTAATTTTGAAAAGTTTTCAAAGGCCAAAGATGCAAAAGAGGCCTGGGATATCTTGTTCAAATCCTATGGTGGTGCTGAGAAAACAAAGAAAGTCAGGCTGCAATCATTAAGAAGACTGTATGAGCTGCTATCAATGACTGACCAAGAATCCATTGCTGAATACTTCAACAAGCTTCTGATGTCGGTGAACTCAATGAAGATCTGTGGAGAATTAATGTCTGATCAACAAGTGGTGGAAAATATCTTGAGAACTCTAACTTCTCGATTTGACCACATTGTGGTGGTAATTGAGGAGTCTAAAGATCTTGAGAAACTAAAGGTTGAGGAGCTGCAAAATTCCCTTGAAGCTGATCATGAGCAAAGGCTCAATGAGAGATCTGGTCAAAGAGAGACAGATCAGGCCCGTCAAGCACACGTTTCAAGAAAAAAATGGTGCTGAGAAGTGGAAGGAGAAAAAGGGAAAGAATAAGGAGGCAGGTTCCAATAATAATGAAAGTGTGAATTTCCATAGTCAAGAACAGTAGAAAACTGATCAAGATTCTACTGAAAGCTCATCAAGAAAGGATGGATCAGCCAAAGGAAGGAAGTAGCCAAACAGAAAGAAGGTGAAATGCTTTAATTGTCATAAGTATGTGTGGATAATGACCTTATTGTGTTTTGATTAATGATCAAACTAACTTGAATTACATTTGGATTCACTAACTACTTGCCAAGCTTGAATGATTGTACAAAGATATCATTAGTACAAGGAAAAGGATGCAAAGGATCAAAGGAGAAAAACAAGGATCATGAAGGAATGCTTGAAGATGAAGAATCTCAAAGTTGATCACAAGGCATCTCAAGCAAAATTAGATTTTGATGTAAAGAAATATTTGAATTTCTCTTTCTGAAATAGCTCTCTTAAAAACAAATCAAAATGGTTTTCAAAAAGTAAAATGAACTTAGAATGAAAAAGAATTAATTGAAATTCTGTACATCTATGTGTACATCGATGTACTTTCAGTTAATTAACTAACTTTTAATGAAAACCCATGTGTACATCAATGTATAAATGCTATACATAAATGTATACATCGACTGATTCTTACTAACTTGATCAGTATGCAAAACAAGCTTCTGTAAATCAATTGCACAATCGATGTATAAGGTGAAACAGAAGGTAACACTTTTTGAAAGAAGCATACAATCGATTGCACAATCGATGCATAAGGCTAAACAGAAGCCAAAACTTGTTGTAATATTCATCCAATCAATTAGTACATCGATGCATACATAAAAAATAAGTAAAGCCTTTTGAAAAAGATAGAACAATCGATTGATACATGGATGCATAAGCCCAAACAGAGGCAAAGACTTTTGAAAATGATTTTGGAATCAATTGACCAATCGATGTAAAGACTTCTGGGCTGAGAATGCTTATGTTTATCAAGAACACAATCGATGTACACATCTATGTATTAGTCAAAATCAAGAATTTCCAAGAACACAATCGATTTGGCAATCGATGTACTCAGTTATAAAAATGGAAAGTTTGTTTAATACATCGATTACACAATCGATTGATTGATAACTGAAATTTTCAAGAAAGTTTGTTTTGATCTAAACTGACTTCTGAAGTGTACCCAACGAATATATTTTGATATACTACTATATAAAAGCATGGGCAAACACTTTCTAGATAACAATTCATTCAATACTGAGATTAAACACAAAATTCATTGAGAAAGCTTTTCATTGAGAATACTTGAATATTTCTATTAGAGCTTCTATTTGTAATACTTGATTTCTTAGAATCAAAATCAAAATCTTTTCTTACTGCAAAAGGAAAAAGAGAGAAAAGGTGTTCTCTCTGTGTAGATCAAGAGTAGAAGGGACTCTTCGGAATTGCAAGATTGCTTTGACTGAAAAGCTGTCAATTGGGTAGAATGAACCTGGGAGTTGAAGTTTGTAAAGGATCTTGTAATTGATATTGATTTTAGTGGCAAAACCCACAGTAATTGTGGGGACTGAATGTCGGTTACCAGAGGAGGTAGCTGAACCATGATAAAATCTCAGTTTGCATTTCTCTCTATCCCTTAACTCTTTTAATTGCTTTAATTGATGAATGCATGTTTAGGCAATTGTTAAAGAATAACTTGTCAATGTTAAATATCTGAAATCAATATTTTCATCCATCTCTTGTTAAAGAACAAAGTCTTGAATCAATTACTTTGGCAAAAACTTGTTTTGGTTAGTTGGTTGACAACTTTTTCAAGAGGTTTAGAAAAGTTTTTTTTTACATAAAGGGGAAAAGTTTTCAAAAATCACCCAAACTCAATTCAACCCCCCTTCTTGAGCATCTAGAAGCCACAACCAACAGTATGGTCACTTTTCTAATGAATGTTTTAGTAGCAAGAATCACTTGGCACAGGATGATGACTCAGATTCAAATTATGTTCTTCTCATGGTTACAACAAGTCCTGAACAAGGTAACACTGATATTTGGTACCTAGATTCAGGTTGTTCTAACCACATGACTAGTCATAAGGAATGGCTGCTAGATTTTGATGATAGCAAGAAGAGCAAAGTGAGATTTGTAGATAACAGAACAGTAACTATTGAAGGAATTGGGAATGTCCTAATCAAGAGGAAAGATGGGAAATGTGCTGTAATTTCAGATGTGTTGTATGTGAGACACCCCGTTGTGCCCTATTGTATTATTAGTTAAAACCTTATTAATTATTTACTTAAACACGCACTTAACGTTGAAAAATACATAAAAAATAAAACTTAATTAATAATCATATAACATCTACAAATTAACCACACCCACAGTTATAATATATACATACACACATGTTGATTCATTACATTACCAAAACACTGTTTAGGATATCATATCAGTAGAATCCCTCGCAGATACTTTTTTTATACAAACAGCTTATAACTAGTCGAAAATAAAAATATATTACAAGACTCACTGGCCCTAAACTTACTACACTATATTATTAGGTTTTGTTGCTTGTCCTCCAGCATCCGCTTCATACGGAGTTCCATCCAACTCCTCAGCAACATCCATTTCATATAGAGTTCCATCCAACTCCTCAACAACATATTCCTCCATCTGGTCTTCTAACGTAATAACGCACACATACACAAAAATACAGCAATAGGAAGATAAGAAACAGTTCTATCATCATAAGTGGAAAAGACTTATAGTATATAATATAATAGCGGTCACAGACAAACAACACTCATCATTAACAATCATATTTAATTCACAATACTTTCCTCTACCCTCAATCTCATGCAACCTAAATCTTTATGTTGACGTGGCCACCACCAATCATATCACACATCCCTTTCCTGCCGAGGGATGTTAGCCAGTCATCCAAGCGATGCATCCCCTCTAAAACCGGTGCACATACTAGTTGTGAACAACAATACACATGAACCTCACTGACCCGTATCAATAACAACCTAGTGCCTCAAGCTTTCCTCATAGCCTCCACTTACATTCTATATTACATCACTTCTATAAAATAATGGCTAGGCACCTCTAATTCATATTCAAGCTCTCACCCAAACAAAATACCTCTAATCAACATATATCTTTACTTAAAAACTCAACTAATCAATTTATCAAACCAGACAAATCATGCATAACACAACATTCAATAAAATATTCAAACACTAAAATAAACATCACATGCAGTAGAATACCTCAACCAGCGTATCACAAACAATTTAGTAACAGACATCCTCAATATCATAAAATTAACCTAAGGTGATAAACCTACATTTCCCAAATCATCATTGGTATTACAGAAAAGTTTCCAATGCGATGTTAATATTTTCGATTACTCGACCTATAGTAGGGTTTAGGCCGCTATACACCATTATTATAAATTATATACTACTTATCAGTTCCGATGATGGAATGGTTCTTTCTCCCACCTGAGTTGATGCCGAAATCTCGAATTCGAAGCGGCTCGTTATCACACCACAAATTACCAAGTTCACCTTCAATAAAACAACAAAACAACAAATTAATCAAACAAAATCACCCTTAACTATAATAGGCTAGATTCGGCCAAAGGGGTTTTGTGGGGTTTGGGTTTTTATTTTCATTCATACTCTTCAATGCAACATGATAGAGTCTTATGAAGATGAGATAAAGAATCAAGCTTAATGAACTTTTCTAATACAAGAACTTGTGATTCATGTTCATAGAAGATATAAAATGGGTTTCCAACAAAATGAACATGAAAAGAAATAGATGAACTCAAAAGGAAGAACATGATCAAGTTACCTCGAGTTATGAAGAAGGAAGAAGAACTTTTCTCCTTGGAGGAAATGAAGTTGTAGGAAGATGAAGATGAAAGTGTGTGATTGATGTAGATGGCCAAACTTTAATGGTAGTAAGGTTTAGAGTGATAAACTTTGAGGTTTTCTCTCAAAAATATGATGTTTTTGCCTTAGAACTCCAATTTTTTTAACGTTTGGGGTCAGTCAAGATGGCCTTATATAGATTTTTCAGGAGATAATCGATTATATAGGGCAATATAATCGATTGCACATATCATTATCGATTATGGCACTCCCCATAATCGATTATACATGTTCGATTTTCAGGTTTATCATTTCCACACAGCTCATAATCGATTATGGGTTGACACATAATCGATTATGATGATTCTGAACTTCAGGAACTCAGTCCAGAAACCTTGTTATTGATTATGGTGGTTCAAATAATTGATTATTGGGCCAAAACAAAGAAGAAATCTCAAAATTGATTGTTTATAGTGATACAAAGGATCATGAAGGTTATTAAAACATTTGCACCGTAAGATGTTTTAACCAATTATGCTCTAACATAAACCATGTAACAATCAAACTTGAAAAGAAGAATTGGGGTGTTACAACACTACCCCTCTAAAAAAAATGTCGTCCTCAGAATTTACGTACCTCATAAAAGACGCGGATATTGTTGTTGCATATCTGCTTCACGTTCCCAAGTAGCATCTCCAGTAATCGCATCCCATATATCTTAACCTAAGGAATTTGTCTACCGCGAAGCTCCTTAATCCTCCTATCTGCTATCTTAACAGGTAAAGCCTAATACTCTAGATTCTCTCACAGTTGTATAGACTCAGGCTCAATAACATGTGAAGAATTAGGATATTATTTCTCAACTGAGAAACGTGCAAGACGCAGGTTAGAAAGGTTAGGTGGTAAAGCAATATGATAAGCTACTAGACCAATCCTTCAAAGAATTTGGTATGGTCCGATGAATCTAGGAGTAAGTTTTCTAGTTTTGATAGCCCTGCAAATTCAAGTCTTCGGAGTGACTCTCAAAAACACGTGATCACCCTCCTGGAATTCTAAAGATCTCCTCCTCTTGTTACTGTAGCTCCTTTGCCTATCCTGTGCTTCCTTCATCTTTTCCCTTATCTTCCTGACTTGTTTCGTAGTCTGTTGCACCATATCTAGACCCAAGACTTGGTTTTCACCAATCTCATACCAAAATAACGGGGTCCTACACTTCCTACCATAAAAAGCCTCGTATGGTGCCATTCCAATGCTACTACGAAAACTATTGTTACAGGTAAATTTAATCAATGGTAAGAATTCATCCCAACTGCCCGTGTGTTGCAAAAAAAAGCTCTCAAAAGATCCTATAACGATTGAATCGCCCTTTCTAACTGTCCATCTGTTTGGGGATGATAAGCAGAACTCATCCTCAACTTTGACCTCAAGGCATTGTGCAACTGTCTCCAAAATCTAGATGTGAATATAGGATCTCGGTCTGAGACAATGCTCGATGGCACCCCATGCAACCTAACAACTTCTTTGATGTAAATCTGGGTCAACTTATCCAAAGTATAACTTTCACCAATAGGTAAGAATCGAGCACACTTCATCAACCTATCAATGATAACCCAAATCGCATCATGCTTCTTAGGAGTTCGTGGTAATCCGACCATAAATCCATAGCTATGCTATCCCATTTCTACCCTGGGATATCTAAAGATTGTAATAAGCTTGCCGGCTTTCGACGTTCAATCTTAGCCTTCTGACACACTAGGCAAGCTAAAACATACTCTGCCACCTCTTTCTTCATCCGTGTCAATCAAAACATTTTCTTCAAATCCTGATACATCTTAGTGGATCCAGGATGAAAACTCAACTTTCTCTTATGTGCTTCTTCTAGTATCATCATCCTAAGTTATAAATCCTCTGGCACACATATTCTATCCCTAAACCTCACCACACCATTTGTTCCTCTATTAAACTCAGAAATCTTACCCTCATCTATGCCTCTACTTACTTCTTGCAAATATTTATCCTGAAATTGTTTCTCCTTAATATCTCTCATAAAATCACTACTACTAGTGATCATACCTAAGCAAATTTTATCATCAACCAACTCCATTCCTAAATTCAAATCTCTGAACTGTTCTAACAATTCCAAATCCTTAACCATCACCGCGGATACATGGAATGATTTCCTACTCAAGGCATCCGCTACAACATTCGCCTTCCCAGGATGGTACAGTAAATCAAACTCATAATCTTCGATAAACTTCATCCATCTCCATTGTCTCATATTCATCTCTTTTTGTTCGAACAGACACTACAGACTCTTATGGTCACTGTAAACATTAAACTTCGCTCCATACAAAATGTACCGCCATATCTTTAATGCGAACACTAAGGCTGCTAACTCCAAATCATGAGTCGGATAGTTGCTCTCATGAATTCTCAATTGTCGGGAAGCATAAGCCACAACTCTTCCCTCTTGCATCAGAACACAACCTAAACCCTGGTATGACGCATCACAGTACACGTCAAACTGTCCTAACGGATCGGGTAAAGACAACACAGGTGATGTAGTCGACTTGTCCTTCAGCTTTTGGAAACTCTGCTCACACTTGTCCGTCCATACAAAAGCTACATTTTTCCTCTTTAACTACGTCATAGGCAACACAATCTTCGAGAAACCCTCTATAAACTTCCGATAATATCCAGCTAACCCTAGAAAACTTTGTACTTCACTTACAGACTTAGGCCATTCCTACTTAAGAACTGCCTCAACCTTAGCTGGATCTACTGCTATACCTTCCTTGTTAATCACATGTCCAAGAAATTGAACTTCTTCCATCCAAAACTCACACTTGGAGAGTTTAGCATAAAGCTGCCTATCCTTCAAAACTTGCAGCACCACTCTTAAATGTTCCTCATGATCTTCCCATGTACGAGAATAGATAAGGATGTCATCGATGAACACAACAACAAACTTATTGAGGAAAGGTCTAAAGATTATGTTCATGTAATCCATGAACACTGCTGGAGCATTAGTTACCCCAAAAGGTATAACTAAATACTCATAATGCCCATACATCATCCTAAAAGCTGTTTTAAGTATATCTTCCTTCCTTACTCTAATTTGATGGTATCCAGACCTCAAATCAATCTTAGAAAACATTGTTACTCCTTTCAATTGATCCATCAGATCATCTATCCTAGGCAACAAATACTTGTTCATAATTGTTACCTTGTTCAACTGTCGGTAGTCCATGCACAACCAAGCACTTCCATCCTTTTTCTTCACAAATAACACCGGAGCTCCCCACGGTGAAACACTCGGTCTTATGAACTCTTTCCACAACATGTCATCCAACTATTTCTTTAACTCCACGAATTCTACAGGTGACATCCGATAAGGCGCTATAGATATAGGTCCTGTCCCTGGTACAAGATCTATGGTGAATTACACCTCTCGCACTGGTGGCAAACCTGGAACATCGAGAGGGAAAACCTCTGGCAACTCTCTCACAATAGGAATAGAATCTATACTAGGAGACTCATTAGCTTCCACTGCGAACAGCATCACCTACTGCCGAGAATCATCACTCCTCATGGATACTACTTCATTGATAGAGGCTACACTAGAAGACTCAAGAAATGATTAGGTCTTACTAGAACAATCTAGCATTACATGGTTAACCGAAATCCAATCCATGCCAAGGATAACATCTATCAGTTGCATAGGTAAACAGACAAGATCAACAGTAAATGTCCTATTCTCAATAACTATAGGACACTGTAAACAAACAAACATAGTAGTCAAAGAATTACTAGTTGGAGTAGATACTGTAAGGGTATAAGGTAATTGAGAAAAAGTTAATTTTAAATGATCCACACACTCATACGAAATAAAGGAACGTGTAGCGCTTGAGTCAAATAACACATACGAGAGCCTTCCAGCTATCAAACACATACCTTGTATAAGATCAGCAGATTGAGAGGATTAGGCTCCCCTCACGGTAAATACTCTTCCAGTGACCTGAGGTCTGGCCACTTGTTGTCCTGCTGTTGGGGCTCCTCTTCCAGTTCCACCTATATAGCCTTCATTTCCTATACCCGCAGCTACCGGCTGCTGCCTACACTGCCAATCCTCATCTGAAAATCACTGATAAAATTCTTAATACTTAATCAGAGCCTCAAATCGTGATGCATAATCACTTACCGCCATGTTGCCTTGGTTGAGGCTCGTGAATTCCCTCTCTTTCTCGCGTCGAACTAAACGTCAAAAATACTTCTGAAAGAAACAATCACTAAACAGCTGCCAATGGAAAAATATGCCCTCAGCCTCCAGCAATCTTCGCTTGCCTCTCCACCAAGATTCTGCTCCTCCAGTTAACATGAAGGCAGCATACGTCACTTTCCTAGCCTCTCTACAGTGCATAATATCAAATATCTTCTCTATCTCATGTACCCACCATTCTACCTTCTCTGGGTCATAATCTCCTTGGAATTGGGGCGGTTTTCCTTTCACAAAAGTAGTCATTCCGACATCTTCAGCTGCTGCAGCTCTCATTTGATTCCGTAATTACTGCTGCCCTTTGTTCATCTGCAGCATCTCAGCATTCTGTTGTGTTTGTAATAACAAGGCAGCAGCTATCGTTTGCAGCATGTTCATGAAAGATATAAAATGGGTTTCCAACAAAATGAACATGAAAAGAAATAGAGGAACTCAAAAGGAAGAACATGATCAAGTTACCTCAAGTTATGAAGATGGAAGAAGAACTTTGCTCCTTGGAGGAAATGAAGTTGTAGGAAGATGAAGATGAAAGTGTGTGATTGATGTAGATGGCCAAACTTTAATGGTAGTGAGGTTTAGAGTGATTAACTTTGAGGTTTTCTCTCAACAATATGATGTTTTTGCCTTAGAACTCCAATGTTTTCACGTTTGGGGTCGGTCAAGAGGGTTTTATATAGATTTTCCAGGAGATAATCGATTATATAGGGCTATATAATCGATTACACATATCACAATCAATTATGGCACTCCCCATAATCGATTATACATGTTCTGTTTTCATGTTTATCATTTCCAGACAGCTCATAATAGATTTTGGGTTGACAAATAATCGATTATGATGATTCTGAACTTCAGGAACTCAGTCCAGAAACCTTGTAATCGATAATGGTGGTTCAAATAATCGATTATTGGGCCAAAACAAAGAAGAAATCTCAAAATTGATTGTTTATAGTGATACAAAGGATCGAGAAGGTTATTAAAACATTTGCACCGTAAGATGTTTTACCCAATTATGCTCTAACATAAACCCTGTAACAATCAAACTTGAAAAGAATAATTGGGGTGTTACACTATGTCCCTCATATGAAAAGCAACCTGATGAGTATAGGCCAGCTGCTTGAGAAAGGGTTCACAATGCATATGCAAGATGATCATATGGAAGTCTTTGACTCGAGTCATTGGAGAATCCTGAAAGTTTCTCTTACATAGAATATAACATTTCAGGTTCAGATCAATGCTACAGAAGCACAATGTATGGCTGCAGATTTGCTAAAAGCCGAGTCTTGGCTGTGGCACTTAAGGCTTAGTCACTTGTACTTCAAAAGTCTCAGTGAATTGAAGACAAAAGGCATGGTGACTGGACTTCCTGAAATCAGAATTCCAAATAAGGTATGTGAGAACTGGTTGATTGGAAAAATGCCTAGAAAGTCATTTAGTTCTTACATTCCTTTGAGATCATCTAATGTACTTGAAATAGTTCATTCTAATGTATGTGGGCCATTTGAAGTTCCATCTTTAGGTGGAAATAGATACTTTTTGTCCTTTGTTGATGAATTTAGAATGAAGTTGTGGATATACCTCATTAAGACAAAGACAACAGTGTTCACAATCTTCCAAAAATGGAAGCCAATGGCGGAGAAGCAAGCAGAGAAGCATGTGAAATTCCTTATAACAGATGCCAATGTGCTTATATGTTGATGACCTTCTAATTACAGGTAGTGATTTAGAAGAGATTGAATTGTTCAAAAGAAATATGAAATCAGAGTTTGACATGACTGATCTAGGGGAATTAGCATATTTCCTTGGATTAGAGTTTGTGCAATCTGATAAAGGCATCTTACTCCATCAAAGAAAGTATGTGCTACAGGTTATGAAAAGATTCAACATTCAGAACTGTAACCCTGTAGCAACACCAATAGAATCTAATGTGAAATTGGTGAATGAGGAGTTACAAAAACCAGTTGACAGCACCTTGTATAAGAAGATAGTTGGATCCCTGAGGTATGTTTGTCACATCAAACCTGACATTGCATTTGGTGTAGGCCTAATCAGCAGATTTTTGGAAAATCCCAGGCATTCTCACTTAATAGCAGCCAAGAGAATACCGAGATACCTAAAAGGATCTTCTGACTATGGAGTGCTAGAAAGAAGAAGAAAGGAAGTTGTGCCAGGGCAATAACCACTGCCCTGAAAGCAAATTCCGGCAGACCTCCGGTGCAACCCAAAATCCGATTTGCTCCCTTAGGTTTACACAGCGTCGTGTCTGGACCTGTGCACTCAAGGCTAGAAGCACGTTGGAGCTTAGCAAACAATGTCCAGAAAAACAAAAACCAAAACCTAAAACCCAAAATAAAGAAGATGGAAATAGTATATTTTAGAAGAAGAGAATTGTTATACTTTGCAGTTTTTAAAACCCACGCCCAAATCCTTATATAAAGTGATAACATGGTCTATTAGTAAATGAAAATTAATAGCCTTTATTATTGAATTAAATGTAATAAAATCAAATCAATATAAATTATAACAACAAAAAAGTTGGCAATGGTGCAATGCCTTTAAAAATCAATAATGGATTATAAAAAGGGTATAAAAACTGATTTGAAATAAATGGGTATAAAAATGGTCATTGAATGCCATTAACTTTACAATCCCCTACTAATGGCAAGCAATGAAAAACAAATTCTGGACAAGGAAAGGTTTCGTGCTTAAATTTTAATATCCTGAGGATTGAATTAACACATAGTGCGGTGAGGCATCTTGAACTTAATGGATTTAAGATGAGATCCTCACAACACACACTTTTACCTTTAAAATTGTGATAGCTCTGCGTTTAAATCTTTACACAATAATTTAGGCTTTATATATATATTCACCTTTGGTTTCTCATGAGTGCTCTAGAAAGATTGCCTAAGTCTTTCTTGGAAAGTGGCCTTTGCCTTCACACTCACGTAGGTAGATACATCAAGTGCATCTCTATAGCACCACCCATATCAAAGGCTATGTATCTATTAAGAGCTCTTGGATCAACCTCACATCAAGCACTACTGCACGCCATAGGGATGAGTAGTGTAGTGCATAGGAGTAGTTATATAGCTTCGTTTGACCACTAATTGGGTGTCCGCCATATTTTCCTCCACTCAAGGCTTTAAGCCCATCCCCCTCGACGTGTCCAAGATAATTTTCCTGGGTAATCACCTATTTTAATTAGGTGTCTAACAATACTATGTCTCATGCGTATATGCCTTCTCTTACCATTATAAGCACTATTACTAGCCACACTAATTGTAGCTTGTGAATCACAATGTAGAGATATAGGAGGTGTAGGTTTCCCCCACAATGGTATATCAGTCATTAAGCCTCTCAACCTCTCTGCTTCTTGACTTGGAAGTTCAAGAGCTATGAATTCTGATTCCATTGTAGACCTTGCTATACATGTTTGCTTTGTTGATTTCCAAGAGATAGCACCACCTCCTAATGTAAACATGTACCCTAGTGGAACTTATCATCACAAAATCCTTCTAAGACAGCTGGAAAGTTAGCAAAATGTAAACTCCAATTCATAGTACCTTTTAGATACTTTAGAAGACGCAAAAGAGCATTCCAATGATCACTATTAGGATTATGCGTGTATCTACTCAGTCTATTTACAGCATAAGCAATGTCAAGTCTAGTATAATCCATAAGATACATAACACTACCAATTATTTTTGCATACTCAGATTAAGAGACACTGGTTCCACAAATTTTCTTAAGATTAATACTAGAATCATATGGTGTTCTAGAAGGAACAACATCAAAACTATTGAATTTTCTTAAAATCTTTTCTACATAATGAGCTTGACTTAGAGAGAAACCATTTTCAGTTTTCCATATTTTAATACCCAAAATCATACCAGCTTCTCCTAAGTTTTTCATTTCAAATTTTGAACTTAAAAACTCTTTAATTTCAATTACAACTTTCAAAGAGGTTCCAAATATCAACATGTCTTCCACATATAAACATATAATAACGCAATTAGAATCTATCATTTTGGTATACACTCAAGAATCAAAAGTATTTACAATGAAACCATGGTCCACCAATGTGTTATTAAACTTTTCATACCATTGCTTTGGTGCTTCTTTTAAGCCGTATAAAGATTTTCTAAGCTTGCATACCTTGTGTTCTTGTCCTGGCACAATGAAGCCTTCCGGTTGCTTCATGTATATTTCTTCTTTTAAATCACCAATTAGAAAAGCGGTCTTTACATCCACTTGGTGTATAACCAAGTTATGGATTGCTGCCAAAGCTATTAAAGCACACACAGTAGCAATTTTGGTAACATGTGAATAAGTATAAAAAAAGTCTATACCCATTTTTGAGTAAATCCCTTAATAACCAATCTAGCCTTTAATTTTTCTATTGATCCATCAGGCCTATATTTCCTTTTAAAAATCCACTTACTACCTATAGATTTGCTACCTTTAGGCAAATCCACTAGCTCCCAAGTGTGATTACTTGTTATGGAATCTAGTTCACGTTTAATTGCCTCTTTCCAAAAATTAGAGTCTATTGATTTTATTGCTTCCTTATAGGTCTTGGGATCCTCTTCTAACATATATGCATAAATTATTTCTTCATTTATTTTATCAACATCATCTATTTCTACTAAAATTGATGTTATAAAATCTGGACCAAAGTTTGTTTCTGTTCTAATCCTTTTACTTCTTCTTGGTTCACTAATTTCACCATTTTGCACACATTTAGGAACAACAGGAATAGAAGCAGAAATAGTAACATCATTTACAGAATTTAATTTCTTCATGGGGAAAAATGCTAAAAAATTTCAGCATCTCGAGATTCTAATATAGAATTATCATTTAAGCTCATGAATCTATATACAGTGTTATCTTGAGCATAACCAATAAATACAACATCAACCGTTTTAGGACCTATGTTTGTGCTTTTAAAATTTGGTAGTCCTACTTTAGCCAAACACCCCCACACTTTTAAGTAATTTAGGTTTGGTGGATGACCTTTCCATAATTCATAGGGTGTCTTATCTAATTTCTTATGAGGGATCTTCGTAAGAATATATCATGCAGTTAATATCGCTTCCCCTTACATATGGTTAGGCATAGCAGAATTAATCACCATGGCATTCATTATATCCTTAAGGGTCCTATTTTTTCTTTCAGCTATCACATTTTGTTGTGGTGTATAGGGTGTAGTAAATTCATGTATTATGGCATTCTTTTCACAAAATAATTTAAGGATTGTGGTGTTGTATTCACCACCTCTATAAGATCTTAGCCGTTTTATTTTCTTATTTAACTGGCCTTGTATTTGAGAAACATAATTTCAGCTTCATCTTTGGTTCTCAAAAGATAAAATTTAGTGTATCGGGAATGCTCATCTATCAAAGTGATATAATATTTTTTTTCCCTCCTCTGCTTGCTGTATTTTTAAAATCAGCTAGATCAGAACGCTCTAATTCAAGCAGCTCAGTTTCTCTAAAAATTAAAGATTTAAAGGGTTTGTTTTGTATGTTTGGCTTCTACGCAAACAAGTCATTTAGATATGAACTCTTCCTTTATAAAAGACAACAAATTCATATTACACAAACGTTTAATAGAAGCTATATTAACATGTCCTAGTCGTCCATGCCAAAGATCAAGAGACTCAACCATATAAGCGGAACTAGAAGCATTCTCATTCATTTCAATAGTGTTTAAAACAAACAAGCTACCAGATAGATATCCCTTACCCACAAATTCTCCATTCTTAGTTATTACAACTTTATCAGAATGAAGCACTATTTTCAAGCCAGCCTTGTTAAGTAAAGCCCCAGACACTAAATTTCAACGAATTTTAGGAACATACAGTACATTGTTCAAGGCCAGAGTTTTACCAGAAGTGAGTTTGAGAATAATTTTTCCTTTACCGTGCACTCCAGCAGCTACAGAGTTTCCCATGTATACGGTAGCTTCTTCAGCATTCTCCTCAAATTCTCGAAATAGCCCCTTGTTTGCACAAATGTGTCTTGTGGCTCTTGTGTCCAATATCCAATCAGTTGCGTTGTTGACCAAATTTGCTACTACCACAACAGCAATGATTTCCTCATCCTCGACTAAGTCTGCTTGTGGTTTTGATGTTGGTTGATGGCCAATGGTCTATCCTTTGTAACTGTTATTGGGCTCATTCTTACGAAAATGACACTGGTATGCTTTGTGTCCATTTTTTCCCGCATACATAGCATGCTATCTTGGTTTTCTAGACTTTACCATTGGGCTTGCTGACTTCTTTCTTATACTTATTTTGCACAATTTTATTTCCTGTATTTCTTTGAAATTTTTCCCCAACAAAGGTGCCAGCAGATTCAACAATATTAGCACTAGATAAATTATTAGAAGGGCCAGAGAGATACCTATCCCTGAAACGATTTGCTTCTTCAGTCCTCATGTAGCTAATGAGTTCTTGTAATGTGAAGTCCTTCTTCTTATGTTTTAGATGATTTCTGAATTCATTCCAGAAAGGGGGAAATTTCTTGAGCAGAACATTTACTTGCAGCATCTCACACATCTTCATACCTTAATTTAGGACGTCAGCAACCAAGTTCTCATACTCGTGCACTTGCTCCATGATTTGTTTGTCGTCGACCATTTGGAATCACAACCATTTACCAGTAACATACTTACGATTACCAGCATCATCAGTACCATACTTCTTTTCAAGTGTCTCCCAAATGGACTTAGCAGATTTGTTTGATACAAAGATATCAAAAAGATTATTTAGCATGTGATTGAGGATATGACCATGAACTAGCTTGTTATGTTTTCCATAGTTCTCATCTGCTTTGGTTGCAGTCTCGATAGTCTCGATAGTCTCTTTGTCTCCCTTAGAAGGAATTGTTGTTGCATCGTTGAATAGAATGTAGTCAACCTCGAGTTGCTCAAAGAAAATAAGTAACCTTTGCAACCATCACTTGTAGTTGGTTCCATCAAGGGGTTCAATCTTTGAGATATCAGGCTAGGCATTTTTATTGAGCAGTGGCGCCATTGGAATAGCACAATCAACAGTAGAAATTTGGTTTCAGATTGTTAGGAAGAAGAAGAAAGGAAGTTGTGCCGTGGCAATAACCATTGCCCTAAAAGCAAATTCCGACGGACCTCCACTGCAACCCAAAATCTGGTTTACTCCCCTAAGTTTACACAATGTCGTGTCTGGACTTGTGCACTCAAGGTTCAAGGCCAAAAGAACGTTGGAGCCTCACAAACAATGTCTAGAAAAAACAAAATCCAGAACCCAAAATAAAGAAGATGGAAATAGTATGTATTAGAAGAAGAGAATTGTTATACTCTGCAATTTTTAAAACCCATGCCCAAATCCTTATATAAAGTGATAACATGGTCTATTAGCAAATGAAAATTAATAACTTTTATTATTGAATTCAATGTAATAAAACCAAATCAATATAAATTATAACAGCAAAAAAGTTGGCAATGGTGCATTGCCTCTAAAGATCAATAATGGGGTATGTGTTCAAATTCCCTAAGTGTGAAAATCAATTTAAGACTGAACTAGTTGGCTACTCTGATTCGGATTGGTGTGGAGACAAGGTAGATAGAAGAAGCACTATGGGGTATGTGTTCAAATTCCTAGGTGCTTCAATATCTTGGTGCTCGAAGAAACAAGTAGTGGTAGCTCTTTCTTCATGTGAAGCCAGGTACATTGTTGCTTGTCATGCTGCTTGCCAAGCCTTATGGCTTCAAGCTTTACTAGAAGAGTTACAGCTAAAGTCCTAGGGTGTTATTCAATTGCTAGTTGATAACAAGTCAGCAATAAGTCTGGCAAAAAATCCAGTAGCTCATGGAAGAAGCAAGCACATTGAAACCAAGTACCATTTCTTGAGAGACCAAGTGAACAAAGGAAGGTTGGAGTTATGCTTTTGCAGATAAGAAGTTCAATTAGCTGGTGGCTTGACAAAATCATTGAAGATTGAGAGGTTCAATGATTTGAGAAGAAAGTTGAATGATGTAAACTTAGAGACTATGAATTAGGGGGGCATATTGTAAAAGAGTAATTCATTGTTCTATGTGTTAGGTAATTATGTTATAATGAGTTAGTTATAATAGTTTGTGTGAAATTAGAGAATAGATTGTGTAACTACGCGATATGGGATACAAGAGGTAATTCATTGAAAAACATCTTCTTCCTTCTCTTGCTTCTAGTAGTCCCAATACTCTGTGTGAGTTGTGTGTGTGAAAGCCGTGAGTGTCTTGATCTCTATCATTGACCGGGGTGAGACCGCAATCAAGTATGTACCCAATGAACAAAAGATAGCATGTTAGATCAAAATTTCATCAGATATATCACATAAGAATTAATGAATAACTATTATACTAGTAAAGAAATTTTTTTTTTTCTCAAACTGCATGTCCCACTTGGACAATTCAAGGCAGGGGTGTAATCGGGTCGGTTCGGTTCGATTTTTGGTGTTTTTGGATAGTGGATCCGAACAAATAGGATCGGTTCCTCAGATTCCCACTTTTTTACTTTTTATTTTTACAGGTCCAAAAAATAAAAAAAATAGAACAGTATTTAATTAAATAATAAAAAATAAAAAATAATTTAATTAAATAATAAAAAATAGAAAAGTATTTAATTAAAATAGAAAAGTAATTAAATAATTTTTTAAAAGTATTTAATTAATTAATAAAAACTAATATTTAATAGGGTATCGGTTCGGTTCTACTGAGTTCAACTTTCCCCAAACCGAGAACCGAACCGAAAAGTGATCGGATTAGCTGTGTTTGATCCTAATTGATCCGACCATCCGATCCAAACCATCAAAACCAGATCGGCTCGGATCCATCGGATTTGTGAATCGAATCAGATCCGCTTACACCCCTAAACTTCAAGATTCAATACCAAGAGCATAGTGACTTACAAGAGTACACATGCTCAAAAATATAGAACCTCAAACAAATAACTAAGGTTTTTCTCAACTATTAACTCATCTAGAAAATAAATCTTTAACCCTATAGACAATTTAATATTCCTATATACTTGAATATCAAGTACATATGATAAATATAATTGCTCAAATAACCCCGTCTCTTTAGCAACTTAAAGTGCATAAGGACTGATAAAAAATATAAAAAACATTTATGAGATAAAAACATTAAATAACAACAAAGAAAGAATACAAAACATCGAAAAAAACAAAAACTATAATTAAACAATATTCAGCAAGACAAAAATATTTTACAACTATGCAAGCAATATTCCATAAATTCCTAGTTCTTATTGGTATATGCCATGAATTTCAGTGTTGTATCACCTTGATTTTTGTATACGCTGTATTATCGATAAAGATATATTTATTTATATTTTTATCTGAGACCTAGGAAATGATTTTGGAGAAAACAAAATCATATCTCGAACCTACTCTATGGTAGGAAGCTATGGTAAAAATTTGGGTTTAAAATTCAGACGGAAATCGGTCTGCGTTTTTACAGACAGTATAATTTTATACCGGCAGAAAACCCTAATTGAACTCAAAACTGAAAAATTGTAGATTTTAATATTATGTCCGTGAGTAAGTCTATTTTCCAAAGTTTTACCCAAAAACAAAATATTATATTTTATTCGGGAGAATTTTAGGGAAAACGGGCGGAAACCCTAATCGGGTAAAACGACGAAGCCAAATATGGAGCTGAGGTGATGGAATTTATTGATGTGACGGAGGGGACAAGCATTAAATGCAAGGGGACAAGCATTTATGACATATTTATGACGATTCCTAAATATCTATGTAAAAAGACCAAAATGCCACCAAGCTATCATAGTTGTTAACAAGACACGTCTCCTCAACCTCAACCACTCATTTTACATGGTTTTAAACCTCCCACATCTAGCCAATTTCGTGCGGCCACATCCACTCAACCAAACCCATTTCATTTTGCTTTCAATTCATCATCTTCCTCTCAAAAACCGTAATCGGGTAAACAATGGAATCAGATATGGATGAGCATAGATATACCGGGAGACAAAACGACGAGTCGTCCATGATGACTCAGAGGGAATGAGTCACCATGGTGAGTCATGGTGGTGACTCATCTTCATCATAAATGCAAACCCTAAAGTATCTAGATATTTATGTAGTAACCTAACCTATCGTAGTTAAACTTCAACCATGGTCATAACCAAGACATTACCAATTTGGCTTCTCCTTCCTCCATTTGATGCATACATGGCCACATCACCCTTATACACCATCCACCACACATTTCTTTCCTATCCATGATGATTCCTAAGACTAGCTAGCTTATAATACTATATTTCTAGACCTAGCTTAGTTAACATTAACTATGGTTATTAAGGACACATCTCCAATCCATTAACCACTCATTTTACAAGGCTGAAAACACGTCCACATTCAGCTAATTTCGTGCAGCCTCCCTTATTCGTCATTTGAACCATTCCATTCATTCATTTCATCAAAATTCTCCAAGTCATTTCTCTCAAAAACCTATGACTCCATGATGGCAAAGCTTGCATCTTGGATCATTCTTTTCTTCATTTCAATGGAGGATCCTCTTCCTCATCCCCTTAACTATCTTTATCACCCACTACTTCATATTAGAGGAGAAGAATTGAGTGAGAAACCTCAATAGTTACAAGAAGCCTTTGTTGGAAGCTTTGAAACCTAGTTGGAGCAGTCACGGTGAGAGAGTCACCAAACACTCTTCAATTGTTGTATCGTTCTCAAATTTTAGAAGAAGGTTCAAGACTTGTGGTTCTTCATATCCAACGGTCAGAATTGTAAACAAACCTCCAGAGTATGAGATATTCAGTTCGGACAGCGGACTGAAAGGATGAGAAACTCAAGCCGAATTCCATCTAACCTGTCACCATAGAATTACGATCTGAGATCCTTTAACCGTTGGATCGTGCTGGACCTTTCTGAGAATGTTTAGTAAGGATAGTTCTTCATTGTCACCGTTCATTTTTGTAAATAAAGCTCTGTCACTAGAGAAATGAAGCTCTAACAATAGCTCTGTTTTGGTAGCTTTTCCCTAGGATTCTTGAGCTTATTTTGAACCTGATTTCCCCTAAGTCTAGCCTTTGTTCTCATAAGTTTTTCCATCGATTTTGTCTCTTGATTCAAATAGATTTATTTATTTGAAACCCTATTGTTGATTCGGTTGGTATTTGGTGTTTCCGGTGAATTGTGATACTCGTACGTGAAATCGGGATGGAAAGCGGAACGGTGGATGTGTAAGGATGGATGGTGTCATATTTGTGGATGACAACTGTTGAGGTTCTTGGCAGTAGCGTGGACGCATTCAAAGCTTGTACGGGAAAGTGTGCACGTCAATCATGTGGGGGAAAGAAATATCCTGACGTCGGAACGGATAAGTAGTGTATAATTTATAATAATGGTGTAGGGCGACCTAAACCCTACTGGTTGTCGAGAAATCGACAAGACCAAAATCAAAATAACGACTACATCGTAGTACCAATGATGATTTGGGGATTGTAGGTTTATCACCGTTAGGATAATTTTAGAATATTTGAGGATGTCTGATTTTATTATTATTGAACCGTTTGTGACTGGTTGGTTGTGGGAAACTGCTTTATGTGGTGTTTTGTGTTATCTGAATATCTTATTATTAATTTATGTTTTATGAATATGTTATTATTATTTTACTGTGTATGATATGCCTGGTTTGATAACATGCTTAGTTGGTTGTTAGGCAAGGATATGCATTATTAGGGAGATATTCGTGTGGGTGAGAGTGTGATATATGACTTAGAAGTGCCTAGCCTAATAAAATGTGAGTTTTATGTGATGAGCCATATGATGAGATATGAGCGGATATATGATGTGAGAGTGTGATGAAAGGTTGAGGCACTAGGTGATAATTTGGTACAAGTCAGTGAGATTCATATATATGCATTGTTGTTCACAACCGTGCGAATAGAACACACGAGGTCAGGATTTCCTATTTTGGATATTGGATATTGCGGGTGAGTGCCCTACGGATATTGAGTTCCGAGGAAGACTACCATAATACTCTTTAGTCCTAGACACGTTGCGCTGAGTATTCTTTCGGGGATAGAGATACTTTGAAGTTTGGCACAACTGCATACGAAGTTTGGCACAACTGCATATTGAGCTATTTCCAATGGGGGAATAGTGGCATACCGAGTTTCTGGAACTAAGTTCTTTGCATTGTACTTTTCGAGACTACTGACTAACGTGACAAGAATAGGGATGGCCAAGTCAGCATAAAGGTTTAGTTGCATGAGATTAAAGGTATAGGATGATATTGTAATTTGAGGATGATTGTTAGTTATGTGTGATGCATGTTTGTGACTGTTATTAGATTATGTGCTATGTATTCCTTTCCACTTATGATGATAGAACTGTTTCTTATCTCCCAGTTTCTGTATTTTGTGTGTGTTTATCTTATTCCATGAGAAGACCCGATGGAGGAACCAGTTGTCGATGAACAAGATGGAACTCCGTATGAACCAGATGCGGGAGAACGAGCTGTGGATTCCAGCGATATAGTTTAGTGTCTAGGGCTAGTGATTCTTGTAAGACGTTTTTATTTTCCACTGATTATAACAGTTTGTGTAAGTATGCACCTGTAAGGGATTCTACTGATAGGATACCCTAAACAGCGTTTTGTATTATGAGGGTTAGAGATATGGGTATATGCATAATATAATTATGGTGTGGGGTGTTAACTTTTCGAAGTTGGATGTGTTTATAATTAAGTTTTTAATTTTTCGTATTTTCGAGTTACGTTTAACGTTAAGAACGCGAATAAGTTTAAATAAATAATTAATGGCATAACGTGGCACAATGGGGTGTCTCATTTGGTGGTATCAGAGCAGTTCATTTTCTAATCGGTCTGTGAGGTTTAGGATGTTGTTACTGGCCGTGCCTGGTTTAATCCACATCGGATATTGACTATGCTTAGAAGTTGGGTAGTAAGTCCGGACACGATAGCTTCGATGTGGATGACCGCATTATCTGTGGGATTGCAGGGAAGTCCTGGTTGTTTCCATTGCGGTAAACCAGGTCATTTTGCTCGTGAGTGTAGACAGAAAGGTGGAGCTGGAAGCAGAGCTCTAGCAGCAGGATAGCAGATGGCCAGACCTCAGGCCACTGAAAGAGTGTTTACCATGAGGGGAGCTGAATCCTCTCAATCTGCGGATCTTATACAAGGTATGTATTTGATATCTGGTAGACCTTGTCTGTTTGTCTAAGTAGCAGGATAGACGAGAAATGATTGGAGTTTTGTTGAGGTATAGTTGTGACTGGTAGGATGTGAACCCTTAAGATCAATATCCGTGAGTGAGACAATTATTATAAGTCAAATGTTAATCGAGGCATAGTATCATTAAGGAATCTAGGGTAATGATTAAATGTTCGTAGTAAGATGGGTTGTATGAGTTTGGGAAGAGTAAACGAAAGTGTATATATAATTTCACCAAAGTTGAATATGAGCAGAAAAAGATAAACTCTTGTGTAAATTGAGTTTACTAGAGAAATTCAAAGTTGTTGATATAGATAATCCTAATCGGTGTAGTTTCTTTTAATTTTAGTTTATCTTAAGGAGTGTTGAGATGTTTTACTTGGAGACTTGAAATGAGTGATTTTGATATAATGTGGAATAGTGGAATACGCTCCAAGGAACTAAGACTGTGATTGGATACATTGAGTAGGAAGTTAAGGTAATATTGATTGTGATGTTAATGGTGGGAGTTAGATGTGGAAATAAGGTTTTCTAGTGGACCAGTATTAAGAAGAGGAAAGGATTAAGTTTTAAGTATTCCCATCAAGGATGATAGATTAAGGTGAAAGGTTAAGGACAATGAACAGAATGTAGTGATGGATAATTTCGAGGATAAATAGAATGATATAAGAATGAATTCTATTATGAAGTTACCGCTGTCACTTAGGGGCAAGGCAGCGATGAGAAATACAATGTAAGACCTTTAGAGTAAGACCGATTACAAGATATTGTCTAGTTTCGAGTCACGAAATTCCGAGGCGGAATTTTTTTCTAAGTGGGGTAGTAATGTAACACCCTGATTTTCATATACGCCGTATTACCGGTAAAGATATTTTTATTTTTATTTTTATCTGAGACCTAGGAAATGATTTTGGAGAAAAAAAAATCTTATCTAACACCTACTCTATGGTAGGAAGCTCTGGTTAAAATTTGGGTTTAAAATTCAGACGAAAACCGGTCTGCGTTTTTACTGACCCTATAATTTATACCGACAGAAAACCCTAATTTGACTCGAAACTGAAAAATTGAAGAATTTTATATTATGTCCATGAGGAAGTCTATCTTCCAAAGATTTGCCCAAAAATAAAATATTATAATTTATTCGGGAGAATTTTGAGGGGAAACGGACGGAAATCCTAATCGGCTAAAACGACGGAGCAAGATATGAAGATGAGGTGATGGAATTGATAGATGTGATGGAGGGGACAATCATTAAAAGCGAGGGGACAAGCATTTATGATACATTTATGATGATTCCTAAATATCTAGGTAAAAAGACCAAAATGACCCCAAGCTATCTTGGTTATTAACAAGACACATCTCCTCACCCTCAACCACTCATTTTACATGGTTTTAAACCTCCCACATCTAGCCAATTTCGTGCAGCCACATCCACTCAACCAAACCCATTTCATTTTGCTTTCATTTCATCATCTTCCTCTCAAAAATCGTAATCGGGTAAATAATGGAATCAGATACGGATGCCCAGAGATATAACGGGAGACAGAACGGCGAGTCATCCATGATGACTGAGAGGGAAAGAGTCACCATGGTGAGTCATGGTGGTGACTCATGTTCATCATAAACGCAAACCCTAAAGTATCTAGATATTTATGTAGCAACCTAACCTATCGTAGTTAAACTTCAACCATGGTCATAACCAAGACATTACCAATTTGGCTTCTCCTTCCTCCATATGATGCATACATGGCCACATCACCCTTATACATCATCCACCACACATTTCTTTCCTAGCCATGATGATTCCTAAGACTAGCTAGCTTATAATTCTAACTTAACTTAACCTTGCTTAGTTAACATTAACTATGGTTATTAAGGACACATGATATATCCCTTAACCACTCATTTTACAATGCTGAAAACACCTCCACATTCAGCTAAATTTGTGTAGCCTCCCTTCTTCATCATTTGAGCAATTCCATTCATTCATTTCATCAAAATTCTCTAAGTCATTTCTCTCAAAATCCTAAGACTCCATGATGGCAAAGCTTGCATCTTGGATCATTCTATTCTTCATTTCAATGGAGGATACTCTTCCTCATCCCCTTAACTCTCCATATCACCCACTACTTCAGATTAGAGGAGAAGATTTGAGAGAGAACCTTCAATAGTTACAAAAAGCCTTTGTTGGAAGCTTTGAAACCTAGTTGGAACAGTCGCAGTGACAGAGTCGCCAAACACTCTTCAACTGTTGTAACGTTCTCAAATTTTAGAAGAAAGTTCAATACTTGTGGTTCTTTATATCCAACGGTCAGAATTGTGGACAAACCTCCAGAGTATGAGATATTCAGTTCGGACAGTGGACTAAAAGGATGAGAAACACAACCAGGATATCATCTAACCTGTCACCATAGAATTAGGATCTGCGATTCTTTAACCATTGGATCGAGCTGAACCATTGTGAGAATGTTTAGTAAGGATAGTTCTCCATTGTCACTGTTAATTGTTGTAAATAAAGCTCTGTGGCCAGAGAAATGGAGCTCTAACAGTAGCCCTGTTTTGGTAGCTTTTTCCTAGGATTCTTGAGCTTATTTTGAATCCGATTTCCCCTAAGTACAGTCGTTGTTCTCATAATTTTTTCCATCGATTTTGTCTCTTGATTCAAATAGATTTATTTATTTGAAACCCTATTGTTGATTCGATTGGTATTTGGTGCTTCCGACGAATTGTGATACTCATACTTGAAATCGGGACGAAAAACGGAACGGTGGATGTGTAAGGATGGAAGGTGTCAGATTCGTGTGGGTGAGAGTGTGATATATGACTTAGAAGTGCCTAGCCTAATAAAATGTGAGTGTTATGTGATGATCCATATGATAAGATATGAGCAGAGATATGATGTGAGAGTGTGATGTAAGGTTGAGGCACTAGGTGATAATTTGGTACAAGTCAGTGAGATTCATATATATGCATTGTTGTTCAGAGTCGTGTGAATGGAACATAAGAGGTTAGGATATCCTATTTTGGATATCGAATTTTGCAGGTGAGTGCCCTACGGATATTGAGTTTCGAGGAAGACTACCGTAATACTCTTTAGTCCTGGACACGTTACGTTAAGTATTCTATCGGGGATAGAGATACTATGAAGTTTGGCACAACTGCATACGAAGTTTGGCACAACTGCATATTGAGCTATTTACAATGGGGGAATAGTGGCATAACGAGTTTCTGGTACTAAGCTCTTTGCACTGCACTATTCTGGACTACTGACTAACTTGACAGGAATAGAGATGGCCAAGTCAGTATATAGGTTTAGTTGCATGAGATTAAGGGTAGAGGATGATATTGTAATTTGAGGATAATTGTTGGTTATGTGTGATGCTTGTCTATGAATGTTATTAGATTATGTGCTATGTATTCCTTTCCACTTATGATGATAGAACTGTTTCTTATCTCCGTATTTCTGTATTTTTTGTGTGTTTATCTTATTCCATGAGAAGACCCGATGGAGGAAACAGTTGCCGAGGAACTAGATGGAACTCCGTAGAACTGGATGAGGGAGAACGAGCTGTGGATTCCAGCAATATAGTTTAGTGTCTAGGGCCAGTGAATCCTGTAAGATGTTTTTATTTTCCACTGATTATAACAGTTTGTGTAAGTATGTACCTGTAAAGGATCCTACTGATAGGATACCCTAAACAGTGTTTTGTATTATCAGGGTTAGAGATATGGGTATATGCATAATATAATTATGGTGTGGGGTGTTAACTTTCCGAAGTTGGATGTGTTTATAATTAATTAGGTTTTTAATTTTTCATATTTTCGGGTTACGCTTAACGTTCAGAACGCGAATAAGTTTAAATAAACAATTAATGGCACAACGGGGTGTCTCATTTGGTGGTGTCAGAGCAGTTTGATTCTAATCGGACTGTGAGGTTTAGGATGTTGTTACTGGCCGTGTCTAGTTGAATCCACTTCGGATATTGACTATGCTTAGAAGTTGGGTAGTAAGTCCGGACACGATAGCTTCGATGTGGAGGACCGAATTATCTGCGAAATTGAAGGGAGAGACCTGGTTGTTTCCTTTGCGGTAAACCAGGTCATTTTGCTCGTGAGTGTAGACAGAGAGGTATGTAGGAGCCGGTAGCTGCGGGTAGAGGAGCCAGTGTTTAGAAAGGTGGAGCTGGAAGCCGAGTTCCAGCAGCAGGACAATAGATGGCCAAATCTCAGGCCACTGAAAGAGTGTTTACCATGAGGGGAGCTGAATCCTCTCAATCTGCGGATCTGATACAATGTATGTATTTGATATCTAGTAGACCTTGTCTATTTGTCTAAGTAGCAGGATAGATGAGAAGTGATGGGAGTTTTGTTGAGGTATAGTTGTGACTTGTAGGATATGAACCCTTAAGATCAATATCCGTGAGTGAAACAATTATTATAAGTCAAATGTTGATCGAGGCATAATATCATTAAGTAATCTAGGGTAATGATTAAATGTTCGTAGTAAGATGGATTGTATGAGTTTGGGAAGAGTAACGGAAACTGTATATATAATTTCACCTAAGTTGAATATGAATAGAAAGAGATAAGCTCTTGTGTAAGTTGAGTTTACTAGACAAATTCAAAGTTGCTGAGTTAGATAATCCTAATTGGCGTAGTTTCTTTTGATTTTAGTTTATCTTACGGAATGTTGAGATGTTTTACTTGGAGAGTTGAAATGAGTGATTTTGATATAATGTCGAATAGTGGAATACGCTCCAAGGAACCAAGACTATGATTGGATACTAGGAAGTTAAGGTAATATTGATTGTGGTATTAATTGTGGGAGTTAAATGTGGAAATAAGGTTTTCTAGTGGACCAGTATTAAGAAGAGGAAATGATTAAGTTTTAGTTATGCCCATCAAGGATGATAGATTAAGGTGAAAAATTAAGGACAATGAACAAAATGTAGTGATGGATAATTTCGAATCACAAAATTCTAAGGGCAGGATTTGTTTCTAAGTGGGGTAGTAATGTAACACCCTGATTTTCGTATACGTTGTATTACCGATAAATATAGATTTATTTATATTTTTATCTAAGACCTAGTAAATGATTTTTGAGAAAACAAAATCATATCTAGAACCTACTCTATGGTAGGAAGCTCTGGTAAAATTTGGGTTTAAAATTTGGATGGAAACCGGTCTGCGTTTTTACTGACACTATAATTTTATACCGGAAGAAAACCCTAATTTGACTCGAACCTGAAAAATTTTAGGTTTTTATATTATGTCCATGAGGAAGTCTATTTTCCAAAGTTTTTCCCAAAAATAAAACATTATATTTTATTCGGGAGAATTTTGGGGAAAAATGGACGGAAACCCTAATCGGGTAAAACGACGATGCCATATATGGAGCTGAGGTGATGGAAATGATTGATGTGACGGAGGGGACAAGCATTAAATGCAAGGGGACAAGCATTTATGACTCATTTATGACGATTCCTAAATATCTAGGTAAAAAGACCAAAATGTCCCCAAGCTTTCATGGTTGTTAAGAAAACACATCTCCTCACCCTCAACCACTCATTTTACATGGTTGTAAAGCTCCAACATCTAGTCAATTTCGTGCAGTCACATCCACTTAACCAAACCCATTTCATTTTGCTTTCATTTCATCATCATCCTCTAAAAAACCGTAAACGGGTAAACAATGGAATCAGATACAAATGCGCAGAGATATACCGGGAGATAGAACGGTGAGTCAACCATGATGACTCAGATGGAATGAGTCACCATGGTGAGTCATGATGGTGACTCATCTTCATCATAAATGCAAACCATAAAGTATCTAGATATTTGTGTTGTAACTTAACCTATCGTAGTTAAACTTCAACCATAGTCATAACCAAGACATTACCAATTTGGCTTCTCCTTCCTCCATATGATGCATACACGGTCACATCACCCTTAAACACCATCCACCACACATTTATTTCCTAGCCATGATGATTCCTAAGACTAGCTAGCTTATAATACTATATTTTTAACTTAACTTAACCTAGCTTAGTTAACATTAACTATGGTAATTAAGGACACATCATATATCCCTTAACCACTCATTTTGAAAGACTGAAAGCACCTCCACATTCATCTAATTGCGTGCAGCCTCCCTTCTTCATCATTTGAGACATTCCATTCATTCATTTCATCAAAATTCTCTAAGTCATTTCTCTCAAAAACCTACGACTCCATGATGGCAAAGCATGCATCTTGGATCATTCTTTTCTTCATTTCAATGGAGGATCCTCTTCCTCATTCCCTTAACTCTCTTTATCACCCACTACTTCATATTAGAGGAGAACAATTGAGGGAGAAACCTCAATAGTTACATGAAGCCTTTGCTGGAAGCTTTTAAACCTAGTTGGAGCAGTCACGGTGAGAGAGTCGCCAAACACTCTTCAACTGTTGTATCATTCTCAAATTTCAGAAGAAGGTTCAAGACTTGTGGTTCTTCATATCCAACGGTCAGAATTGTGAACAAACATCCAGAGTATGAGATATTCAGTTCGGACAATGGACTGAAAGGATGAAAAACTCAACCAGGATACCATCTAACCTGTCACCATAGAATTGCCATATGAGGTTCTTTAACCGTTGGATCGGGCTGAACCTTTGTGAGAATGTTTAGTAAGGGTAGTTCTTCATTGTCACCGTTCATTTTTGTAAATAAAGCTCTGTGGCCAGAGAAATGGAGCTCTAACAGTAGCTCTGTTTTGGTTGCTTTTCCCTACGATTCTTGAGCTTATTTTGAATCCAATTTCCCCTAAGTCCAGCCATTGTTCTCGTAAGTTTTTCCATTGATTTTGTCTCTTGATTCAAATAGATTTATTTATTTCAAACCCTGTTGTTGATTCGGTTGGTATTTGGTGTTTCCGGCGAATTGTGATACTCGTACGTGAAATCGGGACGGAAAGCGGAACTGCGGATGTGTAAGGATGGATGGTGGCATATTTGTGGATGTTGTTGGACAGCATGCTGAGGTTTGTGGCAGTAACGTGGACGCATTCAGAGCTTGTAGAGGAAAGCGCGCACGTCAATCTGGTGGGGGAAAGAAATATCCTATTGTCGGAATAGATAAGTAGCGTATAATTTATAATAATGGTGTAGGGCGACCTAAACCCTACTAGTGGTCGAGTAATCGATAAGACCAAAATCACAATGGCGACTACACCGTAGTACCAATGCTGATTTGGGGATTGTAGTTTTATCACCGTTCGGATAATTTTAGAATATTTGAGGATGTCTGATTTTATTGTTATTAAACTGTTTGTGACTGGCTGGTTGTGGTAAACTGCTTTATGTGGTGTTTTTTGTTATCTAAATATCTTATTATTATTATTTTATGTTGTTTGAATATGTTATTATTATTTTACTGTGTATGATTTGCTTGGTTTGATAACATGCTTAGTTGGTTGTTAGGCAAGTATATGTGTTATTCGGGAGATATTCGTGTGGGTGAGAGTGTGATATATGACTTAGAGAAGTGCCTAGCCTAATAAAATGTGAGTGTTATGTGATGATCCATATGATGAGATATGAGCAGAGATATGATGTGAGAGTGTGATGTAAGTTTTAGGAACTAGGTGATAATTTGGTACAAGTCAGTGAGATTCATATATATGCATTGTTGTTCAGTGCTGTGTGAATGGAACACACGAGGTCAAGATATCCTATTTTGGATATCGGATATTGCAGGTGAGTGCCCTATGGATATTGAGTTCCGAGTAAGACTACCGTAATACTCTTTAGTCCTGGACATGGGTTGAGTATTCTATTGGGGATAGAGATACTATGAAGTTTGGCACAACTGCATACGAAGTTTGACACAACTGCATGTTGAGCTATTTCCAATAGGGGAAGATTGGTATATCGAGTTTCTAGCACTAAGTTCTTTGCACTGCACTACTCTGGACTACTGACTAACGTGACAGGAATAGAGATGGCCAAGTCAGCATAAAGGTTTAGTTGCATGAGATTAAGGGTAGAGGATGATATCTAATTTGAGTATGATTGTTAGTTATGTGTGATGCTTGTCTGTGACTGTTATTAGATTATGTCCTATGTATTCCTTTCCACTTATGATGATAGAACTGTTTCTTATCTCCATATTTATGTATTTTGTGTGTGTTTATCTTATTGCATGAGAAGACCCGATGGAGGAACCAGTTGCCGAGGAACTAGATGGAACTCCGTATGAACCGGATGCGGGAGAACGAGCTGTGGATTCCAGTGATATAGTTCAGTATCTAGGGCTAGTGAGTCTTGTAAGATGTTTTTATTTTCCGCTGATTATAATAATTTGTGTAAGTATGTACCTATAAGGGATCCGGTTGATAGGATACCCTAAACTGTGTTTTGTATTATGAGGGTTAGAGATATGGGTATATGCATAATATAATTATGGTGTGGGGTGTTAACTTTCCGAAGTTGGATGTTTTATAAGTAAGTTTTTAATTTTTCGTATTTTCGGGTTACGCTTAACCATAAGAATGCGGATAAGTTTAAATAAACAATTAATGGTACAACGGGGCACAACAGGGTGTCTCAAGTGCCATAGGAATTTTATTAGGTTATTTTTCGTTCTCTTGAGTCTTTAGAAACTTACACCTTTATAAATGTTGAGAAAATTGATATTATATTTTTATATTTAATTATAAGCAACATATTTTTTTTACACTTATTTTGTTATTTAATTATTTAATCGTTTAACTTAATTTTAGTGTTATTAACTTAATTTTTTTTGACTTAGGTCTGTTTGATTTGAAATAAATCATGGGACAGCACATCACAACATCACTTGTTCTATGTATTATTTTTAAAAGTCTTAATTTCATTTTCTGTCCCTCAACTTTTTCAATTGTGCTATTTTGGTCCCTAAAAATTTAATTGCACATTTAGTCCTCTAATTTGTCCAATTGTACAAAACCAGTCTTTACTACACATTGACTAGTCATGGACGGAATAACTGATTTTGCACAATTCGACAAACTAGATGATTAAATGTGTAATTAAAATTTTTGAGTGACCAAAATCGCACAATTAAAAAAACTGAGGGACAAAACGTGCACTTAAGCCTTTTTAAAATAGGTGTGGGATAGGCCAAAAAAGGATCAAAGGACAGAACAAAAATACAAATATTTGTTACACACTTTACTAGAGGACAAAAAGTTGTCCCATGGACAATGCAAAAGAAAATGTCAAAATTACCCTTCATATTCCCCTCTATGCTCTCTCTTACTTATGTCTCCTATAACCCACCTAAGTATGCGTCTCCCCTTTCGTATGATCAAGTCTAGAGCCATCGCATTGGAGTTACCGTTTTCCATGCACAGATCTGATCCGCCACTCCACCGCTTCGTCATTCTCCACCCGTAGCAGATCTGCCATCCTCCGCGCATAGATCTCTGCTCCGTAACCTCGTCACTATCGCTTCACAACTCTGCTGCCGATCCGCCATCCTCTACCCACAGATATGCCATCCTCCACACAGATCCGCTCCACTGGATGAGCGCACCAATATCATCACCGTGACCTTCACACAAACCAGACAACGTCACCGCCGTCACACGTTGTTCTTGGTCAGACCATCGTGAGCCACACTAGATCCGCACCTCTGTGTCTCCGAGCTTCATGGATCAGAACCACTGCCATCCCGCTACATCTCCTCTATCGTTGTGTGGGTTCAGGACACCAATATTCTTGTCCATTTCTATTTTGATAGTTACTGATTTGGATAATTTTTTGTTTATTTTGTTTTCCGTTTTTAGATTTTGCTTAGTGGGATGGTTACAAAAGGATATTTTAGTAAATTTAATATTGTTTTGTATGTGTTTACATCGACTACCAAACATCATACAGGACAAAAGGTTGTGCTCTGACTCGACTACTTGTCCTAAACTTTTCTCTTTGTTTTGTCCTTCCATGCGAATCAAATGGACCCTTAATCCAATCATATCGCACTAGCTACTGCCCACCGACCTGCATGCTATCGTGGCTATAGCCACCATATCTTTTCTTCTTCTCTCTTCCCATTTTCTCATGTATAGGGAAAACTTGTCATGTTTTTATTTTTAGTATTCTTTATTTATCAAGCTTTTGTTTACTTTTTTTTAATGTGTTTACGATGGGTTTAGTGGGCTTCTCACCTAGGTCTAGTCTTCTATCTTAAGCTAAAAAAAAAAAAAAAAAAAAATTTCCCAACATTTTAATGAAGACTAAAGTTTCTATTTTTTAATATTATAATTCCTAACATTAAAAAAGGTTATATTTTGTAAAAAAATTGTTGCTAAAGTTTGTATTTTTTGTTTTAAAAAAGTATTTCTTACTCATTTTAATTTTGTATTTTTTTTATGGAATTTTATTTTTATTTTTTAACAACATTATTTTCATACTAATAGTTATATTTGAGTTTGTTCCTTGTATTTTAGAAAAATCCTAATCATATCAACCTTGTCTCCTAAATCACAACTTCTCATCAACCCAATAATCGATAAATAGAATCAACCATCAAATAACTTTCATATCCAATATTCATGCAAAATATATTTTCATCATGCAACATTGTAAATCATGCTACAAGAATATTTACTTCATACTCAATGTACACTTAAAACAAAAATAGAGAGATATAGCAACCAACAAACATCAGTGTGCACTGATACAAAAACAATAGTACATACAAGAACATTTCAACAAATAGAGCATTTGAATTTAGTGTAGATTGCAACAAAAAATACAACACATTCAACAGTGTACCATATAAGCCAAATAGAAAGAAAAAAAGACCAGAAATACCTCTTCATTGTGGTTGTCGGAGTGGTGGTCGCCAAAGTGGTTACCAAACTGAAACAGGGAGAAAGAACCCTGAAATAATTACTCAAAAATAGAGCTTAGAAGAGAAGGGGAGAGGTGGGGTAGAGAGGGAGAGGACGTACCGAGGCCCGAGGGGGTGGGGCAGTCGTTATAGCGTTTAGGTCACGACATTGGGACAGAGGTGGGGGTGGCATAAATTAACCAAAGGGGGAGAGAGAAAGACACATAGATACAGATAAATGATAGAGGGATAGAGGACTGGAGGGCACACAAGGCGGACAGAGAGTGATCAGAGGGCAGACGCGGTGGGCGAAGGTGGCGGTGGCGCGCAGAGAGTGAAGACTAGAGAAGGAGAGTAAATGAGTGTGAAGGAGAAAGTGAAGGGGAATGCGCTAGTGGTTAGTTCGGTAATGGGGTGATATCAATACCAACGGATAATGTCCAGTTCAGGTGATATTGGATGTGTTGGAAATCTTAGAGAATTATCTACAAGCCTTATTTCATGTGTTATGTCCAAATTCAGCTTCAATAGATTCTCCCCGCGAACAGAAGCTCGCTCCGCGAATTTGATAGACAATTTTTGGAGCTCTCGAGTTTGCTCAGCGAAAATTGATTCGCCCCACGAATCGACGCATATAAAAAAATGTGTTTTTGGACTTCTGAAAAGCCCATAATGACCTAAACTCATATTTATACCATAAGACTCGACATAAACCCTAATTTTCACATTATTAACATCAGAAAAGCTGTCTCTCTTCATCTCTCTTCTTAGATTTATTTTGAAACCTTCAAATTCTCCCTAAAGTCTATAATCCTTAAATCCTTGTTCTGGGTTGTTCTTCATCAAGAACATACCCTTGGGTGTTTAATCTTGCAATTGGAGGATAGATTGGTTCTTTCGGGTTCTAATCAAGGTAAGTTAGTGAATCCTAGATTCAATCCCTTTTCTTTTAAGTTCCTTGACTAAAGAATTGAATACCAATCTCACTATGTGTTTTCTTGACCAAGCGTTGTAAGCGTAAGGAGGAATCAAGAACAGACCCTTGTTTCTCTTACCCTTAGGACGTGTGTTTCGTCATACCAGGCAGGGGGCGATGATCATATCATATGGAAATTGGAATGTGATTGAGGTGTTTGGGGTTCCCATAATCCCTTTAGTGCTTGAGTGATTTGTTGTTACCATTGTTGGATCAATGGCCTGAATGATTGTGTGCTATGATTATTATATCAACTTTATTGTATGATTATTGTTGGGTAAGTCCTAGTGGCCAATCTATTTTGAATAGATCATCATTTGTATATTGAATTTAATAATATATTTGATATATGAATAAGGCATTAATTTATTATGTTATTATTTTATAGCATGATAAAGTCCTTGGAATAGGCATTTCATTCAATGAGACATCAAGTACGTGACTTAATCGTGAGACCCCATTGAATAATATAACACTATACTTAAATATCCGTAGTCGAGTATTATTGTTAATTAAAATGACAATAATACATAGAGACTATTGTGTGAGTAGACTGATGACCACATCTCATGGGTCATGGATATGTGATATCAAGTCGGCAAATAGGTATAAATATTAGGAGTAATATTTATATCGGATGACCCACTATGAGAATACTTCATAATAGTTATGTAAGTGTCATAAGTATTATCATGACGACCATAGTGAAGTAGTTCTTCTACTTGAAGTCACTACGATTCCTGTATGAGGAGTTGTAGACTTTAATTCTATCAAACGTCACACATAACATGGTGATCATAAAGGTAGTTATTGGGCCTTCAATAAATCATGTTGAGGAGTGTGAGTAATGTAGACATGATTCTTCCCTCCTACATAATAGGGGTAATGTCTTGGGCCTATAGATAGAGTGAGACGTGAAATATGCATGGCCACGCGGAAATGGGTCAATATGTGATATTGGGCCCGTTTGTGATTACACATCTACCTGGGGATCGAGAAATAAATAATTGAACATAACAAGGATGACACTCTTATGCCTTGTGTTAAACTAAGACATATGGAAGAAGGGACATTTACTACACGGTAAATTTTGGTCGCAGTAAGGCTAAAATCGAATCATCAATACTCTCGCTAATTGGGTAGTAATGATGCATTGCTAGATGCCGCTCATTATTTATAATATTTAATATTATAATTAATATTTAATATTATTGCCAACTTAGTGGGAGCAGTTATATTAATTAAATGTGATTTAATTAATATAAGGACAATTGGGCTTGTAGTATACAAAGTCTAATAGGGTAAGCAATTAGGTCAAATGGAGCGATCAGGTTATAAATAGGCTAGTGCTCTCCCCTAAAACCTAGTGTTGCTAACCGTGCCTCCCCATAGCCGTCAGCTAGCACACGACGCATAGCTCCGACGCCCATTTTCTCTCATGGACTAAGTAGAGGTGCTACCTTTTTGTGGCACTAGTGATCCAAACGAAAAACACTCTTCAAGAGGTAAACACTAATAGCCCTTATGTGATTCATGTCTTGTAATGCGCGATCCATGGGGATGGTTTTCTTCCACCTTGAGATTTGATTTAAGAGAGAATAATCTCATGAAAACCCAACAATTATAATGTCATGAAGTGTGTATGTGTTGCTATAATGTTATAATCATGTATGGTGTATTTATGAGGTGCATTGATGACATTCCATGGTGTGCATTGGTAAGATGAAAATAATAATGGTATGTGTTATAGTGACATATTAGGATTAATTAAAGAACATAGTTTTAGGTTGAATGACACCCCATAAAGAATGAGTCGTTGTGAGAGGAGAGATTGATGAATGCTGGTTTAGTTTGAAACACATATGTATGATCCTTGAGAGATAGGGTAATTGGCATAGAACGAACTTAGCAAATTCTTAAGTCACATCTCTGTCGCGATTCACCTATCGGATTGCAACCCATAAGGCGAATGAGAGAACTAGTTATTAGAGCTCTTTGACTTGCCTCACGAGCCAGAATGCATGACGCGAATCTGTGTTTCCCACCCAGATCCAGTTTAAAGATTGTGATTAACATGTATATATCATGAATTATATGACTATTGGTTTAGTATTACAAGACATGAATATTGAGTTATATTTAAGGGTAAATGTATGTGAACTGTGATTGTGATTGTAACACCCCGATTTTCGCTGCTTTGTAATATCGGTAATAAATATAAAAATATATATTTTTATCCGAGACCTAGAAAATGATTTTGGATAAACCAAGGTTATTTCCTTGACGGGGAAGTTTTTTGTTGAAAATTCAGACGAAAACCAGTTTGCCGTTTTCTGTGTTTTCGCTGACAGTAAAAGTTAACTGCTCAGAAAACCTAATTTTAACTCGTGAACGAGATGAAAAATGTTTTTATTGTATTTACTAAGATAGTGGAAGTTTTGAAAAATTTAGCGTAAAAATTAAAATATTATATTTGTTGCGGGCGTATACGTTGAGATTATCTCGAGGAAAAGTCTGCGCCAGATGAACCAAGGAGTCGGCAATGGGGATGAGGTGATGGATTTGACCGACTTGACGGGCATTTGTGACGAGCTTATCCGTGTCATAATGGCCATAATGGCGCATTTATGGCGGAAGGTATCTTTTACCTGGAAATGACCATTTTACCCTTGTCTCTTCATGAAAATTACAAGCCATGCCATTGAGAATTTTGACCAAATCAATACAATACTCACGGCTCCTTCATCCATTCCAAGAACTTGGACATTCCTTTTTCCTAGCCATAAATGAGCATTGATGTCACAGGCAAAGTCACACTCTCATCATTATCCCGAAACTGCCACGAAATTATGACTCTTATCTGTTCTGAATCTCGAAAAACTTTCTCCATGAAAGTTGTTCATCTTTATATATTCTTTCCAACGACATAAAGATAATCAAAAATGGACAAGTATAGTGAAAGATATGTCCAAATTACCGAAACTGCTCTAAATTTTCATCATCTTTATCTTTCTCTCTAAACTTCTCAAGAACACTTAGAAAACCAAGCTTAATTAACCATGATTTGCAACACAAAATATCTTATCCCTAATATGTGGTGTAGGAGGCAGCCACATCTCTTCAAATTTAGGACCACATATTTTATTAACCATGATTATACATAAACCCTAGTTAGGTTACTATTAACTATAGTTAAGTTATTATATTATTTTCTAACTTAACCTTAATCAAATAAACTCAACCATGGTTCTTTTATCTCATCAAACCACACATTTTCTCCTCACACCCACCTCTAAACCGTGCCCATCATCCACACTTGGATCATTTTCACTCATTTTCCAACTTCATCATTTTGTCTCTCTCAAAACTTTATGTTCTTCATTTTCTCTCACAAGTTCTTCACTTGTTCTTCATTTGTTCTTCATTTGTTCTTCACTTATTCATCATTTATCTCTAACTTATAAACATAATCTCATGATTCTTCATTCATGAAACTTGTTCCTTAGATCAATAACCATCACTTGATCCATTTTGTTCTCGAATCCATGAACTTTCAAGTTCATCTTTTCTTTCCTTCAAATTCGGCCCATACCCATATATAACCATCCAAACCTTGTTTTGATCTTCTAATATCATATTCTCACTTATCTAGATGATCTAAACAATTTCTATTTCACATCTCAAGTTTTTCCCCACAAAACACAAAGAACTCCTTAGTGTTCTTGCTAAGATCATCTTTGTTCTTCAAGTTCTTGAATAAATCTTTTTATTCCAAGGTGAGGAATTTCTCTCTTAATCTTGATATTTTAAGCTTTTCTATCCACAAATTTTATGGATTTATGCTTGTGTTCATCATGTTCTCCATGAGTCAAAGTTCTTGAAGCTTTCTTCAAAAATTCATAACTAATTCTAGAAAAATCCTTTTGACATGAAACCAATTTCTATGATCTAGATATAATCCCTACTTTATTTATACAAGATCATGTGATCAAAATCATTTTCCTTCCCTATTAACCATTAAGGGCCGAACCTAGGTAGGAAACTAGGTTTGGTGTTTTGTTTGTTTGTTTTGAAAGTTAGTACTTGACTTAAGTTCTATAATACATATATAGCTTAAATCCAAGAGCTTGAATCCAACTAAATTTCCTAGCCTATTTTCCTAATATGGGCCGAAACCCTAACCCTAAAGGTTAGAGGATTTTGTTTCAAATTTTAGTCTTGTAATAAGTAATCTATGTTAGTTAAGACTCTAGTAACTAGGATCCAAAAGATGGCATTAAGAAGATAACCCTAAACCTATTTTCTAAGTCTTGGCCGAACCTAGCCCTAAAGTGTCATAGATGGTTGTTAGTTGATTAATTATAGTTATGTTGTTTGGTTGAAGGTGGTTGTGTTAACTTGTGGCGGGATAACAAGGATCGTCGTGTACGTGTTTCCGGTGCTAACTCAGGTGGGGAAAAGAATCAACCTATCGTCGGAATCGATAAGTAGTAGATTATATGATAATTGTGTAGGGCGACCTAAACCCTACTAGTAGTCGAGTAATCGACAAGACCAAAATCCCATTGGAAACCTTTTCTGTAAAACCAATGGTGATTCGGGGATTGTAGGTTTATCGACATTAAGTTGATTTTAAGTATTTGAGGATGTTTGATTTTATGTTATCAAATTTAATGTGATACGTTGGTTGAGGTATTCCATCTGCATGTGACGTATTGTTTCGGTGTTTGAATAATTATGATAGTGAGGATGTTTGCTGTCTGTCACGGCCGTGATGGCTATCACGGCCAGGCCGTGACAGAGTCTGACTTTGTTATTTATTTGATTGGACTATTATGAGTTGGTTGTGATAAATCTCCTTATATGATATTGAGATGTTTGAATATTCTGTTGATTAATGTGTTATGCATGATCTGCCTGGGTTTAATACTATGCTTAGATAATTTTAAGGGAAGATATATATTGCTCGGAGGTGTTTTGTTTGGGTGAGAGTTTTGAATATGAATTAGAGGTGCCTCGCTATGAAGTGATGTGATATAAAATGTAAGTGGAGGTTGTGAGGAAAAGCTTGAGGCACTAGGTTGCTATTGATAAAAGTTAGTGAGAATCATACCGTGCTTATGCACTATTTCCTATTAGAGAATAGGGGATAGTGGCGCACCGAATTATAAGGTCTTTTATGCTTATGTGCTATTTCAAATGGGGGAAATAGTGACGCATATTGTGTTGATGCACTATTTCCTATGAGAGATTAGGGAATAGGGGTGCACCGAGTTATTATTTATTATGTGCTATTTCCAATGGGGGCAATAGTGACGCATATTGTGCTGATGCACTATTTCCTATGAAAGATTAGGGAATAGTGGCATACTGAGTTTTGACCCTAAATAATTCTGGACTACTGACTAATGTGACAGGAGTGAAGATGGCCACATCAGTATTAAGTTTTAGTTGCATGGGCTGAGGGTAGAGGATGATATAGTGAATTGAGAATTATTGTTGATTTTGAGTGATGTGTGTCTGTGACAATTACTGTATAATTTACTATTACTCTTTTCCGATTTTTGATGATAGAACTGTTTCTTATTCCCTATATCTTTCTGTGTGTTGTGTTTTATTTCTGATGTGATCGTACGAGAAGACCCGATGGAGGAACCAATTGCTGAGGAGTTAGATGGAACTCCTTACGAACCAGATGCTGGAAGTCGAGCTGTGATTCATGGCGATCAGAGTATAGACAGTATGGCCAGTGTGTCTAAGGAGTATTCATAATTCCGCTAAGTATGTCTGTAGTGAAGTTTATGCCTGTGAGGGATCCTACTGAGAGGATACCCTCAACAGTGTTTTGGTAATGTAGTAAATAAGCATGTGTGTAAATATATATATTACAACTTTGGTGTGTTTTATATTTGTAGAAGTTATATGATTATTAATTAAGTTTTAAATTTTTACGTATTTTCAATAGTAAGCACGCGATTAAGTAAATAAATATTAAGGTTTTAATGTAATAATACGATGGGGCATATCGGGGTGTCTCATTTGGTGGTATCAGAGCAGTTCGATTATAATCGGACTGTGAGGTTTAGGATGTTGTTACTGGCCGTGTCTAGTTGAATCCACATCGGATTTTAACTATGCTTAGAAGTTGGGTAGTGAGTCCCGACGCGATAGTTAACAGATATATGGCATATATATATCAGTTTTATGTAGCATAATATGTCGTATACCAGTGTACAAAGAGGTTGAGCTGGAAAAGGAGTTCCTGCAGCAGGACAATAGATGGTCAGACCTCAGGCCACTGAAAGAGTGTTACCGTGAGGGGAGTTGAATTCTCAATCCGGGTTTTTATACAAGGTATGTATTTGATATCTGGTAGACTTTGTTTGTTTGTCTAAGTAGCATGATAGACAAGAAAGTGATGAGAGTTTTGTTGAGGTATAGTTGTGACTGGTAGGATGTGAACCCTTAAGATCAATATCAGCGAGTAAGACAATTACTATAAGTCAAATGTTGATCGAGGCATAATATCATTATGGAACCTAGGGCAATGATTAAGGATCGTAGTTAAGATGGATGGTATGAGTTTGGGAAGAGTAAACAAAAGTGTATATTGTAATTTCACCTAAGTTGAATATGAACTTTCATCTAAGTTGAATATGAGCAGAAAAGATGATTTCTGATGTAAATTGAGGTTACTAGAGAAATTCAAATTTGTTAAGTTAGATATCCTAACAGGTGTTGATCTTTTGATTGCAATTTATCTTACGGAGTGTTGAGATGTTTTATTTGGAGACTTGAAAGGTGTGATTTTGATATAATCTAGAATAGTGAAATACATTCTAAGGAACTAAGACTGTGATTGGATACATGAAGTAGGAAGTTAGGGTAGTTAGATTATGGTGTTAATTACGGCTGTTAGATGTTGAAATAAGATTCTCCAGTGGATCAGTAGTAAGAAGAGGAAGGGATCAAGCTTTGATTACGTCCTTTAAGGATGTTAGATCAAGTTGGAGAGGTTCAGAACAATGAATAGAATATAGTGATGGATAAGTTCGAGGATAAATAGAATGATATAAGGATGGATTATGTTATGAAGTACCGCTATCATTTAGAGGAAGACAACGATGAGAAATATATTGTGGGATCTTTAGAATAAGATACGATTACAAGATGATGTCTAGTTTTGGAGTTAATAAATTCTGAGGACGGAATTTTTTTCTAAGAGGGGTAGTAATGCAACACCCCGATTTTCGCTGCATTGTAATATCGGTAATAAATATATAAATATATATTTTTATCCGAGACTTAGAAAATGATTTTGGATAAACCAAGGCCATTTCCTTGTTATACTTATTTTCATAAGGTTACGGGGAAGTTTTTGGTTGAAAATTCAGACGGAAGCCGGTCTGCCGTTTTCTGTGTTTTATTTGTGATAAAAAGTTTACTGCTCAGAAAACCTAATTTTAACTCGTGAACGAGATGAAAAATGTTTTTATTGTATTTACTATAATACTGGAAGTTTTGAAAAATTTAGCATAAAAATTAAAATATTATATTTGTTGCGGGCGTATACGTCGAGATTATCTCTAGGAAAAGCCTGCGCCAGATGAACCCAGGAGTCGGCAATGGGGCAGAGGTGATGGATTTGACCGACTTGACGGACATTTATGACGAGCTTATCCGTGTCATAATGGCGCATTTATGGCGGAACGTATCTTTTGCTTGGAAATGACAATTTTACCCTTGTCTCTTCATGAAAATTACAAGCCATGCCATTGAGAATTTTGACCAAATCAATACAAAACTCACTGTTCCTTCATCCATTCCAAGCACTTGGACATTCCTTTTTACTAGCCATAAATGAGCATTGATGTTAAGTGGATGAGTAATAGGCAAAGTCACACTCTCATCATTATCCCGAAACTGCCACGAAATTATGACTCTTATCTGTTCTGAATCTCGAAAAGCTTTCTACATGAAAGTTGTTCATCTTTCTATCTTCTTTCCAACGACATAAAGATAATCAAAAATGGACAAGTATAGTGAAAGATATGTCCAAATTACCGAAACTGCTCTAAATTTTCATCATCTTTATCTTTCTCTCTAAACTTCTCAAGAACACTTAGAAAACCAAGCTTAATTAACCATGATTTGCAACACAAAATATCTTATCCCTAATATGTGGTGTAGGAGGCAGCCACATCTCTTCAAATTTAGGACCACATATTTTATTAACCATGATTATACATAAACCCTAGTTAGGTTACTATTAACTATAGTTAAGTTATTATATTATTTTCTAACTTAACCTTGATCAAATAAACTCAACCATGGTTCTTTTATCTCATCAAACCACACATTTTCTCCTCACACCCACCTCTAAACCGTGCCCATCATCCACACTTGGATCATTTTCACTCATTTTCCAACTTCATCATTTTGTCTCTCTCAAAACTTTATGTTCTTCATTTTCTCTCACAAGTTCTTCACTTGTTCTTCATTTGTTCTTCATTTGTTCTTCACTTATTCATCATTTATCTCTAACTTAGAAACATAATCTCATGATTCATCATTCATGAAACTTGTTCCTTAGATCAATAACCATCACTTGATCCATTTTGTTCTTGAATCCATGAACTTTCAAGTTCATCTTTTCTTTCCTTCAAATTCGGCCCATACCCATATATAAAAATCCAAACCTTGTTTTGATATTCTAATATCATATTCTCACTTATCTAGATGATCTAAACAATTTCTATTTCACATCTCAAGTTTTTCCCCACAAAACACAAAGAACTCCTTAGTGTTCTTGCTAAGATCATCTTTGTTCTTCAAGTTCTTGAATAAATCTTTTTATTCCAAGGTGAGGAATCTCTCTCTTAATCTTGATATTTTAAGCTTTTCTATCCACAAATTTTATGGATTTATGCTTGTGTTCATCATGTTCTCCATATGAGTCAAAATTCTTGAAGCTTTCTTCAAAAATTCATAACTAATTCTAGAAAAATCCTTTTGACATGAAACCAATTTCTATGATCTAGATATAATCCCTACTTTATTTATACAAGATCATGTGATCAAAATCATTTTCCTTCCCTATTAACCATTAAGGGCCGAACCTAGGTAGGAAACTGGGTTTGGTGTTTTGTTTGTTTGTTTTGAAAGTTAGTACTTGACTTAAGTTCTATAATACATATATAGCTTAAATCCAAGAGCTTGAATCCAACTAAATTTCCTAGCCTATTTTCCTAATATGGGCCGAAACCCTAACCCTAAAGGTTAGAGGATTTTGTTTCAAATTTTAGTCTTGTAATAAGTAATCTATGTTAGTTAAGACTCTAGTAACTAGGATCCAAAAGATGGCATTAAGAAGATAACCCTAAACCTATTTTCTAAGTCTTGGCCGAACCTAGCCCTAAAGTGTCATAGATGGTTGTTAGTTGATTAATTATAGTTATGTTGTTTGGTTGAAGGTGGTTGTGTTAACTTGTGGCGGGATAACGAGGATCGTCGTGTACGTGTTTCCGGTGCTAACTCAGGTGGGGAAAAGAATCAACCTATCGTCGGAATTGATAAGTAGTAGATTATATGATAATTGTGTAGGGCGACCTAAACCCTACTAGTAGTCGAGTAATCGACAAGACCAAAATCCCATTGGAAACCTTTTCTGTAAAACCAATGGTGATTCGGGGATTGTAGGTTTATCGACATTAAGTTGATTTTAAGTATTTGAGGATGTTTGATTTTATGTTATCAAATTTACTGTGATACGTTGGTTGAGGTATCCCATCTGCATGTGACGTATTGTTTCGGTGTTTGAATAATTATGATAGTGAGGATGTTTGCTGTCTGTCACGGCCGTGATAGGCCGTGACAGAGTCTGACTTTGTTATTTATTTGATTGGACTATTATGAGTTGGTTGTGATAAATCGCCTTATATGATATTGAGATGTTTGAATATTCTGTTGATTAATGTGTTATGCATGATCTGCCTGGGTTTAATACTATGCTTAGATAACTTTAAGGAAAGATATATATATTGCTCGGAGGTGTTTTGTTTGGGTGAGAGTTTTGAATATGAATTAGAGGTGCCTCGCTATGAAGTGATGTGATATAAAATGTAAGTGGAGGTTGTGAGGAAAAGCTTGAGGCACTAGGTTTCTATTGATAAAAGTCAGTGAGAATCATACCGTGCTTATGCACTATTTCCTATTAGAGAATAGGGAATAGTGGCGCACCGAATTATAAGGTCTTTTATGCTTATGTGCTATTTCAAATGGGGGAAATAGTGACGCATATTGTGCTGATGCACTATTTCCTATGAGAGATTAGGGAATAGGGGCGCACCGAGTTATTATTTATTATGTGCTTATGTGCTATTTCCAATGGGGGCAATAGTGACGCATATTGTGCTGATGCACTATTTCCTATGAAAGATTAGGGAATAGTGGCGCATTGAGTTTTGACCCTAAATAATTCTGGACTACTGACTAATGTGACAGGAGTGAAGATGGCCACATCAGTATTAAGTTTTAGTTGCATGGGCTGAGGGTAGAGGATGATATAGTGAATTGAGAATGATTGTTGATTTTGAGTGATGTGTGTCTGTGACAATTACTGTATAATTTACTATTACTCTTTTCCGATTTTTGATGATAGAACTGTTTCTTATTCCCTATATCTTTCTGTGTGTTGTGTTTTATTTCTGATGTGATCGTACGAGAATACCCGATGGAGGAACCAATTGTTGAGGAGTTAGATGAAACTCCTTACGAACCAGATGCTGGGGGTCGAGCTGTGATTCATGGCGATCAGAGTATAGACAATATGGCCAGTGTGTCTAAGGAGTATTCATAATTCCGTTAAGTATGTCTGTAGTGAAGTTTATGCCTGTGAGGGATCCTACTGAGAGGATACCCTCAACAGTGTTTTGGTAATGTAGTAAATAAGCATGTGTGTAAATATATATATTACAACTTTGGCGTGTTTTATATTTGTAGAAGTTATATGATTATTAATTAAGTTTTAAATTTTTACGTATTTTCAATAGTAAGCACGCGATTAAGTAAATAAATATTAAGGTTTTAATGTAATAATACGATGGGGCACATCGGGGTGTCTCAGTGATTATAATGGGATGTGATGTAAATGTTTGTGTGTGAGACCCAGCTCTAAGGAGTCTGTCATGGGTATTAATTTGTGAATGTTGGTGTGAGACCCAGCTCTGCAAGGCCTGAGATGGGACCCACCATAGAATGGCCTGATTATGGACCCAGCCATAGAATGTCCTGAGATGGGATCCAGCCGTGAAGATCCTGTGATGGGACCCAGCCTTGAGAGTGCCTGTTGTGGGTGCTCAACTATATGTGTCATTAGAGTCCGTGGGGACATTGTCTGTTAGTGTTTGTATCGGATATTGTATTCAAAATATGATGAGATGATGTATAATATGTTAAATTGTTATGAGATTATATGCTTGCACTGAGATGATGATTATATTATGCACGTGGGTGTATAGTACTATATATGTATATGTATGTGTGTATGCACTCGCCTTAATTTCCATTTTACTTCCATAACATATGTATATGAGTATGACTTCTCACCCCTTTGTATTTGTGTCTCTTCTTGTGTAATGTACAATTGGTGTAGATGACTCTAACGTGATTAAAGAGTAACACATCGGAGCTTATGTGGAGTTGTGAATGCCTTAGAGTATTAGGAGTTGAATTCTTTTTATGTTATTATTTTCTTTATGAGAATTGCTTAGCTCTGATCCATGTGACATCGAGTTATAGGATTATGTTATTTTACATATTTATTCCTTATGCGAAACTTGTAGACGTTTTGCGACATTTATAACAACTTATTCGATTTGAGACTTTGAGTTTATGAATGGTGACAGTCATAACAATTGTGAAAATGCTTCTTTAAAAAACCCAATTTTTTCCTACAAAAGAACCTTTGAAAAAATAGTATTTATATAATAAACGTATGTTGTGGTTAAGGGTGTCATAGGCAACATCAAATAGACGTTATAATTATTGAAATATGTAAAGTCATGTTTGCGATGGGTAACCCATCAGTACCGAGAATTGGAAAATACCAACTGGTTTAAATCTACGCAATATTTTGCATAAAACCGAGCTAAAATATTATCACGTTTATGACACCTTTAGCCATCGATATTTTCCAATTACTATTACCGACGGCTAAGTCGTCGGTTATTTGGACGTTTCTCCGCTTAAACAGTTTCCAACGGTAATGATAATATTTCTTATGTCCTCGTGGCCGTCGATAAAGTCCACAGGTAATACAAGTAATTCTTGTAGTGATCATTAGAGGCCTACAATCTTATTTATAAGTGAAGGCCTATGACAATGTGTTTTTGAATATAAACAAGCTTGGTCTGTGTTCCAATCTCATTGCGGAGGTGGGGGTGACGCGCATAGAGTGAAGACTAGAGAAGGAGAGTGAAGGAGAAAATGAAGGGGAGTGCATGCTTGCGATTAGTTCGGTAATGAGGTGATATCAATACCGACATGCAAAGTCATTGGTAGCACGTTAATCCTCGTAAAGCAAACAGTAAATTTCCAACGCTTGAAGCAGTCGGTAAGGGAAAATAAACTTAGTGGTGGGCAGAGCCATCAGTAACAACAAAGTGACGTTAGAATTCTTGAAATATGTAAAGTCGTGTTTCCGACAGCTAAGCCATCAGTAGCGAGAATTGGAAAATACCGATGGACAACCCGTCGATAAATGAGCACGCAATGTTTCGCGTATAAGCCAGCTAAAATATTATCAAGTTTCCGAAGGCTAAGCCATCGATAATTTGGGTGTTTCTTCACTCAAGCAGTTTCCGACGGTAACAATCGACGGTAATGATAATGTTTCCAACAGCCTCATGGCCGTCACTAAAAGTCCGTTGGTAATACAAGTAATTCTTGTAGTGATTATTAGAGGCCTACAAGCTTATTTATATGCGTAGGACTATGACATATTTATAAGTGAAGACCAATTTAAAGATTTGTTGAGAATTAGACTTTTAAATAGGATTTTAGGTCAAGTCGTACCATGAAGTAGGCCAGGTCAGACCTTAAAAATTGGGCTTAATCAGGTTAATAAGTCAGATTCAGGCCTTTAGATTGAAACACAGACCAAGCCTGTTTATATTCAAAACTCATTGTTGTTTTTTTAGATTTATATTTTAAAATACATGTTAATTGATAAAAAATGCAAATCTGGGTATTATGTCAGTTTTAATGAATAAGATGGAAACTAAAAATAAAAATAAAGAATGGTAGCAAGAGTGGAGGCTTATTTGGTATATGGTTTTGTTTTGTTTTGTTTTTTTTTTTTTTTGTTTTTGACTAAAAAAAGATATTTATTCATTCAAATTGGTAAAATACATCGAAAACAACACAAATTCAACATCGCTAAAAACTGAAAAGGATGAATCTGTGAACAAACTCACAACACCCAGGTTAATAGCATAACACAGCAAAATGCCTACAAATGTGACAAAATAAAAGTGACCGGAATACCCATGCCTCCAGATCTGTAACGTCGGCGCCTAAGTCTTGATTGAATCTATAATGGATCGAAGCTGATCTGCCAATCTGAACCAAACGAATACCGCAACAAGACTGGAAACCAAACGACGCCCTAACAAGACGTCGAACAAAATACCGCTGAACGCAGACGACGAAAACACGGAAAAACATGAAAGAAAAACTAGATCTATATGGAAAAACCACTTAGTTAGATAAAATGAGAGAAAAAATGATGTAGATGGGTGATTCCAGACCAAAAAATGGCCCAAAATACCCCCTTCAGGTGGATGAGGAAGAAGGAAAATAGGAGTAGAGAGAATGTTGAGAGGGAGAGAGGCGGCTCCAGGCTGGTATATGGTTTTGTTATCACTCTTGATATTTGATATTTCTATATTTGATAATGATACCCAATAAATAAGAAATAAGAATATCCTATCTATGATTGTTTTATTAGGAAATAAAATAAAAATATTTATAAAAAAAATGAAGATGTATGTATGTTTTGGTGTGATTAAAAAAAGGCTTAAATGTATTTTTAGTCTCCCTATTTTGATGTTTGAGTGATTTTGGTCTCCAAACTTTTTTCCCTCGATTTTATTCCACATATTTTTAAAATGTACAATTTTAATCAATCCATTAAGTTAACATCCAATAGTTAACAATTTATCTATAGACTTATGTTATGTTGACTTGCTCATGATTTTTGACAAGTGTATCTGATCTGGAATTTTAGTTAAATTAAATAAAAAATAAAAGGTTTTTTTAAAACACCTCTTGGAGACGTCGTGCAGACGTGCATAGAAGAACTGAACTAAGGTGGCGTTTGCGAGAGCTTATCGAAGCTCCTTTTGACTTATATGATGACAGAAGCTTTTATGCAGTGTGTTTAGCAGAGCTTATAAAAATAACTTATGCCATCCCATAAAGAGTTTTTGACTTATTTTCATAAGTCACTGGGAGAAGCTTATGGAATTATCATAAGAGCTTATGCACTAAACACCCTCTTCGTGTTTTTTACTATTCGAATCATCTCATGCCCCTTTCTTTCTTTTTCTTTCTTTAAGCGCTTATGACATAAGCTCTCATGCGATAAGATCTTATGTGATCAGCTCTTAATTAAGTTGTTTACCCAAACGCAACCTAAATAGGGAAAAAGCTTGGACTTTCATGCGTGATTTTTTCTTTGCACAATTCGAAGCTTGTGATGACTGAATGCGTAAGAAGCCAACTGCGATATTTCATGGGTGGGGATAGTGAATCATCTGCTGCGACATTTGAAACGAAGTTGCAAATAAGAAAAATCTCCGTTACTACAACATTGAAATCGAGCCCCCATCAAAATTGCATATTTTAAAAACACGTGGATTAAATTCGACTTGAAAAAAAAAAAAAAAATACGGGACAAAAGTTGTCGGATAGGAAACCAAAAGTAGAATTAAACTCAAAAACTGGAAAAAAAAAATCCTCTTCTCCTTATAAATTTTAAGTTAAAATTGATTATGAATGAAATACTAAATAATTTTAAATTAATATAAAATTTTATATATAATTGAAATTTTAAATTAATTTAAAATTAAATATACGAATACTTAGAATTTTATTTCTCATGCCTAATTATTTTTTTAAACTTACTCTTATTAATTTAATTTCATAGCAAGAAAAAGTATTTATAAAGATAAAAAATAAAATAGTCAACGAAGTTTAGTCCAGTTGGTAATGATACGTCTCATTACTCACAGGGTCGTGAGTTCGAATCCCACTACCGATGTGATGACCTCATTGATGGGTAATCTATAATATGTAAGAATCTTTATAAGCGACCTTTGAGTCGTAAGGCATGCCCTGACCTGGTGAGTCACATGAACCCAACTCACCTAAACTTTTCTTAATAAAAAAAAGATAAAAAGTATAATAATACATTTATTAAATCAATTTTATTTTTTCATGTTTCAAATATATTAACTAATTTTTAATCGAATCATTTGTAACTTTTAATCATTCTCACAATCATAATTTTTTCATGTAGCAAGTTCAATATCCTATCAAAAGTTTTTATTTTATTTTTGAAAGAAGTTATAATTTAGAAAAGGAGATAAAAAGATGTCAAAAGATAGCGATGAAAGATAGAGAAAAAATAAATGAAAGGGGAAGAAAATTCAAACACTATCAAATCAAGGAAGAGAGAGAAGAATCATTAAAACTTTGAAGAAACAAAAATAAAAAAGTAACAGTATTTATTGAGGATTTTTGCTTACTGTCTTGCACTTTGCAACCAACAATTGGACACTGCCATTTGCAACCCCAAAAAGAGTTTCTTTCTCTTCTCTCTCTAACTTGTTGTCTCTTCACATTCTTAGGGTTTTCTCTCTCATTGGAATCCTGATTCAGAATCCCAGCTCCCACTATTCTCTCTCTTTTTCATTCATACCAACTCAATCTTTTCCATCTCAACTCGCCGGGTCGTCTCGCTCTCCTTCTCTCCGACAACTTTATTTTCTCCGAGTGAGTTTCACCTCGTACACACTCTCTCTCCTCAAAACCCATTCCACCTCTATTTCTCTTTTAGTGTGCAAGTGAAAGTTTTCGTGTCTTTCTAGTGTTTTGGTTTCGGTGTGAGTTAGGTGAAGTTTAGATATGCAAAACATTCGTTATTCGTGCCCGGGTTCATATGAACACCATTTTTCGATGATTCCGATGCATATTGTTTCATAAATAAAAAACCCGATCTTGATCACTTAACAATTGTTATCCTCTCATTTGATTTCTGGGATTTGCTCTGTGTTAAGGGTGTTTGAATCTTTGAATGGCTGGTTCTGTAAATGTTAATAGTGATAGTAGAATTGAGAATTTGATTTCTGCTAGGAAGTCATTGAAGCTTAGCCTAGAGAAATCAAAGTTGCTAGGGTTAGTGTTACAGAAATCAGGGCCAAGATTGGAGGAGATTAGCCATAGATTGCCTTCACTTGAATCCGCGGTTCGCCCCATTCGTGCTGACAAGGATGCCCTTGTTGCCGTTGGTGGCCACATTAACCGAGCCGTCGGCCCAGCTGCGGCTGTGCTTAAGGTTTTTGATGCTGTTCATGGACTTGAGAAGTCGCTGCTGTCGGAACCGCGAAATGATCTCCCTGGTTATTTGTCGGTGTTGAAGCGCCTTGAAGAGGCGCTGAAGTTCTTGGGAGACAATTGTGGGTTGGCAATTCAATGGTTGGAGGATATAGTGGAGTACTTGGAGGATAACACTGTGGCAGATGGGAGGTATCTCTCGAATTTGAAGAAGACGTTGAAGAATCTTCGGGAGTTTCAGAATGATGAGGAGAAGGGACAGCTAGATGGTGGGCTTTTAGAAGCTGCATTGGATAAATTGGAAAATGAGTTCCGGCAGCTCTTGACTGAAAACAGTGTGCCACTTCCAATGTCGTCTTCGTTTTCGCTTGGTAATCAAGCTTGTATTGCCCCTTCGCCTTTACCTGTGTCTGTTATTCACAAGTTGCAAGCTATTCTTGGCAGATTAAAAGCTAATGGTAGATCTGAAAAGTGCATATCAATTTATGTTGAAGTCCGTAGTTCAAATGTGAGAGCAAGTTTACAGGCTCTCAATTTGGATTACCTTGAGATCTCAGTGGCTGAATTCAATGATGTGCAAAGCATAGAGGGGTATATAGCTCAGTGGGGAAAGCATTTGGAGTTTGCAGTGAAACATTTGTTTGAGGCTGAGTATAAGCTTTGTAATGATGTATTTGAGAAGATGGGACTGGATGTGTGGATGGGTTGCTTTTCAAGGATAGCTGCACAGGCTGGTATACTTGCATTTCTTCAATTTGGGAAGACTGTTACAGAGAGTAAGAAAGACCCCATTAAACTTTTAAAGTTGTTGGATATTTTTGCATCTTTGAACAAATTGAGACTGGATTTCAACCGACTTTTTGGTGGCACAGCATGTATCGAAATCCAGAATTTGACTCGGGATCTTATTAAGAGTGTAATTGATGGGGCTGCAGAGATTTTTTGGGAACTTCTGGTTCAGGTAGAGTTACAGAGGCAGAACCCACCCCCTCTAGATGGCAATGTCCCAAGATTGGTGAGCTTTATCACAGATTACTGTAACAAACTCCTAGGGGAGGACTACAAGCCAATATTGACTCAAGTCCTGATCATTCACCGAAGTTGGAAGCGTCAAAGCTTTCAAGAAAGACTCCTTGTTAATGAGATTTTAAACATAGTGAAAGCTGTTGAGTTAAATTTGGAGTCATGGATCAAGGCTTATGATGATCCTATGCTGTCCAACTTTTTTGCTATGAACAATCACTGGCATCTGTACAAGTATTTGAAAGGAACAAAGCTTGGGGATCTCTTGCGGGATTCTTGGTTAAGGGAGCATGAACAGTATAAGGACTATTACTCCACAATCTTCTTGCGTGACAGCTGGGGAAAGCTTCCTGGACATTTAAGCAGGGAAGGGCTGATTCTCTTCTCAGGAGGGCGTGCCACTGCTCGCGATCTCGTCAAGAAAAGGTTGAAAAAGTTCAATGAAGCTTTTGATGAGATGTATACAAAGCAGTCAGGTTGGGTCATACCAGAACGAGATCTGAGAGAGAAGACATGTCAGCTTATAGTTCAAGCAGTGGTGCCTGTATACCGAAGTTACATGCAAAATTATGGTCCCTTGGTTGAGCAAGATGCCAGTTCTACAAAATATGCAAAATACACAGTGCAGAAGCTGGAGGAAATGCTTTTGTGTCTTTATCGGCCGAAGCCTGTCAGACATGGCAGTTTGAGAGGTCGGCAGTTTAGTGGAAAATATAGCAATGGAATCCCTGATCTTCGTCGTACAGCCTCTGCAGTTGTGTGATCTCCTATGTTTAAAAAGGTTAGATGTCACTGTTAGTGTTAATCTCCCCCCTCATCAGTGGATGCATACTGTATATAATTTTGCTGAGCCCTGCAGTGCATAATATTGCCATTCAAATATCTGATGTATTTCCATGAACATGGAGTTTTGTTTCTCTTCTGGTATGAAAAACTGGTTACTATCTCCCCCGCACAGAGGTTTCTGCAAAAGCTATGCGATCTGTAAGAGTACCATAAGTTATGAACTTTTGAATAATAAGTATATGGACCTTTTCAATGAGTAAGGTTCAATTGTCACACTCCCAACTAAAGTATTTTTTTTATCTCCATTTTCATCCATTCAGTTGTTTTTAGCTGCAGGATCTTTGTAATATGCAAATTTTCTGTACAATTTTTTTAGTATACATGGATTTAGAAGTTTAGTTTAACAGAATATTTAGTCTTCAATATCGTGGGGGTGATGTTATATGTAAATGCACAAAAGGGGGTGATGGTAAGTGTAAATGCACAAACCCTTGTGAATTGGTTGTTCCATGCAGTCTGTTTTATGGATGCCTTTTCCAAAATAGAACTTGTGTATTTGGCAATGAATTATGTGGAGGCTCTGGAAAATAGGTTATTTTCAGTCATCATTTAGCATTGGTTGCATAATTAATGTAAGTTGTCTTTCTCTTTATAGATTAAAACACTAGTCCCATCAATTCCAGCTTCTGGTGACAGTTGTATTTTCTCCTTGTTACTATATTTTTCATTAGGTAAGATTCTGTGTTTGAGTACCTTCAAGTGAATAAGGGTATGTTTACTCTTGATTTGATTTGATAAAGTGTATATAGATTTTAACTTATTAAGTGGTCTAAGAGCTCATTTTAAAGGGGTTTAATTTTTACATAAGATTGCGGTTTTTACATAAGTTCTTGTCAACTTCAAACCAGATAAACCCTGCCAATCCTTCGAATCTAAGCCTCTGTTTGCAACAGCCGTTATATGCTGAGAATCACGTCCAAGAGGACACAATGCAGAAGCTCCTATTTGGAGCTTTCATGATTTTATGATTTTATTTTATTTTACAAAAAAGTCATTCTTACCATGAAACTCCTCCCAACGTGACGCTCAAACAAACAGGTACTAGACCGAGTTATCACAAAGCTTAGCGGTTGGATAGGTAAAGGATCTTGTTTAATTTTCGTCTTCAAGTCAACCACGATGTCAATTCTTTGAATCCAAACTGAAATACCTCAAAGTGATATAGATAAAGCCTAAAACACATTAAGTCATTTAATAGGAAACGTTCAATTACCGGATTTTATAGCCTGATAACAATACTCATGTTTGGCCCACGAGCAGATTAGTAAGCTGCAAGATCAATCCTCGTTCTGGAGGTTCTCCAAATGCAATTTAAATGTCTTAAATACCCTTTGTTCAAGTTTGTACTTCCCCATTTCTCTTGGGCCTTGCTACCTACGCCTCCCATATTTGGCATCCATCCCCACACGCCTCCCGACATTTAAGTACCGGATTCAGAAAGTAATGTTTTCGGCATTTAATTGTCAGGAAATCTTAAAATTTGAAAAAAAATGTTTCCAGCAATTAGATGTCGGAAACATGGTTTCTGAATCCAGCATTTAGATGTCGGAAGGCGTGTGGGGGGGTTGATGCATTTTCTGAATCCGGCATTTAAATACTGGATTCATAGTAGGGGTGGATGTCAAATATGGAGAGTGTAGGTAGCAAGACCCTTTCTCTTTCTCCTTTGAGTTTCATAATATTCACGAGTCACGACACTCGTGGCCATAATATACTAGACTTAGGTGGGCATGCAATCATGAGCCTTAACAAGTAAAAGGTGCTCCTACCTACATATGTTCCATCCACCCCACACATTTCTTTTTTTTTTTAAATCATTACCAAAATACCCTTAAATTAGAAAAACCTATATTCTCCACTCCCCTTTTCACATCTTTCGGTAATTAATTGCCGGAATTATGACTACGACAATTAATTGTCGGATTATATTTTTTCAAGTTATTATGTTTCTAGACGGAAACACAAAAACTTGAAAAAATATTAGGTAACAATTATATATTTCGACAACTAATTGCTGATAGGTAAAAAATTTTAAAAAAATATATTTTGGCAAGTAATTGCCGGAAAGTCAAAAGCATGAAAAAAAAATAACCCGCCGGATGCTAAGTATTGCATATTTCGGCAATTAGTTACTGGTGGGCAAAAGTTCTTGAAAGATGATGTTTTGACATTTAATTGCCGGTAGGTAAAATAACTTACAAGGGCAAGATAGTAATTTCATGCTTGAAAATAAAAAATGTTTGGGGTGGATGGAGCATGTGTGTGGGTGTAGATAGCATCACCTATATGTAAATCAAACAGAATACAATATGATGATAGCTATAACATTTTATAATTATATTGGCCTGGTTATCGCCCCAAGGCCCCTTTCTAGTAGGCTCAGGTGGTACACCCAAAGACCCATTAGGAGTGTTCAGTTACAAAAACAGAAGGTTTTTTATGAAATCTCGAATGGAAGGTGATGGGGATAAGAAAGATTGATTCAGAATTAATAAATCACCGAATAGGTTCAGGTTCAAAGCTCAATAATAACAAAATACAGAAACTGATTAAGAAAAAGTTATGCAAGTTTCAGATACAAGCATTAATGATCAAGAACAAACTTGCAGGTTTCAGTTTCAGTTCAGTATTACAATCAAACTCAGGTTTCAATACAGTTTATACAGATCAAGAACATAAATTATATTGAACTTTAAACATCAAAATCACAGGTTCTTGAACATAAACAGAAAGCAAAAGAGTTTGAGTTTAGAGATATCACACAACCAGTTTTATCCTGGTTCAGTCACCACCAGTATGACCTACATCCAGTCCCCACTCTACCTGTGGGTTTTCACATACTAACACAACAAGCTTTAGCCAGGTAGCTTGAAAAACCTTTACACCACAGAGCACTCATTCACCTCGAGATACCACACTCTTGTGAAGAGCCTCAATGTTCTTCCTTAGGGATACCTCACCCTAATCGCTCAGAGAGACTCCCTTTCTCTTTACAATCAAATAAAACGAAAAATTGATTCCTTACTCTCAATAGTCAGATAAACAAATTGAAGCATTTATGAGTATTGAAACACTCTTTTCACAATAAGCTCAAGCAAGAAGATCAATGATTTTCACAATTGATTTCGTATGAAAATTTTGATCTGGTTGTGATTCGTTAAAGTGTTCCTTTGATCCCTCTTTATATAGAAAACAAGTTATAGTCGTTGGGATCAATCAAAACAGATTTGGGTCTGATAACAAAATCTGTTTTCTTGATTCTGGTTCTTGAAATAAGATTCTACATTGGTGTCGTCTTCAATCCCCAGGGCTCGTAGTTGATAGTAGACATGCTCCATATGCCACGTCATTGGACGGAGCTTCTTATTAAGGACTTAGCAAGTCCAAAGACTTGTGTGGACGAGCACTTCTATCACTTTAGTGGACGAGCACTTGTATCACTTTAGTGGACGAGCGCTTCTGTCACTTGTGTTGGACAAGCGCTTCTGTCACTTGTGTTGGACGAGCGCTTCTATTACTTTATTGGACGAACGCTTCTTATTTCCAAAAATCATTTTCATTAACGAAAAACTTATTCCTTTTAATGCTGGTTATGAAAATTGATTTTCTTTATGCATCTTTTTAATTGAGTTCTTTTGTGACTAAGAGATTTCTTTCTCTTACAAATCATCTAAGACTTAAATCTAAAATTCTCCGTTAAGCTTGGTCTTGATGATCCTTGATCTTTGTCTTTGCTCTTTTGATTTCTACATGCAGCTCCTTGATTCCTTCAAGTTCTTCCTTGAATATTTTCCTTGAATTTGCTTAATGAACTTGTTGATCACTGCTTGATACATATCTTTACAATTTGACACTAAAACACTTGCACACACATTAAATTGTATTTGTCATATATCAAAATCTCTAAGTCATTGAGTCTAAGAAACTCCCCATTTTTTATTTTAACAAATTATAAGATCAGAGTATAAGTGTAGCAGAAGCTAAGTGTTTTTGACAGATTTATATTATGGTAACAAAGCAGAAGTATGTCAGAGCAAAAAAAAATATTATCAGAGCAGAATTTGATTTACTCCCCATTAATCATGTAAGCTTATAAGCTCCCCTTCAACATATGCATGTATAATTTGTTATTATCCCCTTTCTCTATATCATACTTTTTTCTCCCCCTTTTGGCATCATAAAAAAGGTAAAGAAAAGAAACATTCAAAGCAATAGAGAAGGCAAGCATTTAAACATTCAAACATAGCATATAAAAATGTTCATGATAGAGGGATAGATGCAGAGAGATGCAAGTCCACTCCTGGGTTATCTTTGAGTTTATCAATGTCCTTTTCTGCCCTTTTTATCCTTTCATTCACTTCAGCAATTGCAGCGATTTCAATTTCATAATTTGTGCTATAGGTACCCAAATCTGTTAGGGTCCTTTTGAGTTAGTTTCAGCAATAGTTCCTTTAGGAACCCATATATACTTTAGATTTATTGTATGCTAATTTTCTGTATTGACATGTAGAAGTTGTGTGACCTTTTCTAGCACAAAAATTGCCTTTAACAAATGGTGTGTTTGATGTCTTAGGTGCAAAAAAAAATTTCTTGAAAGATTTCTCATGTATCTTAGGTTCATAGCCTATTCCAACCTTATCATAAACACATTTTTGCTGTCCTAACAAAGCATTCAAGTTATCTCTACCATTTGTGAACTTGGCTAAGTCATTTTTCAGTTTTTCAACTTCTTTAGTCAATGTACAACACTTAGAACAATTAGAGCTAGTAACTTAAGATAGATCACCATTCAAATGATTTATATGTTTCTCCAACTTAGGACAATTATCACATATAGGTGGCTCCAAAACAGTAGCCAATCTTTCTTTTATAGCACAATTTTCTGTTTTTAATTCACCTAGCTCTTTGTTTAAAACAATTTTTATCTTCTAGGCATGTGATGGTTTTCTTAGACTTAATTAGCAATCTAGCAAGTCTAATGGATTCTTTATGAAGTTCTAAAAAAGCATTTTGCATTTCACCATAAGTAGGTTGTGAATCAGAATTTACCTCACTCTCTGAATCACTGTTATTGCTGGCCATCAAGCACAAGTTTGCCTCCTCAGATTCAGTTTCTTCAGTGGAATCTAGATCATTATCATCCCAAGCAATGTAGGCCTTTCTTGGCTTTCTCCACTTTTTGTCATTTAAGTCAAACTTTTCTGTTTTGTCATTCTTTTGCAGTTTTGGACAATCAAGCTTCATATGGCCAATCTTTCCACATTCATAGCATGTGATGTTGTTGGAAGAGTTGTCACCTTTGCTGAAATTTTTCCTTTGAAAAGTGAATGACTTTCTTTTGAAGTTGCCTTTCTTCATTAGGAACTTCTTGAATTTTCTAACTAGCATTCCCATCTCTTCTTCAGATTCTGCCTCTTGTGCTGAATCATCATCATCACTGTCTTCTACTTCTCTGACTTGTGATTTCAGAGCCAAACCCTTTTTCTTTTTGTCAGTTTCTTCATTCTCATTCAGTCTGTTCAACTCCAATTCATGTTCTTGCAGTTTTCCAAACAAGGTAGCAATGGTCATTGAAGACAAATCTCTGGATTCTGAGATTGCGGTGACTTTAGGTTGCCATTCCCTGCTCAAGCATCTCATTGCTTTGTTAATTTGATCCTCATTTGATATAGCTTTTCCAAGACCAGCAAGTTGATTGACAATGTGAGTGAATCTCTTTTGCATTTCAGTCATAGGTTCTCCTTGCTTCATTCTGAACAACTCATACTCGTGTGTGAGGGTGTTCATTCTTGCTCTTTTGACATCTATGGTTCCTTCATGTGTTTCTTGCAATGTATCCCACATCTCCTTTGCTGATTTGCAATTTGAAACCCTGAAAAACTCATCACGACTTAAAGCAGATGTTATAATATTCTTAGCACGTGCATTATATTGAACTCTTTTCTTATCATCCTCATTCCATTCAGTTTTAGGCTTATTTCTTGGAGCACCATTAGCATCTACAACAGAGGGGGAAAATGGTCCTTTTTCTACTGCATCCCAAATGTCAACACCTGCTGCCTCAAGAAAGATTACCACTTTCCTTCCAATAGATATACTCAGATCCATTGAAGGCAGGAGGGCGTGCAAGGGAAGACCCTTCATTCAACCAGTCATTAGAAGCCATGCTCTTATAGTTGTTAAGCCAAAATTAAGAGTTTAGCTCTGATGCCAATTATTGTTTTGGCTTCAATGACTCGGAGGGGGGGTTGGGTTTCCTTAAAATCTTTCCCACTTAAAAACTTTTCACAAAACTTTAGTTTTCAGATTAGTGTCCTCAGGATCTTTTACAAAACAGTGAAGGGCTTTTTATGAAACTCGAATTGAAGGTGATGAGGATAAGAAAGATTAATTCATAATTAATAGATCACTGAATAGGTTCAGGTTCAAAGCTCAATAATAACAAAATACAGAAACTGATTAAGCCTTTAAAGATTAAAAACAAGTTATGCAAGTTTCAGATACAAGCATTAATAATCAAGAACAAACTTGCTGGTTTTAGTTTCAGTTTTAGTTCAGTTTCAGCAATCAAGAATGGTTTTGATCAACTCAGTGTTGAATACAGATAATACAGACTTGATTACAATCAGACTCGGTTTTCAATACAGATCAAGAACAGAAATTATATTGAACTTTAAACATCAAAATCACAGGTTCTTGAACATAAACAGAAAGTAAAAGAGTTTGAAATTAGAGATACCACACAACCAGATTTATCCTGGTTCAGTCACCACCACCGTGACCTACATCCAGTCCCCACTCCATCTGTGGGTTTTCACACACTAACACAACAAGCTTTAGCCAGGTAGCTTAAAAAACATTTACACCACAGAACACTCCTTCACCTCGAGATACCACACTCTTGTGAAGAGCCTCAATGTTCTTCCTTAGGGATACCTCACCCTAATCACTCAGAGAGACTCCATCTCTCTTTACAATCAAATAAAATGAAAAATTGATTCCTAACTCTCATTAGTCAGATAAACAAATTGAAGCACTTATGAGTATTGAAACACTCTTTTCACAATAAGCTCAAGCAAGAAGATGAATTATTTTCACAATTGATTTCGTATGAAATTTCTGATCTGGTTGTGATTCGTTAAAGTGTTCCTTTGATCCCTCTTTATATAGAAAAAAAGTTATAGTCGTTGGGATCAATCAAAACAGATTTGGGTCTGATAACAGAATCTGTTTTCTTGATTATGGTTCTTGAAATAAGATTCTACATTGACGTTGTCTTCAATCCTCAAGGCTCGTAGTTGATAGTAGATGAGCTCCATATGCCACATCATTGGACGAAGCTTCTTATTAAGGACTTAGCAAGTCCAAAGACTTGTGTGGACGATCGCTTCTGTGACTTTAGTGGACGAGCGCTTGTATCACTTTAGTGGACGAGCGCTTCTGTCACTTGTGTTGGACGAGCGCTTCTATCACTTGTGTTGGACGAGCGCTTCTATTACTTTAATGGACGACCACTTCTTATTTCCAAAAATCATTTTCATTAACGAAAAACTTATTCCTTTTAATGCAGGTTATGAAAATTGATTTTCTTCATGCATCTTTTTAATTGAGCTCTTTTGTGACTAAGAGATTTCTTTCTCTTACAAATCATCTAAGACTTTAATCTAAAATTCTCCGTTAAGCTTGGTCTTGATGATCCTTGATCTTTGTCTTTGCTCTTTTGATTTCTACATGCAGTTCCTTGATTCCTTCAAGTTCTTCCTTGAATATTTTCCTTGAATTTGCTTAATGAACTTGTTGATCACTGCTTGATACCTGTCTTTGCAATTTGACACAAAAACACTTGCACACACATTAAATTGTATTTGTCATATATCAAAATCTCTAAGTCATTGAGTCTAACAACTTTGAACAATCCTATTGACCTCTTGAGAGATCTCATGTTAATAATGGAGCAAGGCAGATTTCTAATGCTCTTGTAGGACTTAGAACACCAATGAAGAGCATTCAATGTGATAATCACACAGTAGATGAAATCTATGCAGACTTTGTGGTAGTGGTAATGTCTCAGGCATGTTTTTAGATACTCCTAATGTTACTCCCGTTAATCAAATCAGTAATGCTAAGACTCAACATGATTTGAGGATTGTGGGCAGGTTGTGGAATGATCAATCAGATGATGAAGCAGAGGAGGAAGAGATTGAAGAAACTCAGGATCCTGTTGGAGGACATGCTGATAAATACTTAGTTGATAATCAATCAACTAGGCTGGAAGATTGAGGGTTTATAGTTGTGGTTTCCAAATCTAAAAAGAAGAGGATGGAAGATGTGGGAATGGAAGAGGTAGAAATAGGGGTGATCCTAGGAAATCAAGCTTAATGAATATTCTTTTTTGGAATGCAAGAGGTGTTGCTTGTTGAAATAAAATGGCACCTCAAGCGGGGTGGGGGGGTGAATTGAGGTTGTCACTTTCTTTGAAAAACTTGCTTTCTTTAAAATATTGTTCAACAAAGACTATATGTGTTGCAAAGAAAGGGAGTATAAGATGAGAACAATTATTAACGAATAACCTCAATTAACAACAGCAATATAATTCACCACAATTTGCAATATACATCATAGGACAATAATTTCAAGAATTAGGAGAGTAAGGGAAGGAGAGAGTCAAACTGGTTCGATCACAGCCTGAGTGATCTACATCTAGCTCTCAAGAAACCTTGAGAGATTCTACTATTTTGAAAATTGTTCTTTACAAGATTACAATTATCAAAAACCCAAATGATACCCTACCTTTACCTTGATTACTTTGAGATACCTCACTCAAAGTAATCCTTACCTTCTAAGGATGCCTCATCTTAGCTCCAAGGATGCCTCTCCTTGGAATTGAGTTGGATGCCCCACCAAATCAATGCAAGCCTCTAAGGATGCATCACCTTAGCCTTGACTTGGATGCCTCACCAAATCAATGCAAGCCTCTAAGGATGCCTCACCTTAGCATTGACTTTGATGCCTCACCAAATCAATATAGCAACTATCCTATTGCTTACGACAAAATGATTCCAAAAAGAATTACAAAGTGAAATCTACAATTGCCTTTTACAAGAATGAAGTATGAAAGCTCTAAGTGATTTTTTGTGCGAGTATTTTGGCAGATTTTTTCTAGCTAAAAACTTCTTAATTTTCATGCCAAATTAATCCCTATTTATAAAGAAAATGTTTAGAAGAGATTTTGAAAATTAAAAGAATTTTTGTTCTATTTTTCATGAAGTAGTCGCCTACTTAGCAGGAGTAGTCGACTACTTGAGTCAAACAGAAACAAGATTCAAGATTTTCAGGTGAGTAGTCGACTACTTAAATGAAGTAGTCGACTACTTAACTGGAGTAGTCGACTACTTTGATTCAAACACGTTTCCAGAATGCTGAAGAACAAAGTAGTAGTCTACTTAACACAAGTAGTCGACTACTTGCCTTTTTCACATAAAAATAATAATTTTTCTTTACAAAGTCAAGTTAAGAAACTTATTTTTAATATCTTGAATCAAAGTGATATAATCTTCTAAACATTTTATCTTAAAAATACTTATTAAATCACTTAAAACTATACTTCATTCTTTAAGGCAATTATACAAAAAATATTCCTTAATACAAAATATGAAAGTCTTAAATCTTGGAGTTTCTTCCTTTGTGCATTTGGTGAACATCATCAAAATGCACCATATCAAACTTCATTGCTAATAAAGATCACTGTTATAATCAATATATTTCCCTTGCTATTGAAATAGACAATAAAGAGGTCATGGTTGCTGCTATCTATGCTAGTAACGATTACATCATGAGAAGGAAAATGTGGTCATAAATAAAATCTTTGCAACAATCTCATATTGGTCCTTGGTGCTTTATTGGAGATTTTAATGTGGTGTTGGGTGCTCATGAGTATAAAGACAAAGGATCTCCTTCCAGATTTACAGCTGAGGATTTCAGAACCTGGACAGATTCGAATAAGCTGATTCATTTAGTGACTAGAGGCTCTCAATTTACCTGGTCTAATGGGAGAATATGTAGTGCAAACACTGAGAAGAGGTTGGACAGGTCAGTTGTTAATGAAGCTTGGATTTCTTTTCGGTCTGTTGTTTCTTGTTGCACACTGCAACAAGTCAATTAGACCATTTTCCTTTGCTGTTAAACATGAAAAAGGAGGTCAACAGCCAGGTATCATACTTCAAATTCAAGAAAATGTGGGCTAGCCACCCGGACTGTCATAAGATAATCTCAGAAGCTTGGAATATACTCTTGTTTAGGGCTGTCCATGTACATTCTTTCTCAAAAGCTCAAGAATGTGAAGTCAAAGCTTAAAGACTGGAATAGGAACTGTTTCAGTGATGTCAACTTGAAAGTCAATTCGACATAGGTAAAGGTTAATGAAATTCAAGCAGAAGTGGACCCTAGAGGCTGTACAACTGATTTGGTGTTGCAAGAAAAGGAGGCTCAAGCAAAGTTACACCAAGCTCTTCATTATCAAGAAGAATTCTGGTTGGAGAAGTCAAGATTGAACTGGAACTTGCATGGAGATAGAAACACTGAGTACTTTCACAAGCTAACTAGGATCAAGTGTGTAACTAAACATATATCCTTGTTGAAAATAGAGGATAGTATTTTGACTAAGGTAGAGGATATTGAGCATCATGTGGTAAAGTTTTATGACGATCTTTTTGCCTCTAAAAACGCTTGTGTTGATAATGGTTTAATAGAGGATATAATTCCCAATTTAGTTACTGCAGAGGACAATCATCTTTAAACAAAGCTGCCTAGCATAGAGGAGGTGAAGAATGATGTCTTCTCCATGAATGGAAATGAAGCACCTGACCCAGATGGTTTTGGAGGGTTCTTTTTCCAGCATTACTGGGACATTATTGCCATGCATGTTTTTTTTTTATATGCAAAAAAGGGCCTCATTAAAACCTTATGATGCAAAACCCTCGTTTGGGATAAAAACATCAAAAAGGAAAAAGAGTAGCTTTAAAATTCATTAATAAGAAAATAAAAGAAATACAGAAAAGCAATGGGGGGACATTAGGCCAAAACCCATTGTAAAAAATTACTTGAACCTAAAATTTCGTAATCCAAATATATTCCTAAAAAAATCAACTCTAATGAAATCCGGAATAGAATTCCACCAAGTGATCCCTAAATGACTAGATCCATACTCTGCCAACTTGTCTGCACAAGTGTTGCCTTCCCTAAAGACATGATAAACTAAGAAATGCATCCTTTTAGTGATTGAAATACAATTGCTCCATCGGTTCCTTAGCCTCCAAGGAACCAAATCTAAGTTTTTGAAAGCAGCCACAGTGATTGTTCAATCGCACTCTAACCACAAGTTCTTCCATCCCTTTTCATCAGCAAACTCTATAGCTAACATTACTCCATTCAGCTCAGCAAAAAGAGAGGAACCCGAACCAAGATTGGCATCAAAGCATCCCATAGCTGTCCCTCTATGATCTCTGTATATACCACCACAAGAATCAATTGCATTTGGACCTTTTGAGGCCCTTTCTGAATTACATTTGGTCCAGCTACAAATAGGGGGATGCCAAATGAGACACCCCGTTGTGCCCCGGTGTTCTATTAGCTTAAAACCTTATTAATTAATTCCTTAATCACGCGCTTAGCGTGAAAAGTACGTAAAAATTAAAACTTTATTTAAAAATCATATAACTTCTGCAAATTAAACACACCAAGGTTGTAATATATAAATACACACCTGTTTATTTATTACATTACCAAAACACTCTTGAGGGTATCCTCTCAGTAGGATCCCTCACAGACATAAACTTAAAATAAAAGCCATACTTAGAGGAAACATATAAAGATACTCCTTCTTAGACACACTGGCCATACTATCTACACTCTAATCGCCCTGGATCACAGCTCGACCTCCAGCGTCTGGTTCGTAAGGAGTTCCATCAAACTCCTCAGCAACCTCCGTTTCATACAGAGCTCTGTCCTGCTCCTCAGCAACATAATCCTCTACCGGGTCTTCTAATGTAAGTAAGTAACCTACAAGAATACAGAAACATAGGGGATAAGAAGCAGTTCTATCATCAAAAAGCGGAAAAGTGTAATAGTAAATTATACAGTAATTATCATAGACATAACATCATCCAACACCTAACTAACAAAGCATCCTCAATTTAATACTTCATCCTCTACCCCAAACTCATACAACTAGACGTTCATACTGACGTGGCCACCACTGATTTCTTTCACGCATTTCTCTCGGGGAATGTCAGTCAATTGTTCAAGCGACATGTTCCAAATTCCCAGTGCACATTCTCTTCCATGGTGAGAAAGCTCATGCAAAGCATGATACTATAGCTGCACGATGCTCCCAGTGCATACCTCGTCCACTCCCGGGGGTGCTCAATGAAATTCAATGACACTATAGCTGCACAACCTATTTCTAAGGTGGAACGGTCTAGCGAGAACTCTTGACTTCGTGTATTATATTACCAATACGCGGTTGTGAACAACAACACCGACCTTGTGTATTATATTACCAATACACATGGATCTCACCAACCCATTTTAACAACATCCTAGTGCCTTAACCTTCCACTAGAACTCAACACATATTCTAGGTCACCATACCGCATTAAAATACATCATCTAGGTTAGGCACCTCTAAGTCACCATTATTCACACACCCAAAACAAACTATCTCTCGAACAACATATATATCTTTGCTTAAAATCCACTAAGCACAATATTACAACCAGGAAGATCATGCATAACATAACATCAGAAATATTCCAACACCACAATATATCACATAAGCAATTCAATTATAATCATAAATTCAATCAACCTCAGATAAGATAAAATCATTCTAACATCGATAAACCTACAATCCCCGAATCACCATTGGTTTAATAGAAAAGGTTTCCAATGGGATTTTGGTTTTGTCGATTACTCGACTACTAGTAGGGTTTAGGTCACTCTACACAATTATCATATAATCTACTACTTATCGATTACGATGATAGGTTGATTCTTTCCCCCACCCGAGTTAGCACCGAAATCCCGAACTCGACGTTCCTCGCTATCACACCGCCGCTTAACAGTTTCACCTTGAGCCAAACAACATAACTATAATTAATCAAACAAACCCAACTATACCCTTTTTATGCTAAATGACAACCCAAAATAAGGCTAGGGATTTCAAAACTTCACAAACTCTTAGATCAATGATCCTTAAGCATTTATAATTATAAAACCAATGATCATAAATAAAAGAATTGAAACAAAATCCTCTAACACCAAAGGTTAGGGTTTCGGCCCATATTAGAAAAATAGGCTAGGAAATTTAGTTGGATTCAAGCTCTTGGATTTAGATCATATAGGTACTAGAGAGCTCCAATCAAGCATTAGATTTCAAAAATGAAAATAAAATCATCAAACCCTCCTTTGAGTGAGATTCGGTAACTTAAAGAAAATAGGGAAGGAAAATGTTTTTGATTACATGCTCTTGGATAATGAAAGTAGAAGACATCACAAGATCATAGAAATTGGTTTCACATTAAAAGGATTTTTCTACAATTTTATAGAATTATTTGAAGTTATAGATCTAGGAATGGAAATTTATGAAAACTTGATGATCATGGCTTGATCTTACAAAATAAATGAAGGAGAAGACTTAGATGATTAAGGAGAAGAGGTTTTACCTCTTGAAGCTTGAAGAAATGGCAAGAATTGATGAAGTTCTTCACAAATCCATGCTTGGAATTGGTTGAGTTTGTCCTTCAAGAGAAAATGAACCTCCTTCCATATTTGTATATTACCAACTTCAATATTCTCCTTATTTTATCGTAATTAAATGCATGAATTATGTCCTTCAATTGAAGGTAAATTTTTCTCCATGCTTAAAACTGGGTGTTCTTGTCAAATGAACCTCTTTACATAAATGAATTTTGTTCAATTACATTAGTTAAATTGCTCTGTTGTCCTTCGGTTGTCCTATTAGAAGGAGGGCTCCTTTTACCCCATCCATGACTTGGAACCAAATCTATTCCTGGAGTGGATCTGGGTTGCGTTCTTTCTTTTGGTTATTTTTCTTGGTTTTGATCTTGTGTAATTTGGATCACGACGATGTGAATCTCTTTCAGAATCATTTGTTTCTACATAGACTATATTTTGCTTTCATTTCCTTAATGTGTAGCTCTTGTTGGTGGCTCTACTAGTTAAGAGTTTTGCTTTGACAATTCCAATTGAAGGTGTCAAAATAATATTGGACGAACCAAAAGACATCGTAAACAAGACTTCTATAATATGCAAACATGTTTACATATGACGGTTTATGAGTACCGAAGCCCTTTCTATGATGTCTTCTTGTGCTGTCACTAATATTTTGAAACCTTGAATTGATGTTGTCCAAGAAAACCTCTTAGTAAGTAGAGCCAACAACAGTAGCTCTACATTAAGGGAATGAAAACAAACTATAGTCTGTGTAGAAACAAATGTTGCTGAAAGGGACTCACACCATCATCACCCAAATTACTCAAGATTGAAACCAAGAAAATTAACCAAATGATATAACTCAACTTGATCCACTCCAAGAGAATATTTGATTCTAAGACAAGGTAGGGGTAAAAGGAGTTGTCATTCTAATAGGACGACAAAGGGATAGCAAAGAAATAAAATTAATATAGTTGGACAAATTTCATATATGGAAAGAGGTTCATTTTCACGTGAACACTCAATTACAAGCTTGTAGAACAATTCACCTTGAGTTGAAGGACAAAGTTCAAGAATGTAAATCTGATAAAATAAAGAGAATAATGAAGTTGGCAAGATCCAAACATGGAAGGAGGTTCTTTTTTTCTTGAAGAACAAACTCAACCAATTCCAAGCAAGGTGATAGATTCATCTTGGCCTGAAAGAACAAGCAGTAATAAGGTGGCCTTACGGATAATTGGAGTTTGGAGAATGTAAATATGTCCATATGCTGTAGAGATCCCTACCATCATATATCTCAATTGTGCATACAGATATTTCCTTCTGGCAATAGTTGCAGAGAATTCCAACCATTTTAATTCTTTCTGTAAGTGCTGCATTTTCCTTTCTATCATCAATATAACAAATTTGTTCATCTTCCTCAATAAGCTCCCATTCTATCAACCATGAGAAAACGGTTTTTTTTTCCTGCTTGAACTTGTTCTTTCATCTAAAGATGAATGTTTCTCAATGCTTGGAATTTGTGGAGTTGGTTCCTCAAGGGAAAATGAATATGCTTTTTGTGGTTGGACCTTCGCTAATTTCATAATTCTCCTCATTTTGTCATAATTTTTGTCATGAACTTTGTCCTTCAATTGAAGGTTAATTGTTCTCCATGCTTGAAACAAGGTGTTGACATGAAATCGAAACTCTTACCATATATGAAAGTTGGACAAGATCCAAGCATGGAAGGAGTTTCATTTAATCTTGAAGAACCCACTCAACCAATTCCAAGCATGGAGAAAGATTCATCTTGGCTTGAAAGTCAAAGTTCAAAAAAAAAACATTTTTGCACGATTGAAGGACCGTGAGCTTATTAAGGAAGATGAAGAAATTTTTTGTATGGATGATAGAAAGGAATGAGTGACATTACTGAAAGAATTACTAGGGTTGGAATTGTTTGCAATAGTTGCCAGAAAGAAATACCTGTTTGGACATTTAAGGTACATTGACGAGTGATCTTAAACAACATATGGGCATATTTACCTTCCCAAAAACCCAAATATCTGTAAGATGTTAACAATATAAATAATTCTGTTTAGAGTTTGTTACAAGTGGTTAATAGTTTGTTAGGGGTTAATTGTGTTAGTTAGCTAGCTCTATAAATAGAGCCTCATGTAACTCCTTTCTTAATCTTTTTCCAATCAATCAATATGTTACCACATGAGTATACATATGCTCTCTATCTCTCCTATGAGTATGATCTCTATCCCTCACATCCATGGATTCTTCACATGATATCAGAGCGATACCCTGAGGAGGCTTCCACTGATGATTCGGATAGTGATGTAGATGAGACTTCTGCTTTCGATTTAGACAGCAACGAAGATGAAGATTCAGATTGTGAAGAAGATCCTTCGGATTCTCGGCCACAGCAAGAACCGACCCTCTCCGATGTCGAAATCGTCTTCGGCAGCTTCGAAAATTCAGGCAACTCCGATCTTGAGAGCATTCCTTCTGCTCTGGTAATTCCAATCAAGCCAGAAATCCATGGATCCACCATCAAGATTGGGGAAATCACCTGCATCCTCGTCAATTCATGTTCCAACATCTACGATCTTGCATCTGAATCTGACGTTTCTGAAGCAGCCAAGAAACCGAAGGAGTTCACAGATCGCATCATCTCCACCTTCATCAACTGCAATCTGGATCTTGAATCAGGTACTGATTCTTCCGTCATCGTCATCGCCGATCTGATCTCTGAAGTCATTGAGAAAACGAAGGAGAAGAAGGTAGATCTAGCTCCTGAACCGATGAATCTGGCACCGGATTCAACGGCCTTCGACAGCCGTCGTGACGATCTCAGCGTCATTTCTGTCTTCGATCCAGGTGGAGTCCTCACCACCGTCTACAACTCCACCACGACGGTGTTGCCTCCGCGACCCTGCTTTGAGTTCGCCTTCGATCTCGGTGGAACAGCCACGATCTGCTCAAGTCTTTGTCAACTGCCTCTGCAACTCGGAAACCACCACTCGATGTTTGCATTCGATCCCGGTGGAGCAGCTACTGCTGTTTCACCACCGCTTCCACGACGCTCAGTTTTCGTCTTTGATCCCGGTGGACACCTCCGCCGTGCGCCACCGATTTTACCCGTCATTTGCTGCCGTTGGTTTCGCCGTCGTTTTCCCACTTGGTGCGTTGGGGTTCAACTCGGGAGGAAAGGATGGAACTGCTACCATGGATCTGAATCTGGAAGCTTCCCTGGCTGCTGGTTTTCCTTTCTCTTGGGCCTAGCCCATTAAGGATGACGATTGGACCAGATTGGGCCATGTTTACTGCTGCAAGTTTTCCTTTATTTTAGTTGTTTTCTTTTGGGCCATGTTGGGCCATGCCTTGTATCTTTTGGTTGGTTTTCTTGTTGTGCTTTGTTTTTTTTTAATTCAAGCTGATTGGTGATGGACCTATCAGCTTGAGGGGGGCTGTTAACAATATAAATAATTCTGTTTAGAGTTTGTTACAAGTGGTTAATAGTTTGTTAGGGGTTAATTGTGTTAGTTAGCTAGCTCTATAAATAGAGCCTCATGTATCTCTTTTCTTAATCTTTTTCCAATCAATCAACATGTTACCACATGAGTATACATATGCTCTCTATCTCTCCTATGAGTATGATCTCTATCCCTCACATCCATGGATTCTTCACAGTAAGACCTCCTATTTTCTGCTTGTTCTTAAAGGCTAAGACGAATAATTGCCCATGCTTGGAATTGGTTGGGTTTGTTCTTCAAGAGAAAATGAACCTCCTTCCATATTTTATCTTGCCAACTTCAATATTCTCCTTATTTTATCGTAACTACATGCATGAACTTTGTCCTTCAATTGAAGGTGAATTGTTCTCCATGCTTTAAAGTAGGTGTTCAAGTGAAAATGAACCTCTCCATATATGAATTTTGTTCAATTACATTAATTAAATTTCTTTGTTGTCCCTCGGTTGTCCTATTAGAAGGACGACTCCTTTTACCCCATCCATGACTTGGAATCAAATCTACTCTTGGAGTGGATCGGGTTTAGTTCTTTCTTTTGGTTATTTTTCTTGGTTTTGATCTTGAGTAATTTGCGTCACGACGATGTGAATCTCTTTCAGAATCATTTGTTTCTACATCGACTATATTTTGCTTTCATTTCCTTAATGTGTAGCTCATGTTGGTGGCTCTACTAGTTGAGAGTTTTGCTTTGACAATGCCAACTGAAGGTGTCAAAATAATATTGGACGAACCAGAAGACATCATAAACAAGACTTCTATAATATGCATGTTAAGTCTAAGCTTTTGATATCACTAATTTTGATGAATCCAAACAAAGAATGATTTTAATTGAATCTTTTGAAATGCGCTAATATGTGTATTAAGTGTGCAGATCATAAAGTAAAACCATTTTGGCAAAACAATAAGTCTAAAAGATACGTCTGTGCTTGGATAACACAATGCGTCTGAAGAACGACTCGTTTCTACAAGATAAGAAAATGCTAGTGATCCTACAACTTGATTGGAAGTCTTTCACTTCACTTATATTCGAAAGTCAAGACTATTCCCTTGCATTTTCAAATCAAGAAAATCGATTTTAGAAGCTTAAAGCATCAATCCGTGTTTGAAATTCCTTTTGTTTCAAAAGACAAAACAACCTTTAGTCGGTCGCAGACCCGTGTTGCATAAATAAGGAAAGTCGCGCTGCCCAAGTCTGAAAAGCAACAAACACTGCTCTGAATCAAGTTGCACTTTCATAAAGCAATGCCAACAAATATGTTCAACTTGTCTTGAAGCTTTCCAATGATCATATGTATTAAATGAAAAGCTCTGAATGGCTCCTTGGCATTAATGGATAGAGAACAAAAGTTTTACTTATCTGAAGAACTCTACTCAACGGATTTATTACTGATGAGTATAAATAGAAGACTTTGATGACTGTTGAAGATACACACCTGAACTTAATCACTTAAGCATTCAATACTTTCTTCACTTTCAAAGCTTTCTAAGTTCTTCTTATTAGAAAACTTCTCTACTCAATCACTTGTATATATTGAGAAGTTATTATTGCGGTCATACCAACCAAAATATTTATTCCCTCATTGAGTGTTATTCGTTTGACTTGCAAAGTTGTAAATTGTGAAGCTGCAGCTTCATTCAACTCTTACCAATTGTAGAGCCTGAACAAGCTACAGTAAAGCTGAACCAAACATCTTGGAAATACAAGCCAAGTCCTACTACTTGAATGGGGCCAAGCACAGTTTTGAAGATCTGTCCTGATAGATGATCATACTGCAGAAAACAGAAGTTGGACCCTAAGTCCAAAAAGCCATTTGTTTGGCTGGAAAGGAAATACAAGAAGATGAAGTTTCCAAGATGGTCCACATCTTCTATCAGTCACCCTGAACCAAGAGTCTTTCAAGACTTTGCTCATCATTGCGGACTATCTTTTGTTGAGATGCTTGAGACGCCATCAGACAAAGCCAGACTCTCATCTTATCAGATATCTTGGATAGGCTATCCTGATGATGAAAGATTAGAATCAAGGAAACTCTAGATCTTCCAACCTACTTTCATTTTCACTCCTTTTCTTTTTATTTTATCATTAAGTTTTTATGAAAATCCTTTTTTTGTTTATACTCTAAATTTTACCGTTTCTTCTAAAAATTTATCGTGGTTTTTCACCAATCTGACCCCTCTTATTTCTTATTTATCTGTTTTTGAACTCACTTCGTTTAAAATTCCCTGTTTGCAACCCTTTGGTTCGTTGCACTCAGTTTTTCCTTTGACCCTTTCTCTCTTTTCGTTAATCCCTAGCATCACCTTTATCTTTTATTCTGGTTACTCTCTGCCCTGGAACTGTATGGAGTTTGTACCCAATGAACCCCCTAAGGCATCATACGACACTTCTAAACTCGGTCCCTCCTCTTCATCTGCACATGCAGGCTTCACTGAAATCGCATCCACTATCATTGGTATGGATCCTGTTGCTAGATCTGAAATCAGCGGTCTTCGTGAAGCATTGGATAAGGTTGTGAACATGCTTCGGAAGATCATGGAAAAGTAAAATCTTCGATTTGTTGTTTTATATGAACAACAATGTATTTGTCAATGATGTTCTTTATTAATGAATACTAGTTCTTTATCTGCGTGTTTCTTGAGACACCCCGATGTCCCATTAAAGAACAAACATAATTAACTAATCCTTATGTCATTTATTAATATTAACGTGGATATATATTCGAAAATAACATAAGCTTGCGGGAGCGATAAAATTAAAACCATTTAAACATACACAACGGAAGAAAAGATAAAACGGAAAATATATACATAATATATACAGAGGATCCATCAAGTACCATCGATCCCAACAGAGGGATCGGAAGCCTAACATATATATACAGACTGAGTAAAAAGAACAGTAAACTGGTCATAGAAAAGATGACAAAACCTAGAACAGACAACATCTACCCACCCGCCTCTCTCATAAATAGATCCAAAAATCAAAAGAAGATAATATGCTCAACAGGATCTCCCTAGCAGACGCTACTGACTGACCATATCACAAATGATATGGGCGTTTGGAACTACCCTCGCCCTTTGATAGCGTGAATCCTCAAGTATACGATTTTGACGTCAAGTAATAAAAAGATCGAATCCATAAGGACTATGATTTTGAACACCAATTAATAATTAAATCAATTAAACTAAACAGGAGAAGATTTGATTTTTGAAATTGGTATCAAGTAACAAATCAAAATTAAAGTTGCAAGTAAAACAAAATCAAGAATAAAATAGGAAAGTAAATCAAATTGGGTGTTTTCGAATTAAAGAGGAATTTCCAGGAACTGGGTAACCAACAAGACCGTTCATGCCATTAAATCGACTTTTTATATATTAATTTATCAAAAATACTTTGAAGATGAATTTATCCAAAAATAGTTAATGTTCCCTCTCGAGATACAAGAATTGTGACCAATTAAGCCAGTTCCTACTCTCGTGGTAATTGTATTTGAATTGGACCCATTAAGGTTTGTGACAATTTAAAGAATCCTTGAAGGACCGCTTCTAACTCTCGTGATTTAGGTCTTAAGTTCAATTCCTATAGATTCAATACCTACGTTCACCTCTCGGTTCATCCCTAGATATGTATGACATGCAAATAAGTGTGCACCAAATTCACAAGTAATTATAACAATAGGAATCAAACCGAAAGCATATGAAAATTAATAAAGGGAAATTACCAATTCATGACATGAAGCAAGTCTTGGTCATAGCCCCATTTCCTAGAAATAAGATAACTACTCAAGCATTGCCATAATCACAACAATCTTGAATAGGGAAAACATGAAAAACAAAGAGAAAATGGGGAGAAGAGATGGAGGAGAAGAGAAATCCTAATCTCAAGCTAAGCCTCCAATGTACCAGTCAAATATACCTAATTTTGATCCTAAACATCCAATTTAAAGGTTAGGTTAAGAGTGGGTCCAAGCCCATTACGAATCTGATCAAAAGAAGATAAAAATTATGTTATTCATCGCTTCACGGCCGTGAAGACTTTCAGGGCCAAACCATGAACGCTTCCGGTTGGAGAAATCATGTGCTAAATGGTCGTTCATGGTCATGAAGGCCTTCACGGCCAGGTCGTGAACACTTTTGGACAATGGTTTTCTTCTTTTTCTTTAGTTCTGCGCCATCATGGTCATGAAGCCTTTCATGCCCAGGCTGTCAAGCTTCAACTTTTGCATATTTTTATTCCTTTCCAGCTCCATCTTCAAGCATACTTCAAACCAACTTTATTTAAGCATTTTACCATTAGTTTCTGCTTAAAACCTCCACAACACTACCTTAGTCGTTCTAAAATGAAAATTAACAAATAACTAAACAAAAATGCCTAATCTACAATGAAAATGCATGCAAAATGACAATGAAATATGATGTGAAATCAAACTCATCAAACTACCCCAAGCTTAAGAATTTGCTTGTCCTCAAGCAATAACCAAGGCTAGACAAGATAAACAATTAGACCACAGACAATGAATCAAGAACCCGAGAACAAATCCAAGCAATAGGCATGTCCAAATAAATAACCAAGAGACAATCAATTTCAAGTTCAATTAGAAGCTTAGGTTCCCTAAATTCATGTCTCTCATTAATTTGGGGCACTCTCCTCACCTCACTCAAGTGTTTAAGGGCATATGACAATTCGCTCAATTTCCTCAAGGAATGTACCCTACCATAAGCTTGACTATTAACCAAAATCTCTACTTTCTTAATGAAAACACATAAGAATCAAGAGGTCTTTGATTTTGGTTGTAATGGGGCCATGAGATTAATCGTTAGGTGGGAAAACCAAGGAAAGGAAAATTTAAGAAGGCAAAACAAAATATAAAACAATGCATAAGCACGACAACCTTCTAAATTACCTTTTTGGGCTTTTATCCTCTTTACCACAATTCTTTCTTTTTTCTTTTTTCCTTTTCCATTTTATTTCTCACTTTCTTTTTTTCATTTCCTTCGCCATTTTTATTTTTATTTTCATTATTTTGTTTATTTTTCAAAGAAATTTGGAGAAGGGAGGAATTTCAACTCAAGATAATTTTTTTCATAATTTTTCATCCCATAATTTTTCAAACTACCTTCTTGTCCTTTTGTAATTTTTTAAAAGGTGTCATACCATGCATCATTTATAAAAAACAATCAAGGTACTAAGAAAAATATTTTATTTTATTAGGCTCAAAATTGGGCAACTACGGGGTACCATTATTCAAAACTCAATAGGCCAGAAAAATACCTAGTGCCCCAATCATTTTCGAATATGTTTTCAAAAATTTCTAAGTTTCAAAATGGTTTCAAGTCAAGTTCAAGAGGATACAATCCAAGAGGAAGAAAACGCTCAATCACAAGGAATTGGGCCAATTTAGTAAGTACCCCTTTTAGGCTCAAAATATCACATTTAGTAGTTTAAAATTAATGAGAAACACATATTCATGGAACCACATGCTAATTAACAATAATCAAAAGATCATCTCTAGCATTTAATTTTTTAGCCTATCACAAGAATACAAGATTGGGTTCAAAAATTCACTGTCTTAGTTCATTTGGCACAAAGTTCTCACAATAGGATGCATACTCTAATCAAGGGGCAATCTAATGATATGATCATGCAAAATTAAGTCTAAATGAATGCAACATGAAAAATGCACTATGCAAATATAATACCCCTACCCTAAGCTTAAAAGCTTACATTGTCCCCAATGTAAATAATCAAGTCGGAGAGGGGATAAAATGGAACAACTCACTGTGGCGAAGGTACCCCGTTGGTTCAGATGTAGGTGATAGAGATGCTGGAGCAAAATCCTCTGGTTCACACTCGTGAAGTGTGTCATGGCAAGGGCGTGATTGATTCTAACTTTTGCTTCTCCGCCCCTCTTTTTTTTTAACCAGCAAACAAACTTGGCAAAACCATCAATAGGTGATCTTTCTGTTGGTAATGGCTACAATCTCAGGAGGGGGTGGGGGGGTGAATTGAGATATTGAAAACTTTTTCAACAATTTAATTCAAAACAGAGTTTTCTTAAATAAAATTGGTTTTCACTCAATTTTAATTCTCAAGAATCAGGTTATGTAACAAGTAATGATGTTAAGAAGAATTATAAGAAGTAACAACAAGTTTAACACAGATTGCAGATCAAAGATTCAAGTTAACAAGCATTCTTAAAACTTATTCACAACACACTCGTGCTTATAACAAGTATATGGAGTTTAGAGATGAGAAGAACATGCAAACCGATTTATCCTAGTTCAGCTACTTCCTCTGGTAAGCCTACATCCAGTCCTAACCTCTGTTTTTCTCCACTATAACCAGAAATTACAATATCCAATTACAGCATTCACAAGGATAACCTCCTTGCTCAACAACACACCAAAAAGCACACTTGCTTTTCTATACCCAAGGATCCCTTCTATCCTTGTTCAATCCTAAGAGATACCTTCTCTTAATCACACTAATTCACAGAAAGAATTGAGTAGAAGAAAGACTCTAAAAGTCTGATTATACAAATTAAAGTTCTAAGAAATATCACACTTTTTCCTCAAAGATGAACCACTTTTGGTAGCTTTGGAATATTTCGTATTTTCACTTTCAGAATGTGTAAGATGTTGAAAAGTGTTCCTTTTATCCCTCTTTATATAGAAAACAAGTTATAGTCGTTGGGATCAATTAAAACAGATTTGGATTTGATTTAACAAAATCTGTTTTCTTGATTCTCGTTCTTGAAATAAGATTCTGTTTGTTCTTATAGAATTCGTGTCCATCTTGAAAAATAACCGTTTCCATCTGGAAAAATAACCGCATCCAGTTGAAGAAAATAGCCGCGTCCATTTGCAACGTCAGCAGACGGGAGTACTAACACAAAGTAATTGGACGTGCTTCATTTAATACTTTAGTGGATGGAGCTTCATATGCCACTTTGGTAGACGAGCGCTTCTCGTTACTTCAGTAGACGCGTGCTTCTTGTTACATCAGTAGACGATCTCCATGTGCCACATCAGCAAACGAGCGCTTCTTGTTACTTTATTGGACGCGAGCTTCTGTCACTTTATTGGATGTGAGCTTCTGTCACTTTAGTGGACGCCAGCTTTTTAGTAGTTCATTGGACGTCAGCTTTTTAGTAGTTCATTGGACGTCAGCTTTTTACCACACACTTCATTGGACGTCTGTTTGTTTTATTTCATTGGACGTGTGCTTATATTATCCCAGTGTTGGACGGGCGCTTATGAAATCTTATTTCCAAAATCATTTTCATTTACGAAGACTTATTCCTTGATCTTCTTAAATTTAAGTGCTTCACCTAAGAAATCAAATGTGCTATTTTTACAATAGCATCTAAAGTATAAGATCTTCATTGCTTGATGCTTTAGTCCTTGTCCATTGCTTTGTGTCCTTGATCTTCCGTCCTTTAATCCTTGATTTACCTTTTTTATGAGTGATCTTGCATACAACTTAACACATAATAAGTATATAGTCAAAATAAAAAATCTTATCCAAAATACACTTTGTTTGTCATACATCAAAACATGAATGAGGGCTTAGCCTTACAAACTCCCCCTTTTTGATTATGACAAACCTTACCATACTTAACCTTAGTTATTAAAAAAAATCAGAGTGCAGCTATTCAGTAAGCATGGTTCTTGAGTCATTTTCATCCTCCCCCTGTGTCATTGATATCTTTCAAAAATCAAGTGTTATCATATCATTATCATGAAAAAGTCATCTTGCATTTATTATAAGTTCAAGTATGTCTTTTCAATGCAGTTCATACTTAGGTATCGGAGCAAAAATTTACAGCAAATGCAAGACAGAATTAATGGTTGTATGATTCATCTTTCTCCCCCTTTGTCATTATCACAAAGGAACTATGGAGAATATTGAAATCAAACTAAAAAACAGTCTTGCATTCATTGATAATAAATTATTACAGAGCATATGCAATACATCAAAACAACCACAACACTGAAATAAAAAAAACAGGAATTACAGACACCTAAGGACACTTAGTCTAAACTAAGACTAGATAAAAGCATCTTGCCCATGTCCTTCATAATTTTCAGCATCTTGTGCTTCCTCGCTTGCTATATTGACTATATTATCAAAAAGTAACATCTGATATCAATCATTTTGAGGATCAATTATGCCAAATTCCCTTCTTATAAAAAAGAAACTCTCTTTATTTAGTGGTTTGGTGAATATATCAGCTAATTGCTTGGTTGTATCTATATATTCAATCACAACATCACCACTTTGAATATGATCCCTGATAAAATGATGCCTAATTTCAATATGCTTGGTTCTTGAATGCATGATGGGGTTCTTTGTTAGATTAATTGCACTAGTGTTATCACACTTTATTGGTACATGATCTAGATGAATACCATAGTCAATTAATTGTTGTTTCATCCATAGGATTTGAGCACAACAATTCCCAGCTGCAACATATTCTGCTTCAGCTGTGGATAAGGCCACACTAGTTTGCTTTTTACTGAACCAAGACACTAGGGAATTTCCTAATAAATGGCATGTTCCACTTGTGCTCTTCCTATCTAACTTGCATCCATCAAAATCAGAGTCGGAATATCCTATTAATGTGCAAGTGGATCCCTTGGGATACCACAGCCCCATTTCTTTTGTTCCTAAAAGATACTTCATGATTCTTTTAACAACAGTAAGATGTGATTCTTTAGGATTAGCTTGATACCTTGCACACATACACACACTAAACATTATATATGGCCTACTTGCAATGAGATAAAGTAAGGATCCGATAATACCTGTATACTTGGATACATCTATAGATTTACCATGTTCATATTTGTCCAAGTAGCAGGTTGGACTCATTGGTGTTGCCATTTCCTTTGCACTTTCCATTCCAAACTTCTTTAGTAGTTCCTTGCAATACTTTGTTTGGCTTATGAATGTTCCATCTTGGCATTGTTTAATTTGAAGTCCAATAAAGAAGGTAAGCTCTCCCATCATGGACATTTCAAATTTATTTTGCATTAGTTCACCAAATTCCTTGCATAAGGACTCATTAGTAGCACCAAAAATAATGTCATCAACATATATTTGAACAAGTAAGATATTGTGTGCTTTTGTTTTAGTAAAAAGTGTTGTATCAACTTTTCCTCTTTTAAAGCCTTTCTCTAGGAGAAAATTGCTTAACCTATCATACCAGGCTCTAGGAGCTTGCTTGAGTCCATAGAGAGCTTTAGTGAGTTTATAGACATGATTTGGGAACTCACTATCAACAAAGCCAGGGGGTTGGCTTACATACACTTCCTCTTGAATTATTCCATTTAAAAAGGCACTTTTCACATCCATTTGGTACAGTTTAAAGTTCATTATACATGCATAGGCTAATAACATTATTATGGCTTCTAATCTAGCCACGGGAGCATATGTTTCATCATATTGATTATATCCCTTAGCTACTAGTCTAGCCTTGTTTCTTACTATTATTCCATTCTCATCCATTTTGTTTCTAAACACCCATTTAGTTCCAATTATTTGGTTACTTTTGGGTTTTGGAACTAAATTCCAAACTTTGTTCCTTTTAAATTGATTTAACTCCTCTTGCATTGCAATCATCCAATGTTCATCATTAATAGCATCATCAACATATTTTGGTTCTATTTGAGATTCAAACGCCATGGTATTGTAAATATTCCTTAAAGAGTTTCTAGTGGTTAACCCTTTGGTGAACTCACCAACGATATTGTCTAAGGGATGATTCTTTGAAACTTGCCACTCCTTAGGAAGATTTTCTTGTTGGGTTTCTGCTTGAGGTTCTTTATTGCTCCCTTCTTCTTCCTTTTCCTTATTGTTGTCTTTTCCTTCATCAGATTTCACTTCATCTTCATGAGTTTCTGCATCATAAAAAATGTCCTTTCCCAACCTTTTGGGGTTAGACTCATCAAATATTATGTGAACAAATTCTTCCATTGATAAAGTATGCTTATTAAACACCCTATATGCTTTGCTAGTTAATGAATAACCTTAGCCATTTTCTTAAAAGCTTTAAAAACTTCATTCTTTTGTGCTAAAAAATAGGTCCAAGTAAATCTAGAGAAGTCATCGACAATTACAAGAGCATAAAGATTTCCACCAAAGCTTTTTGTCCTATAAGGTCCAAAAAGGTCCATGTGCAACAATTGTAAGGGTCTACTAGTTGAAACAATGTTTTTAGACTTAAATGAGGTTTTCACTTGTTTACCCTTTTGGCATGCATCACAGAAGCCCTCTTTAACAAACTTCTTATTTGGTAAACCAATTACATGTTCTTTGGAAATCAATTTATTCAAGTGATCCATATGAATGTGAGCTATTCTCCTATGCCAAAGCCAATTTTCATCTTCTTTGGAAATTAAGCAACATGCATCATTGGAAGTTAAATTGTCTAAGTCTAGCATATAGATGTTATTGATTCTATTTCCAATCAATTTTATGTTATTATCATGAATAGATTCAATCATACACAAATTTGAGTTAAAGTTTACCTTGTAGCCTTTATCACATAATTGGCTTATACTTAGTAGATTGTGTTTGAGCCCTTCCACATAGAGAACATCCTCAATCTTGATTGATGGACTTTTTCCTATTGTTCCAACACCAAGAATTCTTCCTTTGTTGTTGTCTCCATAGGTGACATTTCCACCTTCTTTGGGAGTGAAAGATGTAAATTTTGTGATGTCTCCGGTCATGTGTTTGGAGCAGCCACTATCTAAAAACCAGCTTGAGCTTTTGGCCTTCAAACACACCTCGGTTTCACTATCACTTTGTTGATTTGCCATGATACATAGGTTGGCTTCTTCATTTTCAGATTCACTACTAGTGGAATCCATATCATTTTCTTCCCAGGCTATGTATGCTTTTCTAGGCTTTCTTTCTTTCTTGTCTTTGTTGTCATTCTTCTCATACTTTTCTTTCTTTTGTAGCTTTGGGTATTCATTTTTGTAGTGTCCAAGCTTTCCACATTCAAAGCAATCCCATGTCTTCTTCTTCGGATTCTTCACTTTCATCAAGGTGTTCATCTTCATCACTTTCTATTGATTCTTTGGAGATATGAGCCTTGAGTGAGAGTCATTTCTTCTTTTTCTCCTTATCTTCATGACTTTTCAATCTATTGAGTTCCAATTCGTGTCTTTCAACTTGCCAAATAAAGTAGCAATCTGCATAGTGTCCAGATCCTTTGCTTCAGCAATTGCAGTAATTTTTGGCTACCATTCACAACTCAAACATCTCATTATCTTGTTAATCTTTTTCTCATCTGTGATTGTATGTCCGAGTCCTTCTAGCTGGTTCACAATGTGTGTAAACCTCTTTTGCAGTTCATCTATCTCCTCACCATTCTTCATATGAAAGAGTTCATATTCATGGACTAGTGCATTCATTCTTGCTATTTTCACATCTTTGGTTCCTTCATGAGTGAGTTGAAGAGTATCCCACATTTGCTTTGCCGTTTTGCAATTGGAGACCCTGAAAAACTCATCATAATTCAAAGCAGCTGTTATAATATTTTTTTGCCTTAGCATTATAACCAACTCTTCTTTTGTCATCATCATTCCAATCATATCTTGGTTTAGTTTGTTTATTTCCCTTAGCATCAAGAATAAATGGAACATAGGGACCATTTTCAACAGCATCGAATACATTTAAACCTGCAGCCTCAAGAAAGATAAGCATTCTCTCTTTCCAATACATGTATTGGGAGCCATTAAAGGCAAGGGGTCTAGTGAGTGAAGCCCCATCACCCAGGATATCATTTGTAGCCATCTCTTGAAGCTATTAAGCTTTGTAACAAGAGTTTTATCCCTGATGCCACTTGTTGGTAATGCCTACAATCTCAAGAGGGGGGGGGGGGGGGGTGAATTGAGATATTGAAAACTTTTTCAACAATTTAATGCAAAACGGAGTTTTCTTAAAGAAAATTGGTTTTCACTCAATTTTAATTCTCAGGAATCAGGTTATGTAACAAGTAATGATGTTAAGAAGAATTATAAGAAGTAACAACAAGTTTAACACAGATTACAGATCAAAGATTCAAGTTAACAAGCATTCTTAAAACTTATTCACAACACACTCGTGCATATAACAAGTATATGGAGTTTAGAGATGAGAAGAACACGCAAACCGATTTATCCTGATTCAGCTACCTCCTCTGGTAAGCCTACATCCAGTCCCACACCTCTGTGGTTTTCTCCACTATAACCAGAAATTACAATATCCAATTACAGCATTCACAAGGATAACCTCCTTGCTCAACAACACACCAAAAAGCACACTTGTTTTTCTATACCCAAGGATCCCTTCTATCCTTGTTCAATCCTAAGAGATAACCTCTCTTAATCACACATATTCACAGAAAGAATTGAGTAGAAGAAAGACTCTAAAAGTCTGATTATACAAATTGAAGCTCTAAGAAATATCACGCTTTTTTCTCAAAGATGAAGCACTTTTGGAAGCTTTGGAATATTTCATATTTTCACTTTCAGAATGTGTAAGATGTTGAAAAGTGTTCCTTTTATCCCTCTTTATATAGAAAACAAGTTATAGTCGTTGGGATCAATTAAAACAGATTTGGATCTGATTTAACAAAATCTGTTTTCTTGATTCTCCTTCTTGAAATAAGATTCTGTTTGTTCTTGTAGAATTCGCTTCCATCTTGAAAAATAGCCGCGTCCATTTGTAGCGTCAGCAGACGGGAGTACTAACACAAAGTAATTGGACGTGCTCCATTTAGTACTTTAGTGGACGGAGCTTCATATGCCACTTTGGTAGACGAGCGTTTCTCGTTACTTCAGTAGACGCACACTTCTTGTTACTTCAGTAGACGAGCTCTATGTGCCACATCAGTAGACGAGTGCTTCTTGTTACTTTATTGGACGTGAGATTCTGTCACTTTAGTGGAGGCCAGCTTTTTAGAATTTCATTGGACGTCGGCTTTTTAGTAGTTCATTGGACGTCAACTTTTTATCACTTCATTGGACGTCTGCTTGTTTTATTTCATTGGACGTGCACTTATATTATCCCAGTGTTGGACGGGCGTTTATGAAATCTTATTTCCAAATTCATTTTCATTTACGAAGACTCATTCCTTGATCTTCTTAAATTTAAGTGCTTCACCTAAGAAATCAAATGTACTATTTTTACAATAGCATCTAAAGTATAAGATCTTCATTGCTTGAGGCTTTAGTCCTTGTCCATTGCTTTGTGTCCTTGATCTTCCATCCTTTAATCCTTGATTTACCTTTTTCATGAGTGATCTTGCATACAACTTAACACATAATAAGTATATAGTCAAAATCAAAAATCTTATGCAAAATACACTTTGTTTGTCATACATCAAAACATGAATGAGGGCTTAGCCTTACACTTTCTCCTCTAAACTTCTCAATTTATTCAAAACCAACAAAAGCAAAAATCAAAAACAAAATAGCAAGGAAAGAAAACTTGGGTTGCCTCCCAAGAAGCACTTATTTATGGTCGTAAGCTTGACCATACTCCTTTCAATCAACCGGGATTAGCTGGGCTTGGAAGTGAAAGAACAACTCTCTTCCAAGGAAGTCTTTCAATGAGCTTATAGTGTTTATATGGCCACATGCACTTTCGCTTTGAGTCTCATGGCCTTACTTTCTCCCGACGGAAGTTTTAACTCCACATGTTAGCAACTCTAACTTAATATTTATTTGGTGCATCATTTGTCATGCAAAGTTTGAGAGTTGCTTCCATGTTAAGCTCTTCCTTCACTGTCGGAGGCATTATCTCAATCATGCACACATCATTCTAAAAAGGAGGGTTGTTATATGAGTTAGTCAAATCAAAATCCACCCTTCCTTTCTCTACATTCAAAGAGAGCTTACCATTTTTTACATCTATTATTGGTCCAGTTGTGGCTAAGAATAACCTTCCAAAAATGATGGGGAATTTAGAATCCCCATTCATATCCAAGACCATGAAATCAGTAGGAAGGAAAAAATTCCCTACCTTTATGGGGACATTCTCTAGTATGCCTAGAGGGTTTTTAGTGGAGCCATCCACAAATTGTAAAGAGAATTTGGATGGACTCAATTCTTTTATTCCTAACCTCTCAAAGATGGTAAGTGGTATCAGACTTGCACTCGCCCCTAAGTCACATAAGGCATAGTCTATTTTAACTTCTCCAATTGGGCATGCAATAGAGAATCTTCCTGGATCTTTTAGTTTATGAGGCATATTAGTTTTTATCATTTTATCTTGCTTCTCAATTTAGCCCTTAGTCTCTTTTTCTACTTGCTTTTTCTTGACTAGCCTTTTTGGGAAAGGTATTGGGGGTTTGTAAGGTGGTGGAGGGATGTACTTTGGTTTAATCTCTTCTTGTTCACTCATGTCCACCTCACATTCCACACCCTTTTCAACTACCCCGAGATTATCATTCCTCAAGTATATAGCATTACATTTCTCACTGGGATTAACTTCGGGTTGTCCCGGAAACATACCCTTAGTCTTAGAAGATGCACTAGCTTGTTGGGCAATTTGTGTCTCTAACATCTTATGGTGAATGGCTACGTTATCCACTTTAGATGCAAGTTCCTTAATGACTTCTCCCATAGCCCTACCATGTTGCCTAAACTCTTCGTTTTGTTTGGTTTGGGATTCTACAAAGCCTTCTAAAAGGGACTCAAGTTTAGATTTTCATACCTGCAGGAATCCTGAAGCGGGATGGACATTACCTTGAACTTCTTGGAATCGTGGTTCAACTTGTTGTTGTTCCGGTAGGAGAGATAAGGGCTATTCTTTTTTCCTTGGTTGTAAGAATTTGGGGGAACATAGTTTGGCAACTTCAGTTCGTGTCATAGAAATTATGACATGAATTTACCTTCTCACCCAAAGTGCCAATTGTAGGAGCACTACCATGTGGGCACTCCATGAAGTCATGTCCCTGAACTCCACAAATCTCACAAGCAACATTAGTAGCACCTATTGCATTCATATTGATGTAAGCCCAATGGAACCCATCATGGATCAAGATGCCATTCAAGGACTTGGTGGGCCCATGGCAAGAGCTAGGACCAAAAAGGCCCAACAAGCTCTAGATCAAATGGTGGCTCTTTTAATGGACACAAGCCCAAGTGCAAGTGCAAGTAATGAAGACAATGAGCCCAAGTTAATAACTTTGCTCATCCAAACCCAAGAAGCATGAAGAGGGCATGAAAGTCCATGTCTTGGTTGTTTTCTTTTATTTCCAGTAAGTGTAATGGTTAGTGTGATTAAGCCCAATTAATTTGTGATATTTTTTGGGTCAAGTCCACTACTTTCCATGTGTTACACGAGTTCTAGAGAGTCTTGGGGAGGGAATCTTTGGCTTACATGCTATAAGAAACTCCTCATTAGTTGTGCATAAAATTGTATTAATTATGGGGGGTTACACTTTTAATTTGAGAAGCAAGTGTAACCACCACATAATTAGGGTAATAAAGAGTCATGAAGAGGGGGTGGCGTGAACTATATGTGACTGAGTTATTCTTGGGAGTTAAGTTGGTTATTGTGAGTTTTAAGGCCATTCAAAGGAGAGGGCGTAACCTTCAAATTGTGGTGGCTGAGTTGAATGATTTGGTGGCTACATTATGAGGGGTTTTAGGCCAATTAACTCATGATTATGGTGGTTGAGTTAAGTGGGAGTTAGTGGGTGTTTTAGTGCCATGATTAGGTGAGTTCAGTGGAGGTTTTGGAATCCTATGGAAGGCAAAGTGAAGCCATGTTTTCTATATGTAAGATGCCACAAACACATGAATAAACAACTTTGATGTTGATTTTGGATTGAATCCATATTGTGAGAATTTGTTCTCCTAGGTTCTTGGTTGAACCAAGCTAAGTTCTTATCAAGAATCCAAGATTCCTGTGGTGAACATCATTTGGCTTATCAAACTACATGTTTGTGGTGCCATCCATCTCTCACCTTCTTCCATTTTTGTTTTCTTTCTTCATTTCATTTTGGTTACAAATTGGTTACACTAAGTTCTTGACTAATATTCAACCAAATAGATCATTCCAGAGGCAATTATCCATTTGGTTGTCATCACATATTAGCTTTTTCAAGCTTATCAAAGTGCTTATTTAATGAATCAAATTTAGCCATAATCAAATCCACACCATCTACATCAAACTTACCCCCCGAAAGCTTTTTTGACTTATTACCTCTCTCTGAATGCCATTGGTGATGATTGGTAGCTACGCTTTCAATGACGTTGAATGCTTCAGTTAGTGGTCTATTCATTAATGCTCCACCAGTTGCGGAGTCAAGTGACACCTTCGAAGAATATTCCAATCCATTGTAGAAGGTATGCACTAATAGCCACCTCTCAAGCCCATGATGTGGGCAACACTCTAGAAATCCTTTGTAATGATCCCAAGCTTTGGATAAGGATTCTCCATCCTTTTGGAAGAAACTGGTGATAAGAGTTTGTAGGTAAGCAGTCTTGGATGGTGGAAATAATTTTTCCAAGAATGCCTGCTCCAGTTGGTCCCATGTTGACAAAGTATTAGCAGACATCAATTTTAACCAAGCTCTTGCCTTTCCAGTCAAAGAGGAGGGGAATAATCTCAAACAGATAGCATCAACAGAGGCACCTTAAATTCTAGTTGTATCACATAATTCCAAGAATGTCTCCACATGATCATTCGGGTCTTCTGAGGGTAATCCTCCAAACAGATGTTTCCTAATCATGCCAATTAACTGAGGATGTATAGTGAAGTTCTCCGCCTCAATTTCTGGCTTAGCAATCACAGTTCACAAACCCCTAGGAATTGGGGCTGCATAGTCCTTCAGTGGTTTGGTATCATGTTGATCAGCCGTGAGTTGAATGGGGATCAACTTTTCTCTCGCTCATTGCCATTGTAGTCTTCTACATCTATGAAAAGTCATTTCAATCTTGGGATCTACTTCAATAAGAGTTCAAAGACTTTGGGATCTTTGCATAAAAGAGAACAATCACCTGCAAAGAGAGAAATAGATACACTAGAAAAAATGTTTAGAAAAATCAATTTAAAAATTAAATTGATATTCAAGAAAGCATAGTCCCCAACAAAGGCGCCAAACACTTGATAGCGTGAATCCATAAGTGTACGGTTTCGTCGTCAAGTAATAAAAAGATCGAATCCACAGGGACTATGATTTTGAACACCGATTAATAATTAAATCAATTAAACTAAACAAGATAAGATTTCATTTTTGAAATTGGTATCAAGTAACAAATCAAAATTAACGTTGCAATTAAAACAAAATAAAGAATAAAATAGGAAAGTAAATCAAATTGGGTATTTTCAAATCAAAGAGGATTATCCAGGAATTGGGTAACCAACAAGACCATCCATGCCATTAAATTGACTTTCCATATATTAATTTATCAAAATACTTTGAAGGTGAATTTATCCAAAAATAGTTAATGTTCCCTCTCGAGATACAAGAACTGTGCCCAATTAAACCAACTCCTACTCTCGTGGTAATTGTATTTGAATTGGACCCATTAAGGTTTGCAACAATTTAATGAATCCTCGAAGGACCTCTTCTAACTCCGTTATTTAAGTCCTAAGTTCAATTCCTATAGATCCAATACATACGTTCACCTCTCGGTTCATCCCTAGATATGTATGACATGCAAATAAGTGCACACCAAATTCACAAGTAATTATAACAATAGGAATCAAATCGAAAGCATATGAAAATTAATAAAGGGAAATTACCAATTCATGACATGAAGCAAGTCTTGGGCATAGCCCCAATTCCTATAAATAAGATAAATACTCAAGCATTTCCATAACCACAACAATCATGAATAGGGAAAACATGAAAAACAAAGAGAAAATGGGAGAAGAGCGGGAAAAGAATAGAAATCCTAATCTCAAGCCAAGCCTCCAATGTACCAAACAAAGACCTCTAATTTCTAGCCTAAACATTCTATTTAAAGGTTAGGTTAAGAGTGGATCCAATCCCATTACAAATTATGTTATTCATCGCGTCACGGCCGCGAAGCCTTTCAGGGCCAGCCTATGAACGCTTCTGGTTGGAGAAATCATGTGTTGAATGGTCGTTCACGGCAGTAAAGGCTTTCACTTCCAGGTCATGAACACTTATGGATAATGCTTTTCTTCTTTTTCTTCAGTTCTGCATGATCATAGCCATGAAGCCTTTTCTTCTTTCATGCCCCGTTTTTCGTATAAGTGCTCTTGTGTATGCCTTGTTAGCTTTAGTTTTGTCTTTGGGACTAAGTGGGATTTTCTAGGCATAGAATCCCTTCTTGATGTATGAGCATGACTGTGCTCATGTGTCGGCACGCCCGTGCTTGATGCACGTATCTTGTGGCTGTCTGAGCCAAGGGCACGGCCATAACATCCCAAATTTCCTAGTTGGCTCAATAGTATTACCCAACAAATAGAAGGAGCATGTCTTTAAGGGAGGAGTGTTTTAAGGATGGTTAAGTATAAATGTTTTAAATTTGTGAAGGAAGAAATGTTTAGAATTAAGGGGGGTGTATTAAGTAGTTGAAGGGGTGTAGAGAGTAACTTAGGTTTTCTTTAGTGAAAAAAAAAAAGACAAGGGGATAAGAAGTAAGGGGGATAACGTAAAAGAGGGGGAGGAAAACATAAAAGAATAAAAGAGAGAAAGGGGAAAGAAGAGAGAGGGAAGAGAATAGAAGGGAGAGAGAAAGAGAAAGAGAATGGGAAGAAGAGGAAGCTCCATGGGAGAAGAAGAGGATAAGCAAAGGAAAGAAAGGAATGAGACTTCAATGGAGCAAGGAGATGAAAAGCTAGGTTTTCAACCATGGAAGAAAGACCCATATTTCCAATCTTTTTTCCACTACCTTTTTATGTGAGTTTTTGTTGTTTGTAACCTTGGGTGACCATAAATCCCAATTATTTGTTAAATGTTTAAATTACTTCTGTAGAATACTTGTTTTGAACTAATATATGATTTTAAACAACTGGGTTTTGATTGCATATTGATTAGAGGTTGTTTTTGAAGAAAAATTGATAAGGGGCTATAAAAATCTTTCAAACCCGTATGCACCCCTGTTAGTATTTCACCTCTGGAATGGTTCAATTTCATTAAGTATCAAGGGAGAAAAATGACATGCAAGTTGTTGTTCGTACTGGGAACTCTGGACTGATACTATTGCAGTTTTTAAATTGTAGTAAATTGTACAAATGTTGGATTGAGTTAATTCCTGTGGTAATAGAAAATAGATAGAATTTGTAACAATATAGGCTTTGGAATTTTTGAATTTGATTCGGTTTTGGTGTAGGAATCTCTGTCGTAATTTGTTAAAAATTCTATCGACAGATTTTGAATAAGATAACACCAAATTGCATAATTTTTGGTTTGTGGATACTTTTGATTTGTTTACAATGCATTGTTGATATGCTTAGTTTTGGTTAGTGTCTTATGAGCTCCTAATTGTTTGAGATTGGATATTTGGATTGTGGATTAAATGGTGTGGATGGTAACCATAGGTTTTATCCTCCAAATTGTGTTAGTTTTAGCAAATTATGAAATGATGGTTTTAAGTACTTGCTAAATTTGCCTTCCATTTGAGAAGATGTATAAGAAATTGAATCATAGCATGGCATTAAAATTTAAAATGGTCTATGTTTAGTGAAACTTAAGGTTTCAAAAACTATTCTAGCCATTATTTAAGGCCACAATATCTATGTGGGTGAGATGTTTTGTAACTCCTTCATTTTTGGTGGCTAGGATATGATACTAGTAATTAAGGGATGCCTAATTGTTGTCATAGAGCTCCGACTGCCTTATCAACCAGTTTAAACTACGTGTGCCTTATTTCCGCTCACACGTACCTAGTAAAGGTTTTTATACTTAAAATGCCTTTGCTTAGTTTCATATTCAGTAAATAACTCAGTTGAAGTAAGGACCCGGTAGAAAGAGCTGGTGATGAAAGGGTGAGTTATAAGAGAATAACTCCGTAGTGGTATAAAGTTTGGTTAGTCTTACTTTAGCCTGCTTTAGTCCACAGAGTACACACCTGGAAAAATAGTGAGGTACTAAGTAGGCAATGATAAACTTTACCACTATGTGAGGTTAATTATGATATGTGTGCATATAAGTAAGTATCCGTAATTTAATGAGGAACTAGTAAGCAAGCTTTGGAGATTGCTTGACAATTATCCAATATAGTCCTAAGTTATGGTAGCTTTTCACAACCGGATCAAAGTTGGAGTCTTGATAGGAGTTGATATTTATATGAGATAGAATTGTAAAATAGGGGTTAAATACTTATTCGTATTAAATTAATTCCAATTCTATGTTCAATTCTACAAAAATCTCTTATAAAAATGTTTCTCTTAGTTTAATAATTTCTATGATCAACTATTATTTTCATACTTTAATGAAGTTTATGTATATTCGTACTTAGTAGTATCGAGTAGGAAGCATGGATATTACATTATGGTATCAGAGCTGTTCGATCCCATCAGACTGTGAGTTGAGTCTAGAGTGATCCGGCTTAGGGTGTCAGTCTAAGTGTTCTGTGATGTTGTTAGTCTTCTAAATTCCTGATACGAATTAATGAGGTAGGCCACCTCATGTATTTGTTTGAGGAATGATGAAGGATGACAACTCACAGAAGTATTTACAAAAGACCGATTTTCAAACAAGATTTCTTCTAAGCCAAATGTTTTGGACGGATTTTTACTTTTGCAGGAACAATTATATTTGTAAAGACAAATGATATAGTATTACTTCCTTAGGCAGATATTCCAAAGGAACTAGTAGAGGTAATTGAGTTTTGTAGAGATGTGTATGGTAATTTCCATTCCCTCTCTTGCTTTCTTTACTGTGATGGTGGTTACAAAAATGTTGAATTAATGAAAATTTTAATGATGGTTTTGTCTTCATATGAGATTAAGAGTTGGTTGCAAGTGTATATAATTGTTTCTATAACCTTTATTTATGATGCACACAACCTTTATGATAAAATGCCCAAATTATTTGATAATGATGTCATGTTTTTCATGTCTGTGATTGAATATTTTGAATCTTACAAATTTTTATGGAGTGGGATAGACCTTGTGATCATGTCCGTAGTGTTCTAGATTAATGAAGCCGCCCCCTTGCTATTGGAATTATTAATGAAAAATTAGATAATGTTTGCTGCAGAATTTGGTTTTAGACACTTTCAAAAAGATGCTTTCTCCATTATTTAATCAAAGTATTATTGCTAGTCTTTGTATTATTTCACGTTTCATCCTTTCGTAAATTCATAAAGATATTGTGTGGTTTGATGCCTATAATAAATTGATTTGTGAAGTCCTTTAATTTTGTTTTTGAAGCTTACAAATTACACATGCATGATTGTTAATTACTTTGAGCTATTTCGTTATGTGATGTACCATTTCACCTCATGATATTTTGGTGCAATGGACCATTGAACTCTAGCCTTGATACAGTGTTTGTTGCTGGTGTAATTTCGTTTTGTGCTTGGAATAACAATGTAGAAAACTAAGTTGATGATGGACAAATGGCCTTGCCTTTTACTCCATTGTTGCTCATGGATTTTGATACATTTCTTTATGATAAACTTTGGTACACTTCTATTTGGATTGTCGCTGTTATTCTGTTGTTAATTTGAGCCAGACAAAAATCAGGTTCGAGTATTGTTTGGTTTGTTAAAACCTAAGGCATAACTTGTCGAAACAAAAAGTATTGGATTTAATCTCTTAACAATTTGAGTTCAATTTTTGTGTTATTTTCGTGTCGGTTTTTCATGTTTTCATCCTCTAACAGCTGGTAGTCTTTGAGTCATAACTTTGGATATACAACTCAGAATCAAGCTTTGTTTTTTTTTTATTTGAAAACAAACATATGTAAATCTCTAAGTCATACAGATTTCAAGCCTAAATTCCATCTGAGTTGATGCCAGTGATTTTTACAAAAGCAGGGTCTGCTTCTTTGTGTTTCGGTTTTCTTTTGGACAACATCCATATATTCATGTTTAGACATTTCTTTTCTTGAGTATCATTGAAATGTTTAAATTGTTCAACATGACTTGCTTGTATATATGAATGGATTTTGAGTCAAGCTATGATTGTAGTATGTACCATCGTGTTGGCATATCGATATTGGTGCTTTGCAACCTGATGAAGTTTTACCTTTGGTTTGAGAAAAAGAATAGATTCTCCATTTCTGTGTGGTTTGGACAGCATGTGTTCATTTATTTAAGCTTGGTTTCTTTTCCTACTTGTAAATTACCATGAAGCACAACATTTCTCTAATTTGCATATGATGTTTTGTAAAAGTTGTTAAGCTTGTGCAAGCACAATCAAGGCAACCTAATTAAGTTCCATGCCACTTCTCTAAAAGTCATTAACATGTCAAGGATGATGTGATTGAATGTATCCTAAATTATCAAATGAAGAATGAAGGCCTTTTTTGACTTAAGTAATTCATTTCATTTGCTATTATGCATTGATTTTATAAGGGGTGTAGGGATGAAATTCATAAATGTGTGATTTATATTTGGTATGGACACAAGTTTAGAAGTATGTTCTGAGATGTATTCTCCGTAATTTAGCTTCATACTATTTGTAGTCAAAACTATTTCCAAAGGAGGATTTTCAAACAAAATTTTGAATGACAAGATGTTGTGATCTAAACTTTTGCTTGTGTAGGAAGATGTGTACATAAGCGAATGATATAAATTACTCCTTTAGATTGAAATCATAAAGGAAGTAATTGAGTTAAAGTTTCACAAAACTCTTAAGTTTCTCAAAATCAATTTTTTTTAAAACATTTCTATTCTTTTGAAGTCAACTTCCTTTAAAAAATCGTGGAATTTAAGATTTCCTAGAACTATGTTTGAATTATTAAAGATAGAAAGTGATGTGAGGCCGTAGATAAGGAACTCTATGCTGACCCTACCAATAGGATATAAACCCCAACATAGAGAGTAAGATGTGACCATGGTACCAACCCTACCATAAGATCAAGTCAGAGTTCGCAGCGGAAATAGGATGATGATCTTGCATTATAAGAAGGATAATTAAGGGTTAAGGAGTGGAGCAATTTTGAGGGCAAAATCATTTAAAATGAGGGGAGTAATGTAACATCCCAAATTTTCTAGTTGGTTAAATAGTATTACCCAATAAATATAAGGAGTTTGTCTTTAAGGGAGGAGTGTTTTAAGGGTGGTTAACAATAAATGTTTTAAATTTGTGAAGGAAGAAATGTTTAGAATTAAGGGAGGGGTGTATTAAGTAGTTGAAAAGGTGTAGAGAGTTAGTTAGGTTTTCTTTAGTAAAAAAAAAAAAAAGAGAAGGGGATAAGAAGAAAGGGGGAGAACGTAAGAGATGGGGAGGAATACAGAAAAGAAGAAAAGAGAGAAAGGTGAAAGAAGAGAGAGGGAGGAAAAGAGGAGGAGAAAGAGAATGGGAAGAAGAGGAAGCTCCATGGGAGAAGAAGAGGATAAGCAAAGAAAAGAAAGTAATGAGACTTTAATGGAGCAAGGAGATGAAAAGCTAGATTTTCAACCATGGAAGAGAGACCCACATTTCCAATCTTGTTTCCACTACCTTTTTATGTGAGTTTTTATTGTTTGTAACTTTGGGTGACCATAAATTCCAATTATTTGTTAAATGTTTAAATTACTTATGTAGAATACTTGTTTTGAACTAATATATGATTTTAAACAACTGAGTTTTGATTTCATGTTGATTAGAGGTTGTTTTTTATGAAAAATTCACAAGGGGCTGTAAAAATCTTTCAAACCCGTCTGCACCCCTGTTAGTATTTCATCCATAACTTCCTCCACAGGGCTTGTTTCGAAGTGATTGTTGTACCATCAGAAACTAGACTCATTTTCTTTCGAAATGGGCTCTGTAATGGTTCAATTTCATTAAGTATCTAGGGAGAAAAATGACATACAAGTTGTTGTTCGTACTGGGAACTCTAGACTGATACTGTTGTACTGTTTAAATTGTAATAAATTGTACAAATGTTGAATTGAGTTAATTCCTAAGCTAATAGGAAATAGACAGAATTTATAACAATATAGGCTTTGGAATTTCTGAATTTGATTCGGTTTTGGTGTGGGAATCTCTATTACAATTTACTGAAAATTCTGCTGACAGATTTTGAATAAGATAACACTTTGAATTGCATAATGTTTGGTTTGTGGATACTTTTGATTTGTTTACAATGAATTGTTGATATGCTCAGTTTTGGTTAGTGTCTTATGAGCTCCTAATTATTTGAGATTGGATATTTGGACTGTGGATTAAATGGTGTGGATGGTATCCTTTGGCTTTATCCTCCAAATTGTGTTAGTTTTTGCAAATTGTGAAATGATGGTTTTAAGTACTTGCTGAATTTGCAGTCCATTTGAGAAGATGTATAAGAAAATGAATCATAGCATGGTATTAAAAATATAAAATGGTCTATGTTTAGTGAAACTTAAGGTTTCAAAAATTATTCTAGCAATTATTTAAGGCCATTATATCTATGTGGGTGAGATGTTTTGTAAGTCCTTCATTTTTGGAGGCTAGGCTATGGTACTAGCAATTAAGGGACGCCTAATTGTTGTCATAGAGCTCTGACTGCCATAGCAACCAGTACGTGTGCCTTATTTCCGCTCACACTTGAGGTACCTAGTTAAGGTTTTTATACTTAAAATGGCTATGCTTAGATTCATATTCAGTAAATAACTTAGTTCAAGTAAGGACCCAATAGAAAGAGCTGGTGATGAAATGGGAGAGTTATAAGAGACTAATTCAGTAATGGTATAAAGTTTGGTTAGTCTTATTTAGCCTGCTTTAGTCCACGGAATATACACCTGGCAAAATAGTGAGGTAAGTAGGCTATGAGAAACTTTACCACTATGTAAGGTTAATTATGATATGTGTGCATATAAGTAAGTATCCGTAATTTAATGAGGAAGATCAAACTGAATATATTGATTACTCATATGCTTTGCTTGTAGTAGGAACTAGGTTCCTCTTTGTTTCAGATAACAGGTATATAATGGGGACTATTACGCAAGCTTTGGAGATTGTTTGACAGTCATCCAATAGAGTCCCAAGTTATGGTAGTTTTTCACAGCCGGATCAAAGTTGGCGCTTGCTAGGAGTCGATATTTATATGAGATAGAATTGTAAATTAGGGGTTAAATACTTATTTGTATTAAACTAATTCCAATTCTATGTTCAATTCTACAAAAATCTCTTTTCAAAATGTTTCTCTTAGTTTAAAAATTTCTATGATCAACTATTATTTTCATACTTTAATGAAGTTTATGTATATTCGTACTTAGTAGTATCGTGTGGGAAGCATGGATATTACAACAGTCATGCTCAATAGGGACCACAACTGTGCTCAAGTGCAAACACATCTAGTTGACGCTAAGTTGAGCAAGACCGTGCTCAATAAGGAGCACGACAGCGCTCAGGTCAGAATCTATAAATATAGAGCTAACAGCGAGGATTACGAGTTAAACCCTAAGTGTGACACCAGCCTCTCTCATTCTTGCCCTTTGAACCCAATCAGTTTGTGATGTTCTTGCTTTGTTGGGAGAGTCAATCACACATAGTGCCAATTAGCAAAGGTAATAGTTTTTATCTTAATTTCTTTTTCTTCTCATGAAATGAGAATTAATGGGTTAACTTCTTTTGTGTTGACCAAGGCTTGGAACGTTCGTCGAGCCGTTCGAGGGGAACCAGTTTAGGACCGTCTTCAGTTTAGCGGGAATTCTTTATACCACGTATGGGGAGAAGGAATAGTATAAGTATGTAGGCTTAGGGGTAACGTAAGACGAAGGGTTCCCATGACCATATTGTTTGATAACATTTTTATATGTCTATTTGTTGTTTGATGTCTAAATTGCCATGATGTTAATGTTAGTATGATTGGTAATATGTTGTTTACTCTGAACATGTTTAATTGATGATGCCATGAATATGTGAATTATCATGTTTATGAAATTATGATGTTATTGGTTGTTGGTTGATATTGTGAGCGCGATCACGTTTAAAACGATTAAAAGCTATTAAATGTTATTAAGGGAGGTTGTTCCCCTTTGCTCATAAGACTGAATGTTAGTAACGAAGGTGAGAATTGTGCCAATGGTTTAGTCAAAGACCATAGGGATTGATCCATGAGTGTTTAGGGATAATTAATATGAAACCGAGATTAAAGGACTAATTCCCCTAAATTATAAGATATGGAGATTAAATCGAAAGTAATGAAATTAATGTTCAAAGACTTGGTAAAAACCAATAGGTTTAATCCATGAACTACCCCAAAAGATTTGGCGAAGGGTTCTGACCTTTTCTGCCCAGATCAGTACGGTCATGCTCTGGGAAGCACGGCTGTGCTTAATAAGGAGCACGCCCGTTCTCCAGTTCAAGTTTCAAACAGGGCCCGCTGCTTGAGCACACCTGTGCTTACTAGGCAACACAACCATGCTTCACTGAAATTCCGGCACGCCCGTGCTGAGGGTGAGCACGGTCCAGAACAGAACGCAGAAAGCTAAAACAGGGGCGTTTCACCCCAAATAAGTAAAAGATCTAATAAGACACCAAATGAACATGAAGACAAAAGACAAGTGATAAGATGTTGTACCTTGGTAGCCTAGTGGCCAAGAGGGCCTTGATGCATGATGGTCAAGGTGGTAATCTCTAGTTCTTAATGTGTAGAGTGTTAATTAAAGATGATGTTGTACCTTAGTAGCCTAGTAGCCAAGGGGGCCTCGGTAGCCGAGTGGTCGAGGTGGTAATCTCTGGTGTAGAACGGTCAGAGTGTTAAAAGATTAAAAAGATAAAAGGATAATCCTTGATAGCCAAGTGGTCGAGAAGTTGATGGTGATAAAACTTGGGTAGCCTAGTGGCCCAAGAAGAGGTGGTGGTTGTGCTTTCATGGATTCATGTGACACCCTCTACCCCGCACGTTAATATAAAGAATTTACTTAAAAAAGGTCATATAAAAACATGAATTTATTTAATTAAAATAAAAACTAGGTAAAAGATATCACATTGTAACAACTTAACGCGGAAAGAAACATATTTTTAAAGAGATAAAAATTAACCATAAACGTAAACATAGCATAAATATAGCCTAACCCCAATATTACATATAGAGCTGGTATAATGATCAGCCTCTGGCTCATCTAGTTTCCAGCTAGAAAATGGGTAGATTTTGTACCTAATTGGGCAAGTCAACCTCGCTAATCTCCCAAATTGGCCTTGTTTTGTTCCTAAGTTAGATTTTGACTCGTTTAATGCATTTTTTAGTAGTTTTTAGTTCATTTTGAGTAGAATTACGCTTTTCTTTTCCTTTTATTGTTTCAGGTTAAAGGTGAAGCTCTTAGAGTCAAGGAAAATGAAGAAAACAGTGGAAAAGTGATTATGAAAGGTTTGCCTCGCGAAACAGGAGCTCGCCTTGCGAGCCTGAAGACCAGCCTGAATAGCAACAGTCACCCTTTCTATCTCGCCCCGCGAATCACCACCTCGCCTCACGAGCTTGAAGGCCTGACTGTCCAGAAATGTCAACTTCTCTGTCTCGCCCCGCGAATGTTGGTATAAGCCCTAGAGGCCAATGTATTTCTTTAGACTTACATTTGTATCTTGCTATTATATATATATATATATATATATATATATATATATATATATATATATATATATATGATATGAGGCATTCCAGTTTATTGTGTTACTTGTTTAAACATAATAAAGTCCTTAGAATAGGGATTTCAGTTTAATAGAATATCAAGTATATGACTTGATCGTGAGACACTATTGAACAATGAAATCCTATTCTTAAATATCCGTAGTCAACTATTTTATTAATAAGGACAATAATAATACAATTGAGACTATTATGTGTGCAGACTGATGACCATATCTCACGGGTCATGGATATGAGATATCGAGTCGACACATAGGTACACATTAGAGTAATGATGTACTGGATTGACCCGCCATGAGAACACTACATGGAGCGTTATGTGAGTGTCATCAGTAGTTCTCATAGTGACAATGGTGCATACAATCCTTCGACCTGAAATCACTACGATCCCTACATGAGGAGTCGTGTGCTTTAATATCGTCAAACGTCATCTGTAATAGGATGATTATAAAGACGGTCATTGGGCATACCACGAGCCATGCAGAGGGATGTGAGTGACCTAGATGGAATTTGTCCCTCCTACATGACAGGAGTAATATTTGTGGGCCCCCTGATAGAGTGAGATCAGTAAAATGCATGGCCATCTTTGAAATGAGTCAATATGAGATATTGACCTCATTTGTTGTTAAGTCTACTCGGGTATCAGGGAACATGATATTGAACCATACAAGGGTGACACATTCTATGCCTTGTGTTCAATATAGATATATGGACAAAGGGATAATAATGCACATGAATATTTGTCACAGAAAGGTTTCGTCAAATCACTGACTTTCTCACTACTTAGGTAGCAGTGATGTATTGCTAGATACCGCTCACTGTTTGTGATATTAAATGGGATTTAATGTTACTACTAACGTTTTGGGAACCTATAGGGTCACACACATAAGAGCGGATTAAAAGAAGCATTAAAAGGAGAGTTGGACTTTCCTATTGGGCCTAGCGCATAGTACATGGGCTTAGGTCAAGTGCTGCTCACTAACTCACTTAAGGAGGCGCTACTATAAGTAGAACACTTAAGTTGTTGTGCACACAAGGTTGATACCCTAGCCGCACAGAGAGAGTAAGAGTGAACAGTAAGCCTCGGTTTTGAAGCTAGCACTGCAAGACAAAGACGCTTCAGGTTCGTGACGTTGGACGTTCACGGAGTCCGCTCGTGTGGATACCTCTGGAGACACCGTTCGTGCGGTGTTCGTGATAGACGAATTTCAACCAACAGCCATTGCTTCAAGAGGTAAACTTTCTAATCATGAATCATGACCATTCGCATGGATCCTTCGATGGGAATTTTTCCGCTGCGTTTTATTTTGTTTTATACGCAAATTCCCAACAGCGAATCACCATCTCGCCTCGCGAGCATCCAAATCAAGATGGAGCCAAAATTGAAATTCGCCTGGCGAGAGCTTGCTCGCCCCGTGAGCGGGCGTGGACCAGAACCCATATTTATAGGCTGTTTTAGGTTAGATTGAAGGACCTTTTGTCAACCACTTGTTTTTAGATCGTTTTTGAGATTCTCTGGAGCTGCGTCTCCCTATTTTCTTTTCTTATTGTACAATCAGGATGAACTCCAATTGTTTGTGTCTTGTTACAAGCATGAGGAGCTAATTCCCTTGTCTAAGAATCAATGAAACCACCCATGACGGTGTAGTTCAATGTGATGTATGTTTCTCTCCTTTATCTCAATTCATGTTTTCCACTTCTGAATTTATTGCGTTGATCATATGCATGCGTGATTGACTAGTTAACGTGATGAGGCTTAATAGGCAATTCGCGTTTAGAACTTGAGTTGGGATCATTGATTGAATATTGAACGAGAGTGAGTAGGAGATCAGTGCAACCTTATAGGGAACACGTTTTAATAGATTTTGATGATTGGGTTATGAGACCTAGTAAGTAATTAACTCAATTGTTGAATACGTCCTATTGAGCACGAGAGTGTCATTAGGAGAATTTGGGGGTACTGGTTGACATTGTAATTGAACTTAGGGAGGGAGTCATCATCACTTGGGTACTATGCATGATTGGGTAGGTGGATTTGTGACCTTAGATGTTTAATTCCAGATTTTAATTCTTTACTCTCAATTTGATTTGTTGATTTGAATTGCCATCATATTTTCTCTCTCTCCACAACCACTTGCTTTTACTTGGTCAAATGTATCGAACTCCTTGCAAATTGGTAGAATTGGTAGCCCAATCCCTGTGTCCGACCTCAGTAATTACTTACCGTGTTTTATTACTTACGATGACCCGATACACTTGCCGGTGACTCAACAAGTTTTTGGCGCCATTGCCGAGGATTGGCACAACCAATTTTCCTAATTTTAGGGAAGTTTGATCCTTTGGTTAAGCTGTTTTTTATTTTTATTTTTGTTATTTATCTACTATTATTTCTCTCTACTTCTTTGATTCCACTTGGTCTTGCCTTGTTTTTGTATGCGAGGTACCCTTTCACAAGAGGACTTGCTATTTGATTCGGAGGTCACCAGGACCGAGAGGCGATTAAGAAAAGAAGCCAGAGAACGAAAGAGGCTTGAAGCAATTAATTTTGAGAGGATGGCCGAAGAAAACCCTCTTCCCCCTCCTCCTCGTTACAAGCCTCTCTTCGAGTACAATCTACCCAATTTGGAGGATTGTGCTTCTTCTATTGTGAGGGGCAACCTTAATACAGATTCCTTCAGAGTGGAAGGATGTGTCACAGCCCAGATCCGTGAGAATCAGTTTGATGGGAGTGGCAAACAAGACCCTCATAGACACATCACTCGCTTCCTTGAAGCTTGTGACATGCAGAAGACAAGAGGAGTTTCTCAAGATGAGTTTCGCTTGCGGCTGTTTCCTCTCTCTCTTAGGGATGTCGCTCGTGATTGGTTTGACAGCTTGGATCGCAACAGTATCAGAACATGGGAGTAAATGGCCCAAAAGTTCCTCACTAAATATTTTCCTCCTCAGAAAGCGGCACAAGCAAGAGTAGCCGTTACATCTTTCAGGCAGACAGAAGATGAATCTTATAATGAAGCTTGGGAGAGGTATAATGTGCTCTTGAGAAGGTGTCCTTCAGCCTTCTTTGACCCGGTCTCCAAGGTTAAACATTTCTTTAACGGGTTAAGGGGGCGCTACTAGATGAATTGTGATGCCGCAGCGCGCGGTTTTTTCTCTTATTTATCAGCTGAGTATGGATGGGCGTTATTGGAGAAGGTGTCGTACAATGATTACAACCGTGGTAGGGAAACCTCAAGTGGAGTTAGTTCTGCAACAATAGAAGCCATTCTAGAGCAAAATAAACTGTTGAAAATGCAGAACGCGGCATTGTCTGGGAACAAAAGGGTTAATGTGATACACGAAGGAATGCCTCCGGGTTGTGAAAATTGTAATGGAGATCATGACATTCAGAGTTGTCCATTAAACTTCTCTCAGGAACATGTGGACTCATGCCACAATTTCTATGACAGCGTGCCCCAGAACAACTATCAGAGGAACAGACAGAATGATTACAGTCAGAATCAGAACAGGGGCTATATGAGGAGAGACCATCCGGGTTTCGCTTGGAGTAATGCTAGTGGTGGTCTAGTCGGGCAACAACAACCTCAACATAATCAGAGGACAAACTATGGAATCCATCAACGCAATACTCAGCAGGCTTTTCCAGGGACTAATCGGTTGCAAACAATAGATAGTGGAAGGCAACCTTGGGAGTTGGCTATAGAAAAGATGAATGCGGCAATTGAGAAGTTGTCAATCAATACAAGCACAGCCATTGACAAGCTGGCAACTCATACAGGGGCGGCAATTCAGAATCTAGAGACGCAGATAGCTCAGCTCGCAAAGCAACTACATGAGCGTCTCCCAGGAACTTTCCCAGGTGATACCGAGAACAACCCTAAGAACCAATGCAATGCCGTAACAACTAGAAGCGGTAGGGTGTTGGGATCTAACAGGGGTGCAACTAGTTCTCAGGAAGCTGAGGCCTCGGAACAACCACATGTTGAGGAAGAGCAACCTAGGAAGGAGGAGTTGGCAAGTGACAAGGCACTGGAGCAAGGGGGAAGGCTAAAACTTGTAGATGAAGAGTTCCGAAGAAAGAAGTGGGTTGAACCCAAGGACCTCCCGCCCTACATGAAGGTACCATATCCTGAAAGATTGAAGCAGCCTCAACAAGATAAACAGTTCAATAAATTCCTTGATGTCTTCCGCAAACTTCAAATTAACATTCCATTTGCGGAAGCCTTGAAACAAATGCCATCTTATGCCCGATTTATGAAGGAGCTTCTCTCCAAGAAGCGGAAAATAGTGGATGAGGAAACATTTACTTTGACCGAGGAGTGTAGTGCCATTATTCAAAGAAAACTACCTCCAAAGTTGAAGGATCCCGGTTCTTTTTCTATACCATGCACCATTGGGGAGATGACTCTAGGAAAGGCGTTGTGTGATCTAGGGGCAAGTATCAACTTGACGCCCCTCTCTATGATGAAGAAGTTGGGGATCAAAGAGGCCAAAGATACACGGATGTCACTCCAACTAGCCGATCGTTCTATAAAATATCCTTATGGGGTGGTTGAAGATTTGTTAGTGAAGGTGGACAAGTTCATATTTCCGGCGGATTTTGTGGTGCTTGATATGGATGAAGACGCCGAGATCCCTCTCATATTGGGTAGACCCTTCTTGGCCACTGGGCGTGCCTTGATAGATGTGCAACAAGGGAAACTCACCCTAAGGGTGCAAGATGAGAAAGTAGTCTTCAATGTCTTTGAAGCAATGAAGCACCCCGCTGAGAAGTCGGATGTGTATCGAGTGGATATGGTGGAATCAATTGTCAAGGCAAAGGCCACTAGAGAAGCCCATGGTTCTTCACTTGCACAAGTGTTGGTAAAATCCCATGATGATGATAGTGAGGAAGAAGACCCTTTGGGGGATGAGGACCATCTTGGGTGCTTAAAAAACATGGAAGCCTTACCGATTCTCCCAAAAGATGAATGTGCAAAGGAAAAGCTCAACAACGAAAGGATTACTTGAGTCAGGCTCGGGACTTTAAACAAGTGCTACTTGGGAGGCAACCCAAGCTATTAAAAAAAATGAAGAATGCAACCGTAGAAGAGCTTTCCTTGGAAGCGCCCACCCACACTACAACTTGATCAGGGAGCACCTTCTCCTTTCTCTCACTCTTATTCTATATTTATGTTCTTTCATTGAGGACAATGTATGCCTTAAGTGTGGGGGAGGGAACCATTTGCATTGCTTTGTTTTTTGTTTTCTTTCCCTTTTTCCAATTGTTTTTGAATTTCGATCTTGAATAATTTGAGAAGATCAAGAGTTTGTGTATGAGTGTTGTGTCGGCAAGCTTGGTGGATTTTGATTAAATTTAGCATAGATTGACTGCATGAATTTATGTTGACCATTGATGATTTCCCCCTAGGTTCTGAAAACCGAAAATTTGATCCCCATGTGAAAAATTGAAAATTGAACTTTGAGAAATTTTATTGTGATTGCTTGATTTATGACAAGTTTAGGGTGAAGGGGTGCACACACTAGGAACTGTATCTCGGTCAAACAATTTGCAAAAATGTCCAGGTGAGAATTTGAGTCTCCAACATGTTCTTAATTGTGTGAATCACTTTTAAGCTGCACTTCCTCGGATTTGCTTGAATCTGTGCATGGTTTGCATATTTATATGTTGCATCAAATGATCTAGGCAATTTTTCTTTGAAATAACTACTTTGCCATAAATTGAGCCAACCTTGATGAATGATCCATAGTTATCCATATTGAGCCTAGAAGCCTATTGTTCTTGATGACCTTACACTACAAGCCTTTAACTCAGAAAAACCATGATTTTCCCCTATCCTAGGATTTAGGAGAGCATGGAATTTTAGCTTTGTGAGTGTTGTTGTGGAACTAAGTTTTGGGTGGCTACAAGTTCATGAATCATAGTTGAGAAAAAGAAAAACAAAATTAAAGGCCGAAGGCTTGAAAAAAAAGAAAAAAAAAAAGAAATGTGATGAAAAGTATTGAATATATGCCAAAAAAGGCAAGGTGAAAAGGTATAAAAAGGAAGAGGTTTGCAGCCACCCAATGCCAGGAATGGAATAATATGAGAGTAAATCCAATTGTTGTAATGCTAGTTTCATGCTCTCATTGATCCTAGGGACTAAGCCTCTATCCTTTGAATATCTTACCTTGAGCCAGGCCTCATTACAACCTATGAAAGACCTTTTGATGATGCATACATATTTTTGTGGGAACTTTGTTTAGATGAAAATCAAATCCATGGATGGTGCTCTTGAATTGTGAAATAGAGTGAATGTTGCTAGCCTTGACAAATTGAGCGAATGAGTGAAATATTAAATGCCTTGTGAGGAAGGCAATTGTTTGAAATTGGTGATCTCCCTTTTGTGTGTCACTTGGATCCCCAACTCATATTACTGATTGCATGAATGATGGAATTCTCAATTGTTTAAAGTAAATGAATGTAGGGATTACATTGTTTCAATGGGGGAAAACATTGAGGAAAAAATTGTTGTGTTAAATTGCATGAAATCTGTGTAAAAATTGATTGATTCCTTTAGGCTTGCCAAGTGCCGAGTCTTTCTGAGTTTTAGCTTGCTTGGGGACAAGCAAGGTTTAAGTTTGGGGTGTTTTGATAAGCCTATGGCTCATCTAGTTTCCAGCTAGAAAAGGGGTAGATTTTGTTCCTAATTGGGCGAGTCAACCTCACTAATCTCCCAAATTGTCCTTGTTTTGTTCCTAATTTAGATTTTGACTCGTTTAATGCATTTTTTAGTAGTTTTTAGTTCATTTTGAGTAGAATTACGCTTTTCTTTTCCTTTTATTGTTTCAGGTTAAAGGTGAAGCTCTTAGAGTCAAGGAAAATGAAGAAAACAGTGGAAAAGCAATTCTGAAAGTTTTGCCTCGCGAAACAGGAGCTCGCCTCGCGAGCCTGAAGACCAGCCTGAACAGCAACAGTCGCCCTTTATGTCTCGCCCCGTGAATCACCACCTCGCGAGCCTGAAGGCCTGACTGTGCCAGAAATGTCAACCTCTCTGTCTCGCCCTGCGAATCACCATCTCGCCTCGCGAGCATTCAAATCAAGATGGAGCCAAAAATGAAATTCGCCTCGCGAGCGGGCGCGAACCAGAACCCCTATTTATAGGCTGTTTTAGGTCAGATTGAAGGACCTTTTGTCAACCACTTGTTTTTAGATCGTTTTTGAGATTCTCTGGAGCTGCGTCTCCCTATTTTCTTTTCTTATTGTACAATCAGGATGAACTCCAATTGTTTGCGTCTTGTTACAAGCATGAGGAGCTAATTCCCTTGTCTAAGAATCAATGAAACCACCCATGACGGTGTAGTTCAATGTGATGTATGTTTCTCTCCTTTATCTCAATTCATGTTTTCCACTTCTGAATTTATTGCGTTGATCATATGCATGCGTGATTGACTAGTTAACGTGATGAGGCTTAATAGGCAATTCGCGTTTAGAACTTGAATTGGGATCATTGATTGAATATTGAACGAGAGTGAGTAGGAGATCAGTGCAACCTTATAGGGAACAAGATTTAATAGAGTTTGATGATTGGGTTATGAGACCTAGTAAGTAATTAACTAAATTGTTGAATACGTCCTCTTGAGAACGAGAGTGTCATTAGGAGAATTTGGGGGTCCTGGTTGACATTGTAATTGAACTTAGGGAGGGAATCATCATCACTTGGGTACTATGCATGATTGGGTAGGTGGATTTGTGACCTTAGATGTTTAATTCTAGATTTTAATTCTTTACTCTCAATTTGATTTGTTGATTTGAATTGCCATCCTATTTTATCTCTCTCCACAACCACTTGCTTTTACTTGGTCAAACGTATCGAACTCCTTGCAAATTGGTAGAATTGGTAGCCCAATCCCTGTGTCCGACCTCGGTAATTACTTACCGTGTTTTATTACTTACGACGACCCGGTACACTTGCCAGTGACTCAACATATAACCGTTCTGGAATTAAATCCTTAGAATACAACTGAAACTAAAACTAACAACAAACTATAACTACATAAACAACTAAACATGCTAGCTAGAATCACGGCTCTAGCTAGGATGTTTAGTTGTTTCAGTAGTTATAGTTTGTTGTTAGTTTCAATTGTATTCTGAGGATTTTATTCTGGAACGGTTATACCAGCTCCATATGTGGCATTGGGGTTGGGTTATGTTTATTCTATGTTTACGTTTATGGTTAAGTTTTATCTCTTTAAAACTGGTTATTTCCGTGTTGAGATGTTACAATGTGGTATCTTTTACCCAGTTTTTATTATAATTAAATAAATGCATGTTTTTATATTATCTCTTTTAAGTAAATGCTTTATATTAACGTGCAGGGTAGAGGGTGTCACAATTCACACATCGGAGATGTTAGTGGGGAATGTTAAACATAGGGGAGGTCGTCCGAGAGTAAGTCGATCTGGCCGTCCACAGTGATTCATCTGAGAGTTAGGTGAATCGGGTGCCCCCATGGTGGCGCATCCGAGAGTAAGGTGCGTTGGCTATCCTAGGGGTCCACCCAAGGTAAGGTTGATAGCCCGAGCGTTGGTGCTTATTGGCCAATATGGTTATGTAACTCCGAATTTAGCATTGCATCGCATAGCATACGTTAATGTATGATGTTGTTAATTGTTTATGTTATATGTTGTTGCCGTGATAACTTGATTGTTATGATGCATGCTCGTCTTGCTAACTGCTTCCTTGTCATTATATTCATATTCATGTTTCTTACTCCCCATTGCTATCTTTGTGTTTTGTTGCATCTATCTTTTATGCAAAGGACATCGAGCAGCCAGTTGAGGAATGACTCTGAGGAGCCGCGACTCGTAGTTTGGATTTCCAGTTTTATGTTATTAGTTAGTTTGTTTTCAGTTTGTATCCAAGGAATTTTTTCGGATTTGGTTATACCAGCTCTGTATGTGACATCAGGAGTTGGGTTTTGTTTATGCTATGTTATCGTTTTAAAACTTATGTTATTTTCCGCATTTGAGACTTGTTATTACATGGTACCTTTTACCTTGGTTTGATTTTATGAAATAAATGCACGTTTTTATTTTATATCTTTAAATTAAATTCTTCTTTATGTATCCTTTCAAGCTCCATCTTCAAGCATACTCCAAAACAACTTGATTTAAGCATTTTTATCATTTGTTCTTGCACAAACACTCCATAACACCACCTTATCCATTCCAAAAGGAAAATAAACAAATAACTAAACAAAAATGCCTAATCTACAATTAAAATGCATGCAAAATGACAATGAAATATGATGTGAAATCAAACTCCTCACCCTCACAAAAACGACACCTATAAACTCTGTTTCCAACAGACTCGTCACTACTAATCACAACCCTCGTGCGATTCCTGTGATGCATCGTCTTCACGCTCCTTCCCCCACAACCTCTCTGTAACAATCCAAGTCCGCTGCGAGCGTAGGTACGGTCTATCGGATTCCAAATATAAATGCATGTTTTTATATTACCTCTTTTAAGTCAATGCTTTATATTAATGTGCGGGGTAGAGCATGTCACATTTAGTGGTATCAGAGCAGGTCTATCCTATCAGGCCGTGGTATGAGTCTGTTGTGTGCTTTTATTTGAATTGTCTATACGTGTTATAGACAATGATACGTAAAGTTTGAGCCTATTGCTTTTTCCTGCTTAAGTTCTCTATATTTAATGGATGTTTTGGACATGTACAGGAACTCATGGCAGGAAGAGGCATAAACGATCAGGCAATTGCTGACGCGTTGGCACTCCTTGCCAATGCTATCAGACAAATTAAAAACAACAACAACGGAGGACCAGCTAAGTTTCAGGGTCTAGACAAGTTCCAGCGGAACAATCCACCATCTTTCAGAGGAGCTTATGATCCCGAGGCAGCTTTGTTGTGGGTGAGGGAGATCGAGAAGATCTTCAGACCTATGGACTGCAATGATCAACAGCGGGTTATCTTCGCCATGTTTATGCTCACTGAGGAGGCTGAGCACTGGTGGGAGAATTGTCATAAGAGGATGGTAGCTGAGGGTACAACAGTCACCTGGGCTGTTTTCATAGATAGGTTATTGGAGAAGTATTTTCCTGCGGATGTACGTGACAAAAAGGAAATGGAATTCTTGGCACTTAAACAGGGAAATATGTCAGTGGGCGAGTATGCGGCTAAGTTCGAGGAGCTGGCTAGTGATCAGCCTCTGGTTAACTAGTTTTATAACTAGTAAGACCATGGTTTTTGCACTAATTATCCAAGTTTCAATCTCGTTTTAGCCCAGATTTGGATTTAGTTGTCCTTAAGCAACATTGTGAGTTTCTTAAGTAGTTTAGGACATTTTAGTTAGTTTTTGAGTCAAATAAAGCACTTACTGCTATTTCATGTTTTCAGGCTAATAAGAAGAGAAAGAAGGGAAGAACACTTTAAGCAGAACCCATCACGCCCAGGCCGTGACACTGGTCACGGCCGTGATGAGCTTCCCATGGAAGACAGAAAGGACCACGGCCCAGCCGTGATACACATCACGGGCGTGATGAGAAAATCATGAAAGTCAGAAAGCATCATGGCCCAGGCGTGACACCCATCACGGGCGTGATGGGAAGTCCCCAAAGATCAGAAAGCATCACGGCCCAGCCGTGATACCCATCACGGGCGTGATGAGAAGACACAGGAAGTCATAATCGATCACGGCCCAGCCGTGATGAAGGTCACGGCCGTGATATATCAGCACCCAAAGTCAGAAGCGATCACGGCCTGGCCGTGATAGGCATCACGGCCGTGACGGACCAGAATTTGAATGCGCGCCCTTGACAGAAGCGGTCACGGCCTGGCCATGACGGCCATCACGGCCGTGACGCGCGGCCTTTTTATAAATAGGAGCGCAGCAGACACAAAACCATCCAGATTTTCACTGTTTACACAATATTTCTAGGTTTTTGTTATGTCTCTGATAGAGAACTAATTCCCAGAGATTAATCTGCTGTAATCGGGTTCCACCGACACTTGAGATTCTGTAATTCCCATATTAAATTGCTTCTTCCTTTCAATACTATCCTGTACGTTCTGTTTTCTTAATTCAGGATTATATAGAATAGGTATTGATTTGTTTCGATGATTTTATGATCCTATATCTAATCGCGTTTGCTTAATTCGCGTGTGTTCAATCGTGTTTGCTTAATTCACGAGTGCTTCAACCCGTTTGCTTAATTCGGGAATTGGGAACATATATCGTGTAGTGCCAATTTCGCTTGTTAATTGTTGCTACAATTGAAAAGGGATTAGAATCTGCTTAGAGCTTGGAATTTACATGAATCAATGATATTGGGAAACCGAGAACAGTAGATTAATGGTTTTAATTATTGATAATCACTTGTTTGCATTGCTTTCTTTTAATTGAATCATCCAATCTCAACCCCAAAAAAAAACTGATTTTAAGGTTAGTAACAATACAAGAGTCCTTGAGAGACGATACTCGAGTTGTCGCTCCCTGACTACAGTTTTTACAAACCACTCGCTTTTTGACCCGTGTGCGACAGCATGTCAAAATTGGCGCCGTTGCCGGGGACTCTTGTTATTATTCTAGCATTTTCTTTTTGATTTTCTGCTGAATTAGTTCTGGCTACTAGGTCTGGGTGTTCTGAATTGTTTGAATTTGATTCTGAAATTGAGAGAACACTGCACACACGCCGTAGAGCAATTCATGCTAGCACTAGTTCACCAACCAGTAGTAATTCTAATTCTGCACCTGCACTTGATAACATGGCTGATCAAAGAACATTAAGACAGCTTACTGCCCCTGATGTTAATTATAATGGGTTATGTATTGAAGATGCTGATGTTGTTGCTCCCTTTGAATTAAAATCTGGTTTGATACACTTGTTGCCAAGGTTTAGTGATCTTGCAGGTGAGGATCCACATAAACATCTGAAGGAATTCCAGGTTGTCTGCTCTACACCCTTGAGTAGGAAGGAAAAAGAGAGAAGATCATATCAAGCTGAGAGCCTTCCCATTCTCACTTCAAGGTGCTGCGAAGGATTGGTTGTATTACCTTGAACCGAATTCTGTTACAACCTGGAATGATCTGAAGAAAGCCTTCCTAGAGAGGTACTTCCCTGCCTCCAGAGCGCGCTGCATCAATCAGTAAGGAAATATGTGGCATTAGACAAGGCAATGAATCATTGGCCGAGTACTGGGAGAGATTCAAGAAGTTGGTATCCAGTTGTCCTCAGCACCAGATTTCTGAGCAACTACTTATTCAGTACTTTTATGAGGGATTGCTACCGATGGATAGAAACATCTTGGATGCTGCTAGTGGGGGAGCACTTATTGATAAGACTCCAGCTGCTGCCAAACAATTGATTGAAAACATGTCACTCAACTCCCAGCAGTTCACAACTAGAAGCAATTCTATCGAAACAAGGGGAGTGAATGAGGTCCATGTTTCGTCTTCCAACAAGGCCCTTGAGACCAGACTTGATGAGCTTACTTCTTTTGTAAAGCAGTTGGCAGTGGATAAAGTTCAGACAGCAAGGTTTTGTGGCATCTGTACTTCTCCTAAGGACCTGACCGATGTATGTCCCATTCTGAAAGATGAGCCAGTCTCTGATTTGCCTCAAGCTTATGTAGCCAACCTTTACAATCAAGGCAACAATCAGAACCGGTACAACATTCCTGACCTCTCCACTAATAGGTACCACCCCAACTGGAGGAACCATCCAAACCTTCGGTATGGGACCTCATCTGCACAACAGCAACAACCAATGTTACCGTTGGCACCACCAGAGAATCCTCCCCAAGTGACCACCTCTGCACCTTCTGGACCTTCATTAGAGGACCTTGTCAAGCAAATGACTGCACAAAATCTCCAGTTTCAGCAGCGAACGGACTCTAGTATTCATGCTCTGCAGACACAGATGGACAACTTGCCACTTCAATGAATGCCATGCAGCAAGCTCAAGGATCGAACCAACTACCTGCACAAACAGTGGTGAATCCTAATATTCCAAATCCTAATGTGAGTACAATTTCTTTGAGATCCGGGAAAGTTGTGGAGGCAGCCCCTGAAAAAGATAAAGAAATTGTTGAGGTAACACCTAAACCTTCTGCTGTTGTTGAGGCTGAAAAAGAGTATGTGCCACCAATTCCCTTCCCACAAAGAGTGCTGAAAAATAAAAAGATTGATGGGGAAGACAAAGAGAGAGAGATTCTGGATGTATTCAGAAAGGTGGCAGTGAACATCCCGCTTCTTGATGCGATTAAGCAGGTTCCAAAATATGCAAAATTTCTGAAGGATTTGTGCACACACAAGAGGAGGTTTAAGGGTAATGAGAGATTCAATTTAGGGCAAAATGTTTCAGCCCTCATTCAACCTAAGCATGCACCTGAGAAAGTTACCGCTTCAGCCCTCACTCAGGCAATGCCACAGAAATTTTGCTATTCCATGCACCATTGGGGACAGTAAATTCGACAATTGCATGTTGGATTTAGGAGCTTCTATTAATGTCATGCCCACTTCTGTCTTCAGCAATCTTGATCTTGGTCCTTTGCAACATACAGGTCTCACTATCCAGTTGGCAAACAGGACCAATGCTCGCCCCATTGGAGTGGTAGAAGATGTGATGGTGCCAGTTAATGACTTGATTTTCCCTGCTGATTTTTACATCCTAGACATGGCAGGGGAAACAAATTCAAGCATATCACCGATCATTCTAGGCAGACCGTTCATGAAGACGGCGAAGACAAAGATTGATGTTGATGATGGAACCATGTCCTTGGAGTTTGGTGACATTGTTGCAAAATTCAACATTTTCGATGCTATGAAGCATCCCTTGGAAGAGCACTCTGTCTTTCAGATAGAGTTGCTCTCTGAAATTGTTGATGACACTTATGATGACTTGGTTGCTGATTTTCCATCTATTTCTGGTTTTGATGATGTTTATTCATGTGCTGATTGCACTCACACTGACCCTTGTGCTGTCTGTGCTGAGATTGATGCTACCTTGCAGGGTGACAGTGTAAGTGAAGCTGCTTGTTCAGCTGAAGTTCTTGACAGCGCGGCTGCCCCAAATGTACCATCCATTGAGCAGCCACCCTCCCTAGAGCTTAAGCCACTTCCTGGAAATCTGAAGTATGCTTATTTGAAGGGGAATGAAAAACTTCCAGTTATCATCTCCTCTAACCTTGATTCTGATCAGGAAGCTAAGCTCTTGGAGGTTTTGAAGAAGCATGAGAAGGCAATTGGGTGGACCTTGGCTGACATACCAGGTATTAGCCCCTCCAGGTGTATGCATAGGATTTTGTTGGAGGATGGGGCTAAAACGGTTAGACAGCCCCAAAGGCGGCTCGATCCCTTGATCTTTGATGTTCTGAAGAAGGAGGTAACAAAACTCTTGCATGCGGGTATCATATACCCTATCTCTGACAGTAATTGGGTGAGCCCAGTGCAAGTTGTGCCTAAGAAATCTAGACTCACAGTGGTGAAAAATGAAAATGATGAACTTGTCCCCACTAGTCAGAATAGCTGGAGTGTTTGCATTGATTACAGGAGGTTGAACCAGGCTACTAGAAAGGATCACTTTCCTTTGCCATTCATTGATCAGATGCTTGAACGGCTAGCAGGTAAATCACACTACCATTTTCTTGATGGTTTTTCAGGTTACTTCCAGATCCACATTGCACCAGAGGATCAGGAAAAGACTACTTTCACATGCCCCTTCGGCATTTGCTTACAGGAGGATGCCATTTGGTCTTTGCAATGCTCCGGGCACATTCCAGAGATACATGATTAGTATTTTCACTGAATATATTGAAAATTGCATGGAAGTGTTCATGGATGATTTCACTGTTTATGGTTCTTCATTTGATGCATGCTTGCATAGTTTGAACCTGGTTTTGGAAAGATGCATTGAAACTGACCTTGTTTTAAACTATGAAAAATGCCATTTTATGGTTGAATAGGGGATTGTTTTGGGGCACATTATTTCTGAAAAGGGTATTTCAGTAGATCCTGCTAAGATTGATGTGATTTCTACACTGCCTTACCCATCTTGCGTTTGTGAGATTCGTTCTTTTCTTGGTCATGCAGGTTTCTACAGGCGCTTCATAAAGGATTTCAGCAAGATAGCGCTCCCTCTATCAAACTTGTTGAAGAATGACGCCACTTTCAACTTTGATGACAACTGCAAGAAGGCGTTTGATTTCTTGAAGAAGGCATTGACCTCCACTCCCATCATCCAGCCTCCTGACTGGACCCGCCCTTTTGAGATTATGTGTGATGCCTCTAACTATGCTGTGGGGGCGGTCCTTGTACAAAGGGTGGGCAAGGCTGCCATGTGATTTACTATGCTTCTAGGACTTTAGATGCTGCACAGGCTAATTACACCACTTCTGAAAAGGAACTTCTAGCTATTGTTTTTGCTCTTCATAAGTTTAGATCATATTTGCTAGGTTCTAAGGTTGTTTTTTTCACTGACCATGCAGCTTTGAAGTACTTGTTGAAGAAGCCAGAGGCAAAACCGATATTGATTCGGTGGATGTTGTTGCTCCAAGAATTTAATGTGGAGATTAAGGACAAGAGTGGAGCTAAGAATTTAGTGGCTGATCACCTGAGCAGAATCGAGAGGGATGAAAATCCTTCTCCCATTCAAGATGACTTTCCTGATGAGCGGCTTTTACAGTTTCATGGGGTCACTCCTTGGTTTGCTGATATTGTTAACTATCTTGTTACTGGTGTTTTTCCCACATGTGCAACTAGGGCACAAATTCACAAACTCTAGAATGATGCCAAATACTATGTTTGGGATGATCCATACCTTTGGAAATTTGGCAGTGATCAGGTAATCAGGAGATGTGTCCCCGACTATGAGATTGAGTCTATATTGCATTTTTCTCATGCCTATCAAGTAGGGGGACACTTTGGGCCACAGAGGACTGCAAGAAAAGTCCTAGATTCAGGCTTTTATAGGCCCACCATTTTTAGAGATGCTTATGAGGTTTACCGGACTTGTAAGGAGTGTCAGACAGCAGGTACAGCCATCACTCGTAAGAGTGAAATGCCTCAGCAACCTATGCTTTTCTATGAGGTGTTTGATGTGTGGGGAATTGAGTTTATGGGTCCTTTCCCTGCATCTTTTGGTTTTCTCTATATTTTACTGGCTGTTGACTATGTTTCAAAGTGGGTGGAAGCTATCCCCACTAGGACTAATGATTCTAGAGTGGTTGCAAATTTTGTCAGGTCCAATATTTTTTGCAGGTTCGGAATACCTCGTGCTACCATAAGTGACCAAGGGACTCATTTCTGCAACCGCACCATGGAAGCTTTACTTCGAAAGTATGGAGTTGTGCACAGGGTCTCTACTGCATACCATCCCCAGACTAATGGGTAGGCTGAGATCTCAAACAGAGAGATCAAACAGATCTTAGAGAAAGTGGTGCAGCTAAACAGGAAGGACTGGATCCGCCGTCTAGAAGACGCACTTTGGGCTCAAAGAACAGCTTTCAAAACGCCAATAGGGATGTCTCCTTATAGGCTTGTGTTCGGTAAAGCATGTCATCTGCCTGTGGAAGTTGAGCACTGAGCTTATTGGGCGGTCAGAAGCTGTAACTTGGAAATGCAAAGAGCAAGCATTGAAAGGAAACTCCAATTGCAGCAGCTTGAAGAGCTTAGGCTGGAAGCCTATGAAATCTCTCGGATTTATAAAGAGAAAACTAAGCACTTCCATGATAGTATGATTTCTAGGAAGGAATTCTCTGTGGGCCAACAGGTTCTATTGTTCAACTCCCTCCTGAAAGTGATGGCTGGGAAACTTCGATCCAAGTGGATTGGCCCATTTGTTGTTACTAATGTTTTCCCTCGTGGTGCAGTAGAAATAAGAAGTGCAAGTAGAAACAAGGTCTTTAAGGTTAACGAGCAGCGCTTGAAGCTATTCCATGAGAGCTCGGTGCCTGAAGATGCTACTGTTGAGGAGCTCTCCTTGGGAGAGCCCACCTACACTACAACTTGATCAGGGAGCACCTTCTCCTTTCCCTCACTCTTGTTTTATATCTATGTTCTTTCATTGAGGACAATGCATGTTTTAAGTGTGGGGGAGGGAACCATTTGTTATTTTTTTTCCCTTGTTTGTGTGCTTTGAGTCGTATGTGTGTTGAGTCTTGTGTCGGTGAGCTTGATGGATTTTAGTCAAATTTTTCATAGATGGATTGCATGATATGTGTTGACTGTTCCCCCTAGGTTTTGAAATTGAGATTTGATCCCCATGTGAAAAATTGAAAATTAAACCTTGAGATATTCTATTGTGATTGCATGATTTATGATAAGTTTGGGGTGAAGGGGTGCACACACTAGGGATTGAATCTCGGTCAAACAATTTGCGAAAAATGTCCAAGTGAGGATTTGAGCCTCTAACATGTTTTTAATTGTGTGAATCACTTTCAAGTTGCACTTTCCCGAATTTGCTTGAGTCTTTTCATGGTTTGCATGTTTATGTGCTTGCATCAAATGATTTAGGCAATTTTCTTTAAAATAACTACTTGGCCTGAAAAGAACCATCCCTAATGCATGTTCCCTAGTTAGCCACGTTGAGCCTAATAAGCCTATTGTTTCTTGATGACCTCATGTTATAAGACAAAAATCTGGAAAAACCATGTTAACCCGATCTTAGGATTAGGAGAGCATGGAAGCTTAGCAAGAGAAAGGTTGCAAGAAACTAAGTTTGGGGTGGCTACAAGGTGTGATATGTCATTCTGGGTTGAGAAAAAGAAAAAAATAAAGGTTGGAGCCAAAGGCAAGGAAAAAAAAAAAGAAAAGAAAAGAATAAAAGAACAAAAATGTCAAAAAAGGGTATTGAAAGAAAAAGGCTGTAGTCACCTAAGGCAAAAAGAAAAATGGAAAAAGGAACTTGAGTGGGAATTCAATATATCAAAATGCTCATTCTCTCTTAGTTCCTAGGGACTTAAGCCTAGTACCTTTGAATATCCTACCTTTAGCCAGGCCCCATTACAACCTTTAAAAGACCTTCTGATGTTGCATGCATGTTTTCGTGGGAACTTTGTTTGAGATGGAAATCAAATTCATGGGAAGTGCTCTTGAAATGTGAAATTGAGTGAAAAATTCATAGCCTAGACAAACTGAGCGAATGAGTGAAACATTAAATGCCCTTGTGAGCAAGGTGGTTGTTTGAATTTGGTGGGGGTTACATTGTTGCAAGAAGGGGGGGGGGGGGGGGCGACATTGAAGAAAAATTGTTTTGTTGTAATTGCATGAAATTTGTGCGAAATTGATTAAATCCTTTAAGCTTGCCAAGTTTAAGTCTTTTTGAGTTCTAGTTTGCTTGGGGACAAGCAAAGTTTAAGTTTGGGGTATTTTGATCAGCCTCTGGTTAACTAGTTTTATAACTAGTAAGACCATGGTTTTTGCACTAATTATCCAAGTTTCAATCTCGTTTTAGCCCAGATTTGGATTTAGTTGTCCTCAAGCAACATTGTGAGTTTCTTAAGTAGTTTAGGTCATTTTAGTTAGTTTTTGAGTCAAATAAAGCACTTACTGCTATTTCATGTTTTCAGGCTAATAAGAAGAGCAAGAAGGGAAGAACACTTGAAGCAGAAGCCATCACACCCAGGCCATTACACTGGTCACGGCCGTGATGAGCTACCCATGGAAGACAGAAAGGACCACGACCCAGCCGTGATACACATCACGGGCGTGATGAGAAAATCATGAAAGTCAGAAACCATCATGGCCCAGGCGTGACACCCATCACGGGCGTGATGGGAAGTCCCCAAAGATCATAAAGCATCACGGCCCAGCTGTGATACCCATCACGGGCGTGATGAGAAGACACAGGAAGTCATAATCGATCACGGCCCAGCCGTGATGAAGGTCACGACCGTGACAGATCAGCACCCAAAGTCAGAAGCGATCATGGCCTGGCCGTGATAGGCATCACGGCCATGACAGACCAGAATTTGAATGCGTGCCCTTGACAGAAGCGGTCACGACCTGGTCGTGACGGCCATCACGGCCGTGACGCGCGGTCTCTTTATAAATAGGAGTGCAACAGACATAAAACCATCCAGATTTTCACTGTTTACACAATATTTCTAGGTTTTTGTTATGTCTCTGATGGAGAACTAATTCCCAGAGATTAATCTGCTGTAATCGGGTTCCACCGACACTTGAGATTCTGTAATCCCATATTAAATTGCTTCTTCCTTTCAATACTATCTTGTACGTTCTTTTTGCTTAATTCAGGATTATATAGAATAGGTATTGATTTGTTTCGATGATTTTATGTTCCTATATCTAATCTCGTTTGCTTAATTCGCGTGTGTTCAATCGTGTTTGCTTAATTCACGAGTGCTTCAACCCGTTTGCTTAATTCGGGAATTGGGAACATATATCGTGTAGTGCCAATTTCGCTTGTTAATTGTTACTACAATCGAAAAGGGATTAGAATCCGCTTAGGGCTTGGAATTTACATGAATCAATGATAGTGGGAAACCGAGAACAGTAGATTAATCGTTTTAATTATTGATAATCACTTGTTTGCATTGCTTTCTTTTAATTGAATCATCAAATCTCAAACCCCCCAAAACTGATTTTAAGGTTAATAACAATACAAGAGTCCTTGAGAGACGATACTAGAGTTGTCGCTCCCTGATTACAGTTTTACAAAACACTCGCTTTTTGACCCGTGTGCGACAGCGCGTCACTAGCTATTAAACACCTTATCAGGTCATGGTGGATGATCGGTCAAAGTGTGTAATGTTCGAGGATGGTCTTCATCCGGAGGTCAAGTAGGCGATATGCTATCAGGAGATTAGAATCTTCCCAACCTTGGTGAACAAGTGTAGGATCTTTGAAGATACCTACAAATCCAGGGTTGCTAGTTTCAGAAATTCAGATAGTCAGGGTAGTAAGAAGACCGAGCAGAAGGATAAGGGCAAGCAGCGTTATGCTCCAGTCGGTCGAGATTTCAAGCAGAGTGGCAGGAAACCACAGTTTTCTCATGATAGGTCCAGGGGTGGCAACTCTAACACCTCTAGACCCATGAAGTGCGGCAAGTGCGGCGCACCAGATCACTTGACTACCCAATGCAAGGAATCGGACGTCATCCGCTTTAGGTGTGGCAAGTCTGGTCACATTAGTCGGGATTGTGGAGGAGTGAAGTCAGAACCTCCAAGTTCTACCAAAAGTCAGCAGTCTCAGAAAATCGACTGAAGACCACTGGGAGAGTCTTTACTCTTAGTGGAGCTGAGGCCTCCGAGTCCAATGACTTGATTCAAGGTATATGCTTAATTGATGGAACTCCTTTAACTGAATTGTATGACTCGGGCGCCACACACTCGTTTATATCACATGATAGGGTCAAGAGTTTGAATTTTCCTGTTACCTTTCTTGAGAATGATTTGGTTGTCTCCACGCCTACAAACAAACTTGTTCTTACTTCTCATGCATGCAAGAACTGTCATATAACCATTAATGGTAGAACCTTTATTATAAATCTTGTGTGCTTACCTTTAAAGGACCTTGATGTTATTCTTGGCATGGACTGGTTGTCTTCCAACCACGTCCTTTTGAATTGTTTTGATAAAACCATAGTTTTTGGAACTCCTGTGGAGTCTAAGGATCCAATCTTTCTCTCTGCCAACCAAGTTAAAGCTTCGATGAAAGACGAAGCCCAAGTGTTCATGATGTTGTCTTCCCAGGAATTAGAGAGCCCTCCTGGTGTTGAAGTGTACCTGTTGTGCGGGAATTTCCTAAAGTGTTCCCAGGGGAGGTTTATAACTTGCACCCGGAGAGAGATGTAGAGTTCACCATAGACTTAGTGCCTAGCACATGGCCAATATCCATAGCACCCTATAGAATGTCTCCTCTGGAGCTAGCTGAGTTGAAAAACAGATAGAGGATTTGATCCAAAAGCAGTTTATTAGGCGTAGCGTATCTCCCTATGGAGTGCCAGTGTTGCTAGTAAAGAAGAAGGATGCCCGTATGAGGTTGTGTGTCGACTATCGATAGCTCAACAAGGTGACCATTAAGAATCGGTATCCCCTCCCTAGGATTGATAATCTTATGGATCAATTGATCGGGGCATGTGTTTTCTCGAAGATAGATTTAAGGTCAGGATACCATCAGATTCGAGTTAAGTATGAGGACATCCAAAAGACAATGTTTAGGACGTGTTATGGTCACTATGAGTATTTAGTTATGCCCTTCGGTGTGACTAATGCTCCTACTGTGTTCATGGACTACATGAACAAGACCTTTCACCTTACTCGGATAAGTTTGTATTGGCTTTCATAGATGACATCTTAGTATACTCCAAGAACAAGGAGGAGCATGAGGAACACCTGAGGGTTGTCTTGCAAACCCTTAAGGAGAAGCAGTTGTATGCTAAGTTGTCTAAGTGTGAGTTTTGGTTAGAGGAAGTGAGTTTCTTAGGACACGTCATCTCTAAAGGTGGGATAGTCGTTGACCTGACTAAGGTAGAGACTGTGCTCCAGTGGGAAGCGCCAAAGTCTGTGACCGAGATTAGGAGTTTCTTGGGTTTAGCAGGGTATTATAGGAGGTTCATTGAAGGTTTCTCTAAGTTAGCTTTACCCTTAACCCGTCTCACCAAGAACGGATAGTTGTTTGTGTGGGACTCTAAGTGTGAAGAGGGTTTCCAAACCCTTAAGGATAGGTTAACATCAGTATCAGTGTTAGTTTTATCAGATCCTAGTAAACCTTTTGTAGTGTACTATGCTGCATCGAAGCAAGGTTTAGGTGGAGTGTTGATGTAAGATGGTAAGGTAGTAGCTTATGCCTCTAGGCAGTTGAAAACCCATGAGAAGAACTACCCTACCCATGACCTAGAGTTAGGAGCCGTGGTATTTGCCTTAAAGATCTGGAGGCATTACCTTTATGGAGCAAAGTTTGAGGTCTTTAGTGATCATAAGAGCTTGAAGTATCTCTTTGATCAGAAGGAGTTGAATATGAGACAACGTAGGTGGATGGAGTTTTTAAAGGATTGAGTTCGATCTAACCTACCACCTAGGAAAGGCCAATGTAGTGGCAGATGCCTTAAGTAGGAAAACCTTGCACGTCTCCGCTTTGATGGTTAGGGAGATGGATCTGATTGAGGAGTTTAGAGACCTTAGTTTAGCTTGGGAAGTTACCCCTAAGAGCATTAGGCTTGGAACCTTAAAGGTTACCAACAGTTTCATTGGATCAGGTTAGAGAAGGTCAGAAGATAGACTGGTTTCTCTTAGACTAGAGAGAGTTGCTCGCTCAGGGTAGAAACCTTAGCTTTAAGGAAGGAAGTGATAGATTTTTGAGGTTCAAGATAGAGTCTGTATACCAGACGTCCCGGAGCTTAGAAATTTGATCCTTGAAGAAGGACATAGGAGTGGACTGAGTGTGAACCCAGGTGCCACTAAGATGTATCAGGATCTTAAGAGGATGTTTTGGTGGCCTAGGATGGAGAAAGATGTGGCTGAGTTTGTGTATGCTTGTTTAGTGTGCCAAAAGGCTAAGATAGAACACCAAAAGCCATCAAGAAAATTACAACCTTTTAGTATCCCAGAATGGAAATGGGATAATATTTCCATGGATTTTGTGTCTGGACTCCCTAGGACTCCAACTTGTTTTGAGGCTTTATGGGTTGTTGGGGATAGACAGACTAAGTCCGCCCATTTCATCCCTATGAATATGGAATACCCTTTGGAAAAGTTGGCCCAGTTGTACACCAAAGTGATAGTTAGACTACATGGTGCACCTTCTAGCATAGTGTCAGATAGAGACTCGAGGTTTACCTCTAGGTTTTGGAATAGTTTGCAATAGGCCTTAGGAACGAATCTTAGGCTTAGTTCGGCTTATCACCCACAGACTGGTGGTCAGTCAGAGAGAACCATCCAGTCCTTAGAGGACTTGCTTAGAGTTGGTGTACTAGAACAGTCGGGTAGTTGAGACAAGTTCTTACCCCTGATAGGCACCTTATAAAGCACTTTATGGGAGGAGATGTAGGACACCCTTGTGTTGGAGTGATCCTGGTGATAGTGTTGTGTTAGGACCTGAAGTGGTGCAAGAAACCATAGAAAAAAATGAGGATGGTTCAGGAAAAGATGAAAGCGGCACAAAGTAGGAAAAAGAGCTACCATGACAAAAGGAGGAAGGCGCTCGAATTACAGGAAGGTGACCATGTGTTCTTGAGAGTTACCCCGACAACTGGGGTTGGTAGAGGAATGAAGGCAAGAAAACTTACTCTTAGATTCATTGGTCCTTACCAAATACTCGGAAGAGTCGACGAAGTCGCCTACCAAATAGTCTTACCACCGTTTTTGTCCAATCTTCATAGTGTCTTTCATGTGTCTCAACTCTGTAAGTACATTCATGACCCTAGTCACGTGATAGTCCCTGATACCATACAGTTAAAAGAGAACTTGACTTTTGAGGTATTACCCCTTCGAGTCGAGGATAGGAGGGTGAAGCAGCTAAGAGGTAAGGAGATTCCATTGGTCAAAGTCGTTTGGAGTGGGGCTACAGAGGAAAGTGCTACATGGGACCTAGAAAGCAAGATGATGGATTTGTATCCGTACATTTTCAATCGAGGTGAGTAGAAATTTCGAGGGTGAAATTTTTATAAGGGGGTGGAGTTGTAACACCCCATTTTTCGTTAAGCGCTTTTGTATGTGCCTTGTTTGATAGGAAGGTTTAGAATGAGCTAAGTGGGGTTTTAGGTGGAAAATACCTTTCTTAGGCTTGTGTCTTAAGACTGCCTGAGTCACAAGCACGGTCGTTCTTAATAGAAAGCACGATAGTGCACGTTCGGCTAGCGCGTCTCGCTAATGCTAAGTTGAGCACGCCCGTGCTCAAGGGCAACTGCGCCTCGTAGGTGCTAAGTTGAGCAAGGCCGTGCTCAAGGAGGAGCATGATCGTGCTCGGGTTTGAGTCTATTAGTATGTTCCTAACAGCGAGGGTTACGAGTTAAACCCTCAATTTGGCACATTTAGCCAACCCTAAGTGTGACGGAAAACTCTCTCGTTTGTCCCCTTTGAACCCAATCACTGTTTGGTGTTTCGTTCGTGTTTGAGAGAGTAGAGTCACATGCTAAGTGTCAATCCTAAGGTAATGGTCCTTCCCCTTTTCCGTTTCCTTTCTGTTTATTTAATTGGGAACTGATTTGGTTAACTTCTTCGTGTTGGCCAAGGCTTGGGATCGTTCGTCGAGCCGTTCGAGGGAACCAGTTAGAATCTGCGTCGGTTAAAGGGAATTCTTCATACTAGGTATGGGGAGAAGGATAGTGTATGCATTAGGCAAGGGGGTAGGGTAAGATGAGCGATTCCCATAGCCCTGTTGTATGTTGTTAACTGTTATTGTTAATTGTTGAGTATGCCATATTCTGTTTGATTATATGGTTAACTGCTATAATTGCTAGTTAGTTAATGGTATGCTTATTGTTTAAAATTACTATGTTGATGTTGTATGCCAATGATGTAAAAATACTTGAATCTATTCATGATATGAATATGACTATTGTGTGGTTGTTGTTATGCATTAATTGGCTGAATGTTGATTGGTTAAGGGTTGGTTGATGTTGAAATAGTTAATAAGACTCTAATTGATTTAATAAGACTCTTAATTAATGTAATGGTTAAGGGATTAATTTCCCAATATTTCATAAGACATAAACTGTTAGTGAGGGGTGAGGTTTGATGCCAACTGGATTAGTCAAAGGACCTTGGGATCTGATTTGAGAGTGTTAGGGAGTTTTTGACTCCAAGAACATAAGTTGAATCTGCCTAAAACAGTACGGCTGGCTCAGGAGCACGGTCGTGTTGAACAGGGAGCACGCTCGTGCTCCCAATTGAATTATGGAATATGGCCGTGCATTGAGCACGGCAATGCAGGACAGTGAGCACGACCGTGCTCCACTTAAGTAACAGCACGACTGTGCTGGGGTGAGCAAGCCCGTGCTCCCCTACTGGTTAGAATCTGAGATTAAAGGAATTAAGGGGTGTTCCACCCCAAATGTCTCCAATAATGTAATAACACACCAATTGAACAAAGAAGATATAGATAACTTGATTAAAAGATTAATTAAAGTAATAAGACTATTAAGTTGGTTAAGTAGGTGCCCTTTGGGTTGACGCACATTGATACGCTTTGGTGCTTTTTGGCCAAAGTGGCCTCGATGCTTTTTGGTCAAGGTGTTGATGAGTTGAATCTTGGTGCTTTTTGGTCAAGGGGGCCTTGACCCTATGGGTTGAGGTGTTGATGTTGATGTTGATAATGGTGATAAGTCTTGGGTGCTTATTGGCCCAAGCAAATGAGGTGGTTGCCTTGTTTGTTGTTGTGCTTATGCATTCATACGTTGAAGTTATTAGTGGGGGAAGATCAACATAGGGGAGGTCGTCCTAGAGTAAGACGATATGGTCAAGTCTCGGTGACTCAACAAAGGTTTGGTGAACCGTGCGCCCCCGTGGTGGCGTATCCTCATTATGATACGTCGGCTATCCAAGAGGTTCACCCATGGTTTGGTGGGCTGCCGGTGTTGGTGCTTTTATAGCCAATTTGGATATGTAACTCCAAAGTTGCCTTCCCGAGAAAGTTTGGAACTACATGCATAACGGAGTAGCGGAGTAGTGTTGCACCGCATAGCAAATGTTGGTTGAGATGACAAGTTAATGTGATTATATTATGTTATGTTGTATATTTATATGCCATGTTATGATGTATGTTCATCTTTCTTAACTATCTCCATCTCATTGTGTTTATATGAGTTCTTACTCCCCATTTTCTCTGTTTCTGTTGTTGGCATGTATGTCTTCTTGCAGTGGATGGTGAGCAGCCAGTAGAGGAGTGACTCTGAGGAGCTGCGACTCTAGCTAGGATGTTTAGTAGTTTCAGAAGCTATAGTTTGTCGTTAGTTTCAGTTTTAGTTGTATTATGAGGATTTATTCCGGAATGGTTATACTAGCTCTGTATGTGACATCGGGGTTGGGTTATGTTTATGTTATGTTTACGTTTATGGTTAAGTTTTATCTCTTTAAAACTATGTTTATTTCCGTGTTGAGATGTTACAATGTGGTATCTTTTACCCAGTTTTTATTTTAATTAAATAAATTCATGTTTTTATATTATCTCTTTTAAGTAAATGCTTTATATTAACGTGCCGGGTAGAGGGTGTCACAATTCACGCATCGGAGATGTTAGTGGGGAATGTTCGACATAGGGGAGGTCGTCCGAGAGTAAGTCGATCTGGCTGTCCGCAGTGATTCATCTGAGAGTTAGGTGAATTGGGCGCCCCCGTGGTGGTGCATCTGAGAGTAAGGTGCGTTGGCTATCCTAGGGGTCCACCCAAGGTAAGTCGGATTGCCCGAGCGTTGGTGCTTATTGGCCAATATGGTTATGTAACTCCGAATTTGACATTCTGAGGTAGAATGGATCCAAATACATAAGGGAGTAGTGGAGTAGCATTGCATCGCATAGCATACATTAATGTATGATGTTGTTAATTGTTTATGTTATATGTTGTTACCATGATAACTTGATTGTTGTGATGCATGCTCATCTTGCTAACAGCTTCCTTGTCATTATATTCATATTCATATTTCTTACTCCCCATTGCTATCTTTGTGTTTTGTTGCATGTATCTTTTATGCAAAGGACAATGAGCAGCTAGTTGAGGAATGACTCTGAGGAGCCGCGACTCATAGTTAGGATTTCCAGTTTTATGTTATTAGTTAGTTTGTTTTCAGTTTGTATCCAAGGATTTTTTTCGGATTTGGTTATACCAGCTCTGTATGTGACATCAGGAGTTGGGTTTTGTTTATGCTATGTTATCGTTTTAAAACTTATGTTATTTTTCGCATTTGAGGCTAGTTATTACATGGTACCTTTTACCTTGGTTTGATTTTATGAAATAAATGCACGTTTTTATTTTATATCTTTAAATTAAATTCTTCTTTATGTATGCGGGGTAGAGGGTGTCTTATTTTTCATTCCTTTCAAGCTCCATCTTCAAGCATACTCCAAAACAACTTGATTTAAGCATTTTTATCATTTGTTCTTGCACAAACACTCCATAACACCACCTTATCCATTCCAAAAGGAAAATAAACAAATAACTAAACAAAAATGCCTAATATACAATGAAAATGCATGCAAAATGATAATGAAATATGATGTGAAATCAAACTCATCACCCTCACAAAAACAACGCCTATAAACTCTGTTTCCAACAGACTCGTCACTACTAATCACAACCCTCATGCGACGCCTGTGATGCATCGTCTTCACGCTCCTTCCCCCATAACCTCTCTGTAACAATCCAAGTCCACTGCGAGCGTAGGTACGGTCTATCGGATTCCACATATCCTTTCGAACTCCTGACGGTTGGGTGGGATCCAAAGCTCTGAGAAAGGTAGCCGCTAAGAGATCTTATAAGAGCCGAGCAAAGTGAATAAAGGTTCTCCTCCGAGATGGATATAGATGCTGACCTGGCCGACTTAACAGATGAAGAACTGTCAATGGTCGACCTGCCACTGATGGTCATCATGGTATACGATCTCAATGTCCCCTAGGGTCTGGACCCTCGGTGGAACCATTTGCATGTAGTACATCTAACGATGCTTTGGTCCAATCGCCATCGATGTATGGCTGCTGCTCATCTGGCAAACCGATACATACACAGGAAGAGAAAGAAAAGAAGAAGGGAGATTAGAATCTCGCCACTACCATAAAACAGGGATAGGGAAAACATAACAAAGCATACTATCACACAACAATCAACACATATACCAAACAACTTTCGAGTCATACTATCATGATCAACCTCGGTTATCCAACTATGATCAATCCTCAAATGAGTCACACTCCTATGCATGTCGGTCGATCTCTCACACTGAGGATACTGATCCCCCGGACATTCTCTTTCTCTCTTGGGCCTATCCGTTGCCCAGAGAATGTCAACTGGTTTGTCCTGGTAGCAGTTCCACTCAGTTCCACTCGTTGTGATTAATAAAGGTGCTTCCCCCTATGAGCTCAACTCCAATAAGGGTATCTTGGTCTCCTCGGAAGGTCCACCATGGACTGGAATACTCCGGGCCAAGAAGTCGAGATAGTCGACTACCAGTGAGACCACGACATAATGGCTGCAAACCATTGGCCACTGTCGGTCAATCCAAACCTGGCTACATCCCCAAGGTTCCTTGAACTATCCCGCTTGCATTCTGTACCCGTACCCGGGTACACCAACCTCGCATGACTCCCAGTCACACGGCTCGCCACTTTGGCAAATACGCAATGCAACACAAACCAAAGTTGACACCGATATTGTTACTTACACGTATTACGATGCACTCGAAATCCGTAACCTCAACTTGGTACCCATATACCGTTCTCCTTCACATTCCCAACCTAAGTACCCTCAGGGTGTCAACTAGGGTTTCCAATAGCACAACAGACAATCAAACAACCTTCACAGCATCAAATAATAACTTAACATCATCGATATCAACATGGCATCAGGCATCATCATGCATGTCTATGAAATAGCACACGTCAACCAGCATCATAACCATAAACAACATAAAGCAGTAAAACAGACAACCTTAACATATGCACGTAAAATGATAAAATAAACCTAACATTGATAAGCGTGCCGTAACTAAATCCCATGTACAGTTTTAGAAATATTTTCACTAGGGATTTAATTATCGCAACATATTCGACACTAGTAGGGTCTGGGTCACCCTACACATATTGCATAATACATTATAGTATGTTTGCCTCCCCGGCGTGTAGGATACTTTCTCGCCACCTTAGACAGTCATATCTACACTTCAACGCCTCAAAATCCACGCCCCTCCAGAGAGAACAGCTGCTTCTTCTATCACCACGACATTCCCCGGTGCTCCGAAATTCGCCCTGAACACACGGACAGAGTCCCCACAATTTCATAAACCCTAATCTTGCAATAGTTTCACAGACAAAGCAAAAATCAAAGCAAGATTCACAAAAAAGGGTAAATGACAATGTCGACTTGTCGACGAGTTAGGGATTCGAGCATTACCTTCACTGTTTGACGAATTGAAGGTATGTATGTGACGTGCACGTTGCCCTGAACGCATATATGTAGTCGGAATCGAAAAAGGACGAACGAATCGAGCTAAACTTAATTTTCTCTCTAGAACTGAGATCTGCCTTCTCTCTTCGAAACTGGGTCGAAAATGAAAGAATGAGGTGAGCCATGCATGAGTGGAAAGAAAAGGAAGTGGGGGTAGGTGACAGCGTTGGGCGCTCGAGCACCCATACTCCCCATGCTTGAGCGTTGTAGCACTTGAGCATTGACTCCATAACATCCCTGGTTGCTTTAGGGATTGACGACTGTCCCCACAAACCAACACAGGTCTTTTCAACATGCATTGTCCTCACTCACGCGCTTCCTGGGAAAACTTCCTAGGAGGTCAATCATCCCAAAATTGCTCCAAGATAAGCACTCTTAACTATGGAGTTCTTAAGTGATGAGCTCCCGAAAAGAAGATGCATCTTGTTGTTATAGGTAGTACCAATCAATTCATATAAGTCATCCTCTACTGTATAGTCCCACACCTACACAGCCTCAAGATCCCTCTCATTCTGGTGTGTAATCGGTTCATTCATGCGTCCCTCCTACTAGAAGCCATTCCTTGTTCGTGCCTTCTTGCACCGGTGACCACTCCCCGCCCTCGTCATCCCCAGGTGTCACATGCCCACCAACTTCCATTTGGTTTGTCCCTGAACCACACCGTACTGGGAGAGGTGTCGCTCTGATACCATTTGTAACATCCCTGGCTGCTTTAGGGATTGACGACTATCCCACAAACCAACACGGGTCTTTTTAGCGTGCTTTGTCCTCACTCACACACTTCTTGGGAAAACTTCCCAGGAAGTCACCCATCCCAAAATTGCTACAAGTCAAGCACACTTAACTGTGGAGTTCTTAACTGATGAGCTCCCGAAAAGAAAATGCATCTTGTTGTTATAGGTAGTACCAATCAATTCATATAAGCCATCATCTACTGTATAGTTCCATACCAACAGTCTCAAGATCCCTCTCATTTCGGTGTGTAATCGGTTCATTCATCCGTCCCTCCGCCTAGAAGCCTGCTAGGAGCCGCTCCTTGTCCGTGCCTTCTTGCACTGGCGACCACCCCCCGCCCTCATCAGCCCCGGGTGTCACAGGCTTTGCCACGCTTGAGCATTGAATGCTGCTCAGCCATGTGTCATCCATTTTGACATGTGTTGCCCCGTGTTATTCAACCCGGAACGCTTGAGAACTGGACATGCAGCGTTTGAGCGTTCTCACTGATGTCGGTTGCCCGATTTCGCGTGTCTCGGTGAACTCTAAGTCTGCTTTAAGTTTGATTGACCTCAAACATGATACAGACTCATTAACACCTAGCAAAAAGATTAATCCATCGCACACGCATAATCCTTGTCTGATTCCTTAATCGAGAAAATGGGGTGTTACATTACTACCCCCTTAAAATAAATTTCGTCCCCTAAATTTAAATTAAGTTACCTGAAACGAACAGCTACGGATACCGTTGTTGCATATCTGCTTCCCTTTCCCATGTAGCATGTCCTGTAACAGCATCCCAAACAACCTTAACCAATGGAATTTACTTTCCACAAAGTTCCTTTATCCTCTGGTCCTCGATCCATACAGGTAAAGTCTCGTACTAAAGATTCTCTCTTATCTGTATATTTTAAATATTGGGCAGTAAGGCTATTTGATATGCTACTGGACCAATTTGTCGAAGAATTTGAAAAGGTCCTATGAAACGAGGTGTAAGCTTTCTAGATCTGATTGCCCTGCCAATTCCAGTTCTTGGAGTGACCCTTATGAAAACATGGTCGCCTTCTTGGAATTCCAATGACCTTTTCCTCTTATTGAGGCTGCTCTTCTGCCTATTTGCTTCTGCTTTCATCTTTTCCCAATTTTTCTTAACTTGCTTAGTTGTCCGTTGTACCACCTCCGGTCCAATTAGCTGACTCTCACCAGTTTCAAACCAGAAGAGTGGTGTCCTACACTTCCTTTGTAACATCCCTGACTACTATATGGATTGACGACTAACCCCACAGACTAATACGGGTCTTTTCAGTGTGCTTTGTCCTCACTCACATGCTTCCCGAGAAAACTTCCCAGGAGATCACCTATCCCAGAATTGCTCCAAGTCAAGCACGCTTAACTGTGGAGTTCTTAAGTGATGGGCTCACGAAAATAAGATGCATCTTGTTGGCATAGGTAGTACCAATTAATTCATATAAGTCATACTCAACTGTATAGTCCATACCTACACAGTCTCAGGATCCCTCTCATTCTGGTGTGAAATCGGTTCATTCATGTGCCCCTCCGCTTAGAAGCCTGCCAGGAGCCGTTCCTTGTCTGTGCCTTCTTGCACCGGTGATCACTCCCCGCCCTCGTCAACCCCGGGTGTCACATGCCCACCAGCTTCAGCTTGGTTCGTCCCTGAACCACACCGTACTGGGAGAGGTGCCGCTCTGATACCATTTGTAACATCTCTGTCTGCTCTATGGATTGATGACTGACCCCACATACCAACACAAGTCTTTTCAGCATGCTTTGTCCTCACTCACACCCTTCCCGAGAAAACTTCCCAAGAGGTCACCCATCCCAGAATTGCTCCAAGCCAAGCATGCTTAACTGTGGAGTTCTTATGTGATGGGCTCCTGAAAAGATGTATCTTGTGGGTACAGGTAGTACCAATCAATTCATATAAGTTATCCTCAACTGTATAGTCCCATACCTGCATAGTCTTAGGATCCCTCGCATTCAGGTGTGAAATCGATTCATTCATGTGCCTCTCCGCCTAGAAGCCTGCCAGGAGCCGCTCTTTGTCCGTGCCTTCTTGCACCGACGATGACTCCCCATCCTCGTACACCCCGGGTGTCACATCCTTCCATACAGTGCTTCATACGGCGCCATGCCAATACTTTAATGGAAACTGTTATTATACGTAAACTTAATCAGTGAAAGAAATTCATCCCAACTTCTTGTGTGTTCCAGCACCCATGCTCTTAAAAGATCTTCCAAAGATTGGATCGTCCTTTCCAACTGTCCATCCATCTGAGGATGATAAGCCGAACTATTTCACAACTTAGTTCCCAATGCACTGTTTAAACTCTGCCAAAACCTTAAAGTAAATATCGGATCCCTGTCTGAATTTGAGACACCCCGCTGTGCCCCTTTGTGCCATTAAATTCAAAGCTTATTATTTAATTATTTAATCGCGCTCTTAACGTTAAACATGTATTCCAAAACACGTAAAAATTAAAACTTAACTTATAAACATATAACATTTGAAAGTTAAAGAATCACTTTTATATATATAAAATACATACACCATATATGTCTAGCATCAGAGTTATCAAAACACTGTTTAGGGTATCCCGTTAGTAGGATCCCTAACAGGCATCTTAAAACAAACTAACATTTGCGGAAATATAAAACGTCTTATAAGACTCATTGGCCCCAGACTCCAAACTACATTGTTGGAGTCCACAGCTCGTGCTGCCGCATCTGATTCATAAGGAATCCCATCCAGCTCCTCGCTCCTCAGCATCAAGCTCCTCTACAGAGTCTTCTCGTACGATCACATAATAAATAAAAAACAACATATAGAAAGATATAGGGGATAAGAAACATTTCTATCATCAAAAGTGGAAAAGAGTCATAGCATATTATACAATAAATGTCACAGACAATCAACATACCTAACTAAAAAATCATCCTCAAATTAATGTATCATCCTCTACATTAATGGGTTTTATGAATATTTAATTAATATAAGCTTAACCATAGTTAATAGTTAACTTAACTAGGGTTATGTTACTAACTAGGTTTAAAATTCATGTGGCTCATAATTAATGTAGGTGTGACTGATTTTGGGCCACATCTAATGAGTCATCCATGACTCATTAATCCCATCCATTAGCGGTTCCTGAAAATCCCGTACGCAGCTTCGTCATTTACCCGATTTCGGTTTTTGAGGGGAAAATGATGAAACGAAAGCAAAATAAAATAGGTATGGTTTAGTATATATGGCTGAACGAAATTGAGGAGATGTGGGAGGTTTACAACAATGTAAAATGAGTGGTTAAGAGTGCGTAGATGTGTCTTGTTAATAACCGCGAAAGCTTGGGGGTATTTTGGTCATTTTACATAAAAGTCATGGTTACTAGCATTTAATGCTCGTGAATGCTTGGTAATTCATCCTCCATGAGTCATCATGTAAGACTCGTTGTCCCGATCTCTTGACAGGTCTCTGTCGTTCCGTTTTCAACTCCGTCGGTTTCTCGATTAGGGTTTCTGTCTGTTTTTGGATAAAAAAATTTCAAAATAACCAAACACGTTGGAAATATGTTTTGAACATAAACCATTTCGTTCGCTAATCAAAATTATGTTTTCTGATCATTAAAATCTTACTGTCAATAAAACCACCAACTGTTTTCCGTCTAAACTTTTACCAAAATTCGTCCGAATAAACATAATATTTTATTTCTGATCAAAAATTTGGAAAGTAAGATTCCTCACGGACAAAATATAAAAAAAAAATCTACAAATTTCATTTTCCAGTCAAATTAGGGTTTTCTGCCGCTATAAAATTATACTGTAAATAAAAACGCAGACCGGTTTACATCAGAGTTTTAAACCAAAAATTTAACCAAAGCTTCCTATCATAGAGTAGGTTCTAGATACGATTTTTCTTTTCCTACAAAATCAGTTCCTAAGTCTCAAATAAAATATAAACAAATATATATATATATATATATATTAAAGAACAGTAAAAATCGGGATGTTACAACACTACCCCTCTAAAAAGAATTACGTCCCCGAAATTAACTCGTCTAAGAAAAATAAACATGGATATCAATCCTATATCACATGCCCCGGTTGCGTAACATCCTCGTTTTATCAGAACATGACGTGAAGTACTGCGTAGATTAGACTGTCACTCTGACTTATACTGTATGCATTAGACCACCCGATCAAACAAATCAGGAAATCTCTTTTCTTTTCTTTTTTTTCAAATCTCAAGACTCGAAGCACACTCGAGCAATTCGAATGTCAATAAACGAATTTCCGATAGATTTGGAAATTGGAATGATTCAAAAGTTTGAATCTCCTTTACGGTGGCGATTCTAACACACTGTTGGTAAATAAGAACTTAGAATTTGAACAAAGAATTTTCAAGAAGATAAAATAATCTCTAGACTTTACTCTCTCAACAGAATAACATCAAATGAATAGAAAAACAGCGGGTATTCTTTATATAAAAAGCCTCTTTAATAGGTTCCCGAATGTAAAAATGCGTTGTACAACCACATATTTACAAACGTGACCCTAATAAAGTTCCTTCCTCAACAAGAATTTCCTTCAGATGACAAAATTTGAAGATAACAATTTTCTTAATTTCTAAGAGTCTAGATTTTAAACCAAAACTTATCTTGGTCTTTAAGAAAGCAACAATAAATTTTTGCGAGTTCCCTCACTCGAGGTAACTCTAATTCATTTGGCATAAAAAAATTGACGTGAATTGTCAAAATTTCATCTGCCATTAAATTTACAACGATTCACCCACAAGGGTAACAAGATACGATCCGCCAAAAGATCATTCTATTTCAAATTGCACTCATTTCCGGAAAAAACAAGTGGTCAAGTTTAATAAACTCAATTTTCAACAACAACGAGATATCCGAATAGATTTTGCTAACCGGGATGATTTATCAAGAAACTATAAAGGTAATTGCATTAAGGAATAATATAGGAATTCAATTCTGATTGTTGTGCATAAAACAAAGACAACAAAAGATACAACGATGAAACTAAACCAACTCAGAACATGTTGGAGACAAACGTAGGTAGTACATGGACAAATACACAGTATTTTACACATTCATGGAAAATCAAGAATGATTCTCCACTGAATTAACAGTATAGTAAAAAGTCTACTTTCTATGACACACTTCACTTAAAGATATTTATTTGATTGTGATACATCAGTCCTACTTGTTGTGAAGATTCTACCCGTTAACAACTACCCATGTATTCCAACTTTAAATATTGGTGAACTACCTCCTCTTACACAGTTTTCTTTCATCGAATCCTTATCTTTGGTCTCTCAGCTCACATATTGTCTCCAGAAGCTAAATCCTTAGGCTTTCCGCACACTCTAGCGACATGTCTAGGTTGTCCACACTTAAAAAAATGATGCCCTCAATCTTGCAGTCTCTCGTAGCATGACTCATGCCACACTTCATGCACTTCGATAGAGAATTCTTAGACAATCCATAACCTTTACTATTACTACTAATCCATTTCCCTTTTATTATGGTGTCCACGTTGGCCTCGTTTACGGTTTCTTTTGGAAAGATCCAAAGCTTCTCTTTCTGCCTTTACTCACTTCTAGATCTCGAGGAACTCGACACTCATCCATCAAGAAAAAAACTGCAATAGTTTTATTGACATAATTGTCTTTCTCATTTCATCCTTCAAACTTTCCTCTAATTTCTTACACGTTCGCACTTACTCATAATTCTTTAAATACAACTCCTTGAACTTAATCAGTTGTTCCAACTCAGCGGCATACTCGCTGATAGTCATGTCCTCTTGTCCGTGTTGCAGAAACTCAATCTCCTCTGCACGACTTGTAACAGCCTGATTTTAATTATGTTGTTCAACCGGTTAAAATATAATTAAATTATATTTTAAATTTGAGAGTTAGAAAGTGTTTTTGATTAAAATAAAATCATATTCATAGTCTACTATATGGTAGAGGGTTACGGTAAAATTTTCGGTTGAAAATTCAGACGAAAGCCGATCCGCGTTTTCACTGCCGGTACAAGTTTACTGTGCATAAAACCTAATTTTTACCCGTGAATGGGATAGTTAGTATTTTTATTATGTTTCATTCAAATTTTGTTATTTTGAAAATTTTCGTTCAAAAATAAAATATAATATTTTATTCGGGCGAAAACGTCGGAAGAATTACGATCGGAAATGCAACCGGGTACGAAATGGAGCAGAATAGGAGACATAAAAGGCTTGAGGTGAGATTAGGGAGTGAGATGACTCACTAGAGGTATGGCCTAAGCTACCTCCTAAAAAGTGGTCATGATGGACTTTTTGAAATATATCATATTATATTCTAAAAACCTATTTTTCTCTTTCCTCTTCAACCAAACAAGGCACAAGGTCAAAACTTGCTCTCCAAGCTCATTCCTCTCTCCTCAATTTCGTGCCACTCTCTCCCTTCTCTATATATACACCTCTCATTTTCACTTCATCATCTTCCTTCTTCAAACTCCATTAAACCTTCATCTTCTTCATTTCTTCTAAAAGTTCAAGCTCTTAAAGCTTTAGTTTTTATTCATCTTTTCTACTTAAGTTATTCATTAAAGCTCTTCCTTATACTAAGGGTAATGCTCTCATATGAATCTTATTTTCAAGTTTCATCTTTTATTTCTTAGTTTACTTTATGTGTTCTTTATATGCTTTAAACTTCTAAAATCTCTCTAAAATGATAGAAAACTCCTTTTGAGTTGAAACCACTTTCTATAGTCTTGTATTAACTTATATTTTCACATACTAAGAGGTTGTGTAAAACAAAAATCTCTACCTATCTCTTCCAATGAAGGCATAATGCTTGCATTTGTGACCTAGGAAGTTTTTGTTTCAACTTTTGGAATATGATCATGTGTTTGAGTTTCTAACTATCCATTGATCTTAAATCTATAAATCTTGGAAGTTTTGATAGCTCGTTCCTATGATGGCTGAAAATATGAATAAGTAAGCCTAGGATACTATGTTTCAACTTTCCAAGTATGATCATGGATTTAGAACTCTTAATACCTTGTGATTCTAAACCTAAGAGTTATTGTCAAACAAAGAATATTTTCCTCATAATCCTATGATGGCCGAAACTTAGTGTTTAGGTGCTAGGATGTTTGAGTTTTTATTTTTCCAAAATGATCATGGACTTAACTCCATAAGATATTTGGATGCTAAGTCTAAGAGATTGGAAAGTTTAAGGATTTCTAACTTGTTTATTCTATGTTATTAAAGCTAGGATGTATTACTTTCAGTTTTCCAAGATGATCATGGACTTGAGCTCCATAAGATATTTGGATGCTAAGTCTAAGAGATTAGAATGTTTAAGTTTCCATTGCTTTCCAAAATGATCATGGACTTGAGCTCCATAAGATATTTGGATGCTAAGTCTAAGAGATTGGAAAGTTTAAGGATTTTTAACTTGTTTATTCTATGTTATTAAAGCTAGGATGTATACTTTCATTTTTCCAAGATGATCATGGACTTGAGCTCCATAAGATATTTGGATGCTAAGTCTAAGAGATTGGAAAGTTTAAATATTTCTAACCTATAAATCCTATGAAGGCGAAACCTAGAAAGTTATGGACCTAGGATACTTTGTTCTTATTTTTCCAAAATGATCATGGTTTTGAGCTCCTTAATACTTATGGTTGCTAAACCTAAGAGATTGGAAAGTTTAGTGAATGCTAGTTTATTTTACTAGCCTTGGCCGAATACCCTAAGTTTATAACTTAGTGGGATTTTAATTCAACTCTGTTAAGTGATCATTGTTTATGAACTCCTAACACTTAAGGATCATAAATCCATGAGTTGTATAATTTTCGGCTTTTCGGGAATCTCTAACCCTAAGAACTAGTCTTGGCTGAACCTATACCTTGTGGTTTAGTGTTCTTGTTTGATTTTAACTTGTGATTTTGTGTTCATAACCTTAGACTTCCATCACGGAGGAAACGAGGACGTTCGTGGTATACCTCTTCGAGCAACTAATCTCCTTACCTTCACAGAAGGTGGAGTTAGTACTTTGAGGTGTGACAACGAGGAGCTTCGAGTTCGGGAGTCCGGTGATAACCCAGGTGGGGGAAAGAACCAACCTATCGTCGGAATGGATAAGTAGCAGATTATATAATAATTGTGTAGGGCGACCTAAACCTTACTAGTAGTTGAGTAATCGACAAAACCAAAATCACATTGGAAACCTTTTTCTGAAAAACCAATGGCGATTCGGGGATTGTAGGTTTATCGATATTAGGTTGATTTTAGATTGTTGATGGTTGATTTAATTTTATTACCTTTATTGAATTGATTTTGTGTTATATTGGTGATAGGGGAATGTTTGGATTGATATTGTGTTATGCATGATCTGCCTGGTTTGTATTATTATGCTTAGTGGTTTTTAAGCAAAGATATATATGTTGTCAAAGAGATGATTGTTTTGGGTGTGAGGATAATGATGATTTAGAAGTGTCTAACCTAGATGATGTATGTTAAAGAGGTGTTATGGCATATAATATGTGTCAAGTTCTAATGGAAGGTTAAGGCACTAGGATGTCACTAGTGGAAATAATGTAATATACGGGAACATTTTACGTTAGTTGACCATATGTTTGACGTTAAAAATGAGGTGGTGGCAGTTTTGTAAATATTAAATCACTATTTGCGTCAGTTGTGTAATGAACTGACGTTAAAAGTGATTTGCAAGAATTATTAATACTTTTAACGTCAGTTGTTTATATAACTGATATTAAAAGTGTGATTTTTAATTCAGTTGAATAAATAACTGACGTAAATAATCCTATATTCCTATTTGAAACTCTTTCCTATCTTTCTTTCGTTGCCATCTCCCTGTTGTCACTCTTAACGCAGATCACTCCATATAATGCAGTTTATTTCTAAACTTTTTTTTTAAACAAGTTTATTTTTAATCTTAATTAATTAGCTTGAATTAGTAAACAAATTCTTGTGCAAATTAAAATAAATAAACACTTAACATAAAACAAGTTATATGTATAATCAAATCGTACCTCATTGAAGTGATTCATAAGTTACAATTACATGATTAAAAGCTAAAAAAATTCTGCAACATAGCCCTAAAATATAAAAAAGTTTTTGCTTCAACGTCATTTTCTTCTCAGTCCTGTCCTCAGAAACACCAATGGATGCATCTCCTCCCTCACTTGAATTCCTTGATGCTCCATCTGAATCCACAGTAACTTGCAGCCAAAGCGGAGTGAAAGGGATGAGGCGATGAAATAAAGTGAGGGAATCGCATTACGTGATTCACCCAACCTTACCATCCATGTTACGTGATTTACTCAACCTCAAGTTTTTTGACCATTAAGACAGAGACCTTTAAGTCTAGGTATAGTAAGAAATAACAAAAGTCTCAAATATGATAGAGCCATATTGTGAAGGAATAGAAAACGTACGAAATATAGAGGAAAAGAAGAGGGGGGTGTATTACAGACTGATAGAGAAGAATGGTACTTTATATAGAGAAGAGAGACTACCTGATTTTCTTGAAAACTGATCTATAAACTTAATGCTCATTAAGAGGATTAAGTTACAAGGTGCACGTGTAAGTAGCACAGTAGTCATAGGAATGAATGTTTTTGCAGAAACTTATACACTTTTAACGTCAGTTGTTTAAGACAACTGACGTTAAAAGTGTTTTTAAATAAAAAATATTTATTTTTAACGTCAGTTGTTACAAACAACTGACGTAAAATGCTTTTTTAAAGATGGTTTTTGATTATAACATTTACACCCGCTCGCCTTCTTCACTTCGCTCTGTACATCTCTGTTCTTCTCTTTTCATCACGCTCACTCTCACTCTGCCCTAATCGCGAGCTCTTCTCCACCGCAACCACTGCGAGGGCTTCTTCGCCACCACCGTGAGGTACACTCTTAACCCTAACTCTGTCTTTTTCACTCATTCTTTGCAATAACTTGACATCTCTCTCTCCCTTTCCCGCGCACTAACTCTCCTTGTCCCTCTGCTCTCAGTTACCACATCGAACGTTGGCCACCACTCGAGCTCCCCTCCCCATCACCACGCGAGCACCTATTTCTGGTGAGTCTTTAGGGCACATTTTTTTATTTTTGGTTTTGAGTGTATGTTGAAACTGTAGTCTCTGTAGTTGAAACTTGAAACTGTGAGTTTGAGTTGTTTGTATTGTCTCTATTTCTGGTCGTGGGATTTGTGTTTTCTCTTGTTTTTCTTCTGCTATCATGACCTATTTCAAAATGGGAAGAAATTTAGAGTTGCTTGTAGCATGTGACATCAACAATATATTGCTCATTGCTCAACCTGAAAATGGTGTAAATTTGAAATAATTTTTAAACGCCTTGCTTGTATATATCATGCTCTCTTTATCGATTCATATGGCTGAGTGGTTATAGTACTAGATATAGCAATAGTCCTAATATGTGTTGTTGCCTGCTTGATGAGAAGAATGATGTGAGATTACCGTGGAAATTTTGTTTTAGGCAGTTAGTCAAATAAGATATACATGCACTACAAAAAAAACCTATTTAGCGACCGAAGATTTCGGTCGCTAAACATGATAATTCGATCGCTATACAGTATAGCGACCGAATTAGCGACCGAATTAAGGGGGTAGCAGAAACCCTGGTCGCTAAATGTTTAGCGACCGAACTTATATTTCGGTCGCAAATCTGCGACCGATTTTTCGGTTGCAAAAGTATATATTTCGGTCGTCGTATAGTTGGTCGCATACCCAGCTCGCCTGATTTGGTGACCGATATTCGGTCGCTATTTCGGTCGCAAAATTTTGATTTTTTTTTCCTGTAACGATCCTGCCGACCAAATATAGTTTTTCAACTATTACCCCATTGATTTTTAATTTCTGATATAAACAAAATACACCAATATTTTTTTAAAAAAAAATAGAAAACATAAATATGATGTACTAACGATCCAAAACACCACAGTCAATAAGATCAAGAAAACATATACATTAATTAACGCAAGTTTAATAATGGTTTATAAAAAAAAGTTTAATAAGTATTAATTAACGATCAAAACATAAAAATACACCACAGTCAATAAGTACTAATCAAAATATCAAAACTCATCAATATTCCAAAGGGATGAACATGTAGAAACGAGAACCCCCAAGGTACTTAAACTTTGCCAATGCACCAGTGGACAACAAATACAACTCCCTGATACAATTTGTATCTGTTGCAAAATATGGGCGATCCTCATGGATTACTATATTCCCATTGAACAGATTTCCGCTTTTGTCTTCAATAGTCACAACACGCGGTATTTGTTGTCCCCAACGACGGTAGAATGATCGCGGGATTGAAATCAAATCCTGCAAATACACAAGAACAATTTAGTAAATGATTAGTTTATGCCTTAACCATCATTACGTGAATCCGATCGTTATTCTTAAGTTGATGAGATACTGTACCTGATCTATATGGATGGTTGTCTCAAAACATTTAGTCGGGTCCATTTTCTGATAAAACGATAAGGAAAACAAGTCATATGTCTAAACTTCATCAAGTGATAATAAGAAAAGATGGAAAGATCCATGTAGCATACTATCATGTTAAAATAGAACAAAGAAATGCAACTTCACATGCAACTTTACATATTAGCAAACATAGTAGTTTTCAAGAAAGCAGATGCTTTTACGTCGTTTTGAAGGATGGTCATAGAGAGGACTTTTCCTACCGGAAGTGCCTAGATAACCTAGTAAGGATGGTCATCAACAACTATTTCTGGAAAGCTCCATTTCCTAATAAAACAAATGAGTAAAAAACCAGAGTTGTTTTCATAATATTGTGTACAAAGTTGCTTTCTAATGTGAATAATGTTTTAATGATGACGGCACGTCATGCATGTGCCTGGCAAACTGTGCCTAGCCCTTCATTTTATCTAACCCTATACTTAATCCTTCATTATCTAAGAGACTCGCTTTTGTTGGCTTCAAGAAGAGACTTTCTAATTAAGCTCATGGACTTTAAATTAGTAAATGAATATTAACAACAACAAAGTCATGCCATTTACGAACTAATAACACTTTATCAATTCATTCCAATGCTTATAATGTAAATATATACAAATATGATTCCATAATCATTTCCAAACAAGTTATCAATAAATACATATCAAATTATTCTAATTACATTGATTCATTGTTATTGAAAGATTTTTATTTTAAAGAGAATAAACTATTCTTCATAGCAATCCAAATGTATGAACATGCTCAGATATAAGTACCAGCCTTCAATAAATTTACATCATCAAACAGAAAAGAGATAAGTAAAATTACCAAATGAATCCGATTCAAAATGAGTGAAAAGCTCTCTTGGAATTACAGGCTACAATAATGTTTTTAGATCATTTCATACTCCAACAAAGAATATTTTTTTGTTTACAAAGAAGTGAACAAGAACTTGAAATCCCTAAAACCCTCTTTTGAAATTTTTGAAACAGATTCAGACAAGAACCAACAAATTCATGGATTCCAAATGAATCAAAATACAATACAATCAGAATGCATACACGTACAATACGATGTGAAATTATTCAAGTAAACAGCTGCATCACAGAGGCTATAGATCATACTATTGTGAGATATTCAAAGACATAAATTCAGCCAAGATATGGAAAGATAAACAGATTGTGGTCGATGCAGTCCGCAATCACGGTCCGATGCGGTTTCAGTGGCCACCGCAACCGAGATGTTGCGGCCGCATCACGTGATGCAGTCCACAATTTAAAACCTTGATCTTCACACTCATTCTCACTCTACCAATTTCCCAATACAAATATTAAAATTTATAAATCACAAAACTTTACTTGACAAATCCAACAAAAAAAAAACGTAATTGGCAAAGTAGCCACACTTACTCTCCTGTCAAAACTCTTTGCTCTCCCTGTAATTTTACCTTCTCTTAAGCAACCCGTATCATATTCTTAATTTTCTAGTTCAAACAAATCTCACATATCTCATATCAAAACATATCTTCCACAAATCTCAGTATTAAATATAAGATATGAATCTATTAACAAGATTAATTACAAATTAATGTCTGTAATATCAGTCTCAATCTCTTTTATCCACAATTTCTTGCCATTGTCTCTACATCTCTACAACACATCTCAATTAATGTCACCCCTTCATATACCTTTACCAATTCCCCCAAACAAGTATTTATAACCCATAAGAATTAAACTTGACAAGTAACCACTAACCACCATAATTTTTTTTTATAAACAAGCATGTCGTGTACATAAGAGTACAAGAAGTGTTCTAATAACCCGATACATCATTACACTTAACGGTCCATTCTATAATCAACATAAAATGGATTAAAACCAAAACCTGATTGCACTCAAAGCAAAACTAATTGCTCTCCACACAATTAATCTTACTTTCTACAAGCAATCTTTATCATATACTTGGTTTCTTATTTTAAACAAATCTCACATCTCATATAATGACATCTATTATATGTATCTTAATATTCATTACATGATATAAATATATGAATGAAAATTCAAAACCACAGTAATTTTTAAATATGAATTTACATCAAGATTAATCACAACTTACATTAGAAACAATGGTAAGGTGTTCTACTCAATCACAGTCACCTATATCACAACTCACATGAAATACACAAGTAGCTCTTCTCAGTAGTAAGCAATAAAGAAAGCAATGAAACAATGAAGCAAAATAAAAAATGATACATAGAGAGTCCATGCATGGTTACCTCAAGGCAGAGCAGGGAATGCACAAAATGAGGAGAGAAGAGGGTAGGAGGAGCTCTGCGCGTGCGTGGTGACCGGAAAGCTGCGTATGGCGGCCTGAAACAGAGGGGGCGGTCTATGGCTGCCTGAAACAGAGGGGGGTATTAAAAACAGAGCAGGAAGAGGGGAAAGGAAGAGAGGAGAGGAAGAGGGAAGAGATGGAAGAGGAGGAGGAGGAGGATGGAGGCTTACCGGAGACGGCGGTGGTGGCGGTGCCCACTGTACGGTGGTGGCGGCCTGAACGCGAGGGAGAAGATCGAAGATGGATGAGGGAGGAAGGAAGAGAAGGCAGAAATGAGGAAGAAGGAAAGACACTATGGAAAAAGCAGAAAACACAAGAGCCCCAGAAGAAAAAAAGCAAGAAACAAGAAGCAAAAAAAAAGAACAAGAGAGCCAGCAGGACCCAAGGCAGAGGGGGAATGCACAAAATGAGGAGAGAAGAGGGAGGAGGAGGAGGAAGCGCGAAGGGGGGGGATTAAAAAAGGAAGAGGAAGAGGGGAAAGGAAGAGAGGAGAGGAAGAGGGAAGAGATGGAAGAGGAGGAGGAGGAGGATGGAGGCAAGGAGACGGCGGTGGGGGGGCCACTGCACGGTGGTGGCGGCACGAAGCGAGGGAGAAGATCGAAGATGGATGAGGGAGGAAGGAAGAGAAGGAGAAAGAGGAAGAAGGAAAGACACATGGAAAAAGCAGAAAACAAAGACAAGAAGCAAAAAAAAGCAAGAAACAAGAAGCAAAAAAAAAGAACAAAACCAGCAGGACCCAGGAAGAAGCACAAAAGAGGAAGAAAAGGGGGGAGAAGAGGCGCCGAAACAGAGGGGGATTAAAAACAGAGCAGGAAGAGGGGAAAGGAAGAGAGGAGAGGAAGAGGGAAGAGATGGAAGAGGAGGAGGAGTAGGATGGAGGCTACGGAGAGGGGTGGTGGGGGTGGGGGGAGGAGGGAGAAGATGAAGATGGATGAGGGAGGAAGGAGAGAAGGGAAATGAGGAAGAAGGAAAGTTTTCTGAAAAGATGAAAATGAAGAAAATAAAAATGATAAAGAGTGATGTTCCTAAGGAGAGGGGGAATGCACAAAATGAGGAGAGAAGAGGGTAGGAGGGCTCTCTGGTGACCGTATGGCGGCCTGAAACAGAGGGGGCGGAGTATGGCTGCCTGAAACAGAGGGGGGGATTAAAAACAGAGCAGGAAGAGGGGAAAGGAAGAGAGGAGAGGAAGAGGGAAGAGATGGAAGAGGAGGAGGAGGAGGATGGAGGCTTACCGGAGACGGCGGTGGTGGCGGTGCCCACTGTACGGTGGTGGCGGCCTGAACGCGAGGGAGAAGATCGAAGATGGATGAGGGAGGAAGGAAGAGAAGGCAGAAATGAGGAAGAAGGGAAAGATTTCACGGTTTTATGGATTTATAATTTAGCGACCGAAATAATCGGTCGCTAAATCGGTCGCCAATCACTTAAATAAAATGGTCGCTAAATTCGTGATGGGATGAGTAAATTTGAAATTTGAATTCATAAATTTAGCGACGGAGAACTCAATCGGTCGCTAACACGCGCGATTTTAATTTTTTTTCGCGCCGTTTAGCGACCGAATTAATATCGGTCGCAAATGTAAATAAAATTTGACCGTTGCATTTAATGCGGTCGCTATTTCAGTCGCTAAGAATACATAAAATTTCTGACTTTCAGCCGTTGCATTTAATTCGGTCGCTATTTCGGTCGCTAAGAAGGGATAAAATTACTGACTTTTAAGTTCCTTTATTTAGCGACGGAAATAGCGACCGATAACCCTGCTACGCTCTATTTCGGTCGCTATTTCGGTCGCAGTATTATCTCTAATCACTACTTCATGTAGATCCTACAATCGGTCGCCAGTTCGGTCGCAAAAAGCAACCGAAAAATTCGATCACTATTTTCGGTCGCTAAACAACCTTTTTTTTGTAGTGATGGTTGACGGGATTTCAAAAACTAGTTTTCAATTAGGATTTCAAAAACTAGTTTTCAATCTCCCGTATTGTCCTTATATTGGATATATGTTTTGTATATCTACAAAACCTATCTAGTTATGGATCATAGTTGGATGGTTTGTAAGCACACTAGTGCTGAGTATTTGAAAGGGGTGGGAGAATTTATAGAATTTACTCAAAGGAATGTTCCTAATAATAATGGAATGTTCTGTTGTCCTTGTGTCAATTGTTTGAATACGAGGAAATGTACGGTGAATGATATACGTACTCATTTGATTTGTGAAGGGATTTGCTTGAGTTATACAAGATGGATATGGCATGGTGATGTGTTGTTGAGTAGTACGGTAAGTGTCTCCCAAAGTGAGGACGTTGACGTAGATATGGAGGATGATCGAGTAGAGGACATGATCCGTGATATTGGACAAGAATCTTTTCATCGAGCTCATGTGTATGATAGGTTGTACGGTGATGCAGATAAGCCTTTATATCCAGGGTGTACTACTCATACACGGTTGTTGGCGATGCTAAAATTGGTTTGTGTGAAGGCGAGAAATGGTTGGACCGATAAAAGCTTCACGGAATTGCTTGAAGTGTTGAAAGACTTGATTCCGGAGGACAACACATTTCCTGACCGTAACTATGAGGCCAAGAAGGTATTGTGTCCGATGGGTATGGAGTATAAGAAGATACACGCATGCCCCAATGATTGCATATTGTACACTGATGTTCATGAAGACAATCACGATTGCCCCAAATGTGGGTTATCACGATACAAAGTGAAGGGTGGTGATGTTGATGATGATCTTGATGATGTGAGAAAAAAGGGTCCTCCTACGAAGGTGTTGTGGTATCCTCCAATAATTCCAAGGTTCAAGCGATTGTTTGCCAATGTGAAAGATGCGAAGAATCTTAGATGGCATATGATGAGAGGAAACGTGATGGAAAGGTTCGTCATCCTGTTGATTCTATGCAATGGAAGAATATTGATACTATGTTTCCGGATTTCACCGATGAGCCAAGAAACCTAAGGCTTGGACTTGCTACTGATGGAATGAATCCTTATGGTAACATGAGTAGTATTCATAGTTCCTGGCCTGTTCTATTGATAATTTACAACCTGCCCCCTTGGTTGTACATGAAGCGCAAATACATGATGTTGTCTATGATGATTTCGGGCCCAAAGCAACCGGAAAATGACTTAGATGTTTATCTAAGTCCCTTGATTGAAGACTTGAAAACGCTGTGGGTGGAAGGTGTTGATGTAGTTGATGGGTATTCTCATGAGACTTTCAAGCTTCGTGCCATGTTATTTTGTACCATCAACGACTTTCCATCATACGGTAACTTGTCCGGGTACAATGTCAAAGGGCATAAAGCATGCCCTATATGTGAAGAAGGCACATGCTACACTCAGGTGCATCATGGAAAGAAGATGGTTTACCTTGGGCATTGGAGATTTCTTAGACGTGATCACCCATATCGTAAGATGAAAAAAGCTTTTAATGGATGCCAAAAGACAGAAGAAGCTCAGGCGGCCTTAATTGGAGAGCAGGTTTATCAGAGGGTAAAGGGCGATGTTATATTCGGTAAGTCCAAAAAGAAAGGTAAAGCTGCTGAGAAAAACATATGGAAGAAGAGGTCGATATTCTTTGATCTTCCATACTGGCATAAGCTTGATGTCAGACACTGCATTGATGTGATACATGTGGAGAAAAATGTGTGTGATAGTGTGATCGGGATGCTTCTTAACATTTAGAGCAAGACAAAGTATGGTGTGAATGCTCGTCTCGACCTCATTGCTATGGGTATACGAGAGTAGTTAGCTCCAGTTGTTGAGGATGGTAAGCGGACTTATTTGCCGCCAGCATGTCATACTTTGTCAAAAAAAAAAGAGACAAAGTTTCTGCGGGTGTCTTCAGGGCATCAAAGTTCCACATGGTTACTCTTCAAATATGAAGAGGCTTGTCTCTAGTGATCTTAAATTGGTTGGCTTAAAGTCTCATGATTGTCACATCTTGATGCAACAACTTCTGCCCGTTGCTATTCGTGGTATTGTTCCAAAAAATGTGAAACATGCCATTACTCAGTTGTGCTCATTCTTCAATTCTATATGTAGCAAAGTCGTTGACCCTGGTATGTTGGATGACTTGGAAGTTGAGGCTGCTACAATCTTGTGCCATTTGGAGATATATTTTCCTCCTTCCTTTTTCGACATAACGGTTCACTTAATTGTTCATTTGGTGAGGGAGATTAGATTATGTGGGCCGGTTTTTCTGAGATGGATGTACCCAGTTGAGCGCTACATGAAGATCTTGAAAGGGTACGTGAAGAATCCTCATCGTCCGGAAGCATCTATTGTTCAAAGGTATGTTGCAGAAGAAGCTATTGAGTTTTGTTCGGACTACCTTCATAACACGGATCCTATAGGGGTTCCTAAGCCTCGGCATGATGAGATAAGATGTCAAGGTAAGGGTACACATGGCTTAAGAATTAATAGCAAGGGTCGGGAGGAAGTGCTTCAAGAACATTTGTATGTATTGAACAACATCGATTATGTTCAACCTTTCTTATTTGAACATAAAAGAAAAGTCAATCAAGAAAACCCTCGAATGAGTGAAAGGTGGTTGTTGAACAAGCATAACAAGACTTTCTTACCATGGTTCAAGGAAGAAATGCTTAAGGATGGTAGTACTGCTTCTGATGACATAAGATGGCTAGCACGTGGGCCTAGCTTCAACGTCATATGTTGGAGCGGATACGACATCAATAAATTTTCCTTTTATACAAAGGAATGAGATAACAAGAGTACCATGCAAAATAGTGGGGTTATGATCGTGTCCGAAGCAATGCACTTCTCTAGTGCAAAGGACAAAAAAACCGTTAAAGCATCGACACCTTACTTTGGATATATTGAAGATATTTGGGTGCCCGATTACACTAAGCTTACGGTGCCTGTTTTTAAATGTAAGTGGGTTGATTGTAATGGTGGTGTACAAACCGACGAATTGGGGTTCACATTGGTAGACCTCAACAAGTTAGGTCATATAAACGAGCCTTTCATAATGGTTTCCCAAGCAAAACAAGTGTTCTACATCACTGATCCTTCTAACAAAAGGTTGTCCGTGGTTCTCCAAGGAAAAAGCATGTATAACGGTAGTGATGAAAATCAAGATTCAAATCTTGATATTCCTGAGACTCCTTCTTTTTCAACAAACATGCCTACTATAACCGAGGAGACACAGGTGGACGATGTACATGCCACTCGTGATGATCATCACGAAGGGATATTGATATAGGTAGTTTAAACTTAGTATACATTTATTTTTATTTATACTTCTGTATTTATTTTTAGTTATAGCCTATGTTAATAAATATATATTGTTTCTGAACAGGCATAGATATGGATCAGTCGGATGGCCCACATGCACGGGAGGACACTGTGGGGCCTACGCAGGACCCGATCGCGCCTACGCCTGATTCTAGTGTAAGTTTACATGTTATATACTATCTTTTAGTCCTTCTTTATAATGTAAGTTTATAATGTTACAACCCTCTATTTTATCATTTTTTTTGTCCATACAGACATCACAGGCTCATAGGAAACGGGGTAGAGGAGCCACGACTTTGAAGAAATCAGAGAAGGCAAAGCGGACAGAAGCTTGAGGTGTGCTTTGATGCTAATCTAAATCCCCAGGGACCCCGTGCTAAAGAATTTAAAAAGTGGGTGTTTCTACAAGCGAAGCAACACTTTAGCATCAACTACAACCATTGGAATGACGTTCCACAGAACGTTAAGGATCAGATTTAGGAGGATATCACGGTATTTTACCTTTACATTCTTTTGATTTACATTATTAGATAATTATCCGAGTTATAATCCATCCAATTGTTATGTATTTAATGTGTAGGTACCTTGGACTGTGCCGAATCACAAGGATCATCGTACGAAATGTATGAAAATGGCATCAAAGCGTTGGAATGGGTTCAAGCATGATCTTACCAGGTACTATGTATCTGGGAAGAAGCGGCTTGATAAGATGTTCTTGGATTATCCCTGGATTGATCAGGATACTTGGGATATGTTTGCTAGGAGTCGACAGGATGAAGAATTTCAGGTTGGTTGATTAAGTTAATTTTGTATGCTTCTTATAGATCATTTAACTGTATTTAATTATGTGTTTTTGTTTGAATAGGCTAAGGCAGATAAGGGTAGGCAGAATTAGGCGAAGAACGTCCACCGCCACACCATGTCTCAGGGTGGGTACGAGACTCGGATCGAGGAGATGATGGTGGATAGGCTGAGGGCGAAGCAGGAAGAGCACGCTGCTAGAATAGAAAGAGGAGAGGTTCCTGAGGTCACACCATTAAGTCCTCCATCGGACATCGACCGCGAGGATGTATGGTTAGCCGGCCGCATGACAAAGACAGGATCTTTTAAAGTTGATGCCACTCGCGAAGTGGCAGATAAGATTGTAAGTAAATAATTAACTTCATTTCAATTGATATTTGTATAGATATTTTTAATACTTTTCACTTGCACGTTTTTTAATTTCTTCATTGTAGATGGATCTTAAAGCACAATGCTCCCAGGGCTCATTCGTCCCTTCTAGACAGCGGGACGTCTTGATGACTGCTCTAGGCAAGAAAGACCATCTTGGTCGGGTTATCGGTGTTCCTGGGAACGTGACCAACAGAGAATATTATGGCAAGTCTGCTTCACAAAAGCGGGTCGTCGATGAGGTATCAATTTTGGATGACATGACTCAGCAGCTAATCTCCAACCCTGCTATTACAACGCTTGCTAGAGAGCTTTCCTCCGTCGGTTCATCCCAGGACACCGCAGGACATGCCAACCCTTCACATGTGAGCACAAAAGAGAGTTATAGTAGGGAACATGTGGAGGACGATGAGTTGGTAGCTAGGGAGCGGGAGTTGGAAGTCCAACGTCATGAGCTTGAGTTAGAAATGCAAAGGCGTGAGCTTGAGTTAGACTTCAAACGCCATGAGCTCAAAATGGTAACAAAGGTATGTATTCATTATTAATGTCCAAATTAGTCAAATAATTACTTGTGTTTTTTTTAATTATCAACAACTTATATATTTTATTTTTCCTAAATTGAAGGCCAAGTCGACGTCGGTGTCGCTGTCACCTGTCACTCGTTTGTTCTCACTTGGTGAGGATTATGCCTTTGAGATTTTTGAATGTCCATTGGAGCACGATGGATGGGTGGCACGCCCAAATCAAGAGAGGATATTTTCCTTATGTGGTGAAGATCTCGGGCACACCTGCAGAGATAACGTGTGGATGGCCAACACGGTTTTGAGTCTCTGGTGCACGTAAGTTAATTTTAATTTTATAACTTATTTATTTTTGGTATTTTTCCATTTAATAATTTATTTTAATTTTAATATATATATTATATAATTAACATCCACACCTTTTCATATCTTAGGTATCTCCATCGTCTTCAGCTTGATAAGGGCTCAAAATCAATTTACGGCTTCTTAGATTCATCAATCCTTATGCCTCAATTATTTGCTGGCGATGAATTTTGTAAATACATAGGGAACTTGATGGGAGACAATCAGAAAGAATTATATCTGGCTCCCTACTGTATGAATAACCATTGGCATTTGCTCGTACTTCACCCGTCTAGGCATACTGCCATATTCTTCTGCTCTCATAACCAAAACCCGCCACAGGAGGTGGTGGAAGCTGTAAATACGTAAGTAACTAATCTTCAATTTAATTTAAGTTAATATCAGTTGTTTTTAGTTTATTACACACATGATATATGAATTTGTTAATTGACATGATTATTTATTTATGATAGCGCGCTGAAGACGAGTAGCATAAGTTGCGCCAACGGGAGAGGTAGGACTTCTAAGGCTAAAGGAAATCATGAGTGGATCATCCTCAAGGTTTGGTAGTTTATTTATCAAATAATTAATATTATAATTGCTAACTTATATGTATATTTAACTGACATTGAAATTAATTTTGATTATAGTCTCGATTTCAACCTGACGGGTGGTCGTGCGGCTATTATGTGATGCTTCATATGCTGAACATAGTCTCCGCATCTATTACGAATGGATGGAAGAAGGTAATATTTAAATAACTTGTTAAATTATATATTATAGTTTTGGTGATGACTAGCGTTAATGTTGTTGTTATTATTTGAATGTGTGTAGGCATTTAACAACCAATTGCCTCTTCAAAAAGATGAGTTTAGAGACTTGAGGATGCGCTTGACAGAATTCTTCTTCAAGTATGCGGTTGAAAAAGGAATTGACAAGATACCTCCGCAATACTTAGATGAATAGTTTTTTTGTTAGACTTTAGAAACTAATTAATAACATTTATATATATATATATATATATATATATATATATATATATATATATATATATATATATATATATACTTAGATTGGTAGTTTTGTTTCAGACATTAGAGACTAAAATTTATGTATATATATACTTGTAGATAGTTATGTTTTTCCTATACATGGGTTTTGGTTTTAAGTCCCCCCATTGTTCCTTTGTATATTTCTTTTCTTTTAGTTAATATTGAAATTTAAGGATAGTTTTTGCAATTCTGTAATGTCTGTAATATTATGTGTTACTGAGATATTTACTGAATCCAGGGATAGCTGAGGGGAGTGATATTTTTAAACTGAATTTAAAAAAAAAAATCTATTAACGTCAGTTGTATCAAACAACTGACGTTAATAGTATTTTATAAAATATACAATACACTATTAACGTCAATTGTATTAGGAAACCGACGTTAAAAATGAAACCTTTAACGTCAGTTCTTTAACACAACTGATGTTAATGTTGTTCAAACTAACGTCAGTTGTGTTAAAGAACTGACGTTAATAGTTTTATATTTAACGTCAGTTGTTTAAACAACTGACGTTAAAATATTAACTATTAACGTCAGCTGTATTTACGTCAGACAATATTCTGATGTATAAAATCAATTTTAACTGACGTAAAAAGTACTTATTGCACTAGTGTGTTGTTAAATCGGGTTGGCGAGATTCAAGTATAGGTGTTGTTGTCCATGACCGTGTGTTGGTAATATAATACACAAGGACACAAGTATATTGGTAATATAATACACCAAGACAAAAGTTTATTGGTGATATAATACGCAAGGACATCTGTGTATTGGTAATATAATACACCGTGTATTGGTAATATAATATACGTAAAACACTTCTGTGTATTGGTAATACAATACACCGTGCATTGGTAATATAATACACGTAAAACATTTGTGTATTGGTAATATAATACACCATGTATTGGTAATATAATACACGTAAAACACTTCTGTGTATTGGTAATATAATACACGTAAAATCAAGAGTTCTCGCGAGACCACTTCCACCTTAACGGGAATGGGGTTGGAACACCTTAACGGGAAATGGAGGTGTGCACTAGGTGGAACATCCTAACGGGAATGAGGGTGTGCCCCGATGTAAATGAGGGATGGTGACAGGAGTGATAGTGGCCACGATAACGTAAAGACATGATGACAGGATTAAAGGGGTTACGTTAAAATAACGTGTTAGATTGCCTTTGAGTAAGGGTAGAGGATGATATATATTAACCCGAGGATGATTCGTTAGTTATTGTGTTGATTGTCTGTGACAATTATTGTATAATTTACTACGACTCTTTTCCTCTTTTTGACGATAGAACTGTTTTCTTATCCCCTATGTTTCTGTATTCTTGTGGGTTACTTTACTACATTAGAAGACCCGATGGAGGATTATGTTGCTGAGGAGCTGGACGGAGCTCTGTATGAAACAGAGGTTGCTGAGGAATTGGATGGAACTCCTTATGAACCAGACGCTGGAGGTCGAGCTGTGATCCATGGCGAGTAGAGTATAGATAGTATGGCCAGTGTGTCTAAGAAGGATTATTTTTATATGTTTCCGCTAAGTATGGCTTTTACTTTAAGTTTATGCATGTGAGGGATCCTACTGAGAGGATTCCCTCAACAGTGTTTTGGTAATGTAATAAATAAACAGGTGTGTATTTATATATATTACAACCTTGGTGTGTTTAATTTATAGAAGTTATATGATAGTTTAAATAAAGGTTTAAATTTTTACGCACTTTTCATGCTAAGCGAGTGATTAAGGAATTAATTAATAAGGTTTTAAGCTAATAAAACACCGGGGCACAATGGGGTGTCTCACGACTCACTTCAGTGGAATCATACTTCTCTAGAAAATTGCTTCGAAACACATTCTAGGTGATCGCTTCTTGTCTTTCCACTAATAGCTGGCAAGTTTCTCTCCACCAAAATCCAGCATCTCCTATCAACAGAAATGTCACACAAGCTACCTTCCAATGATCAGGATATTCCATAGTTTGCAAGTTCCTTTCTATTTTCATAATCCAAAACTCAGCTTTCTCCGGATTAAGCTCACCATCAAATCGAGGTGGATAACTACGGCAGAACTCAACTAGTCCTCGCCTCTTAGAAATTTCCTCGTTATGACATGCCACAGTTGATGTTAGCTCCCTCAAGACTTGTACAGCTACAACCATATCATCGGAATCCTTAATTGCAAAGTAATATCTACTTGTTTCCGGACTAACCATGATTTTCTATAAAAGCAGAACTAGGAAGAAAATAATACATCATAATCTATGCAATATTATTCCTCATTAGGAATAATAATGAAAAGATTAACAAACAATGTTGTATCCTTTCGGAACAACCTCATGAAGAACATAAACACAGTCAAGGATAGACTAAAGTCATTATCCTTCCAAACATTGGTTCTTCATTGAACCAAAAACACAAAACACTTAAGAAACAATCAGAGAAAACACAACAAAGACGACAACAGACCTAAACCCCAAGTCCAAAAGACTCGGCCAGCTCTGATACCAATTGAGACACCCCGATGTGCCCCTTGTTGCCATTAAATTAAAACCTTATTATTTAATTATTTAATCGCGCTCTTAACGTTAAACGTGTATTCCAAAACACGTAAAAATTAAAAGTTAACTTATAAACATATAACATTTGAAAGTTAAAGCATCACACTTTATATATATATATATAATACATACACCATATATGTCTTGCATCAAAGTTATCAAAACATTGTTTAGGGTATACCGTCAGTAGGATCCCTAACAGGCATCTTAAAACAAACTAACATTTACGGAAATATAAAATGTCTTATAAGACTCACTGGCCCTAGACACTAAACTACATCGTTGGAGTCCACAGCTCGTGCTCCCACATATGATTCATATGGAATCCCATCCATCTCCTCGGTATCAAGCTCCTCCACAGAGTCTTCTCGTACGATCACATAATAAATAAAATACAACATACAGAAAGATATAGAGGATAAGAAACATTTCTATCATCAAAAGCTGGCATATTATACAATAAATGTCACAAACAATCAACATACCTAACTAACAAATCATCATCAAATTAATGTATCATCCTCTACCCCAATCTCATACAACTAAACTTTGATACTGATGTGGCGACTACCAATCCTATCACGCATCCCCATTCCCGTTAGGGATGTTAGTCAGTCGTCCAAGTGACACATCCCCAAAAATCGGTGCACACCCCCATTCTCGTTAGGATGCTCATTCCCAGAATGATACTATTCCCTCATTCCCTTTAGGGAATAGTTGCACATTTTAAATCTCAGTTGGGACTATCCCGCGAGAACTTCGGACCTCGTGTGTTCCCAACACACGGTTGTGAATAACATTGCAAATATACGAACCTCACCGAACCACATTAATAACAACCTAGTGCCTTAACCTTCCATCAAAACCTCAACACGTGTTCTATGTTACTACTCCACTTTGAAATAATTAGTTTAGGCTACGCACCTCTAAGTCACCATTTATCCTCATACCCAAACCAACAATTATCTCTCGAACAACATATATCTTTGCTTAAATCCACTAAGCACAAATATTAAAACCAGGCATATCATGCATAACACAGACAATCATAAATATTCAAATACCACAAAATATCACATAAGCAATTCAATAATAATAATAAATTCAATCAACCTCAGATAAAATCATCCTAACATCTATAAACCTACAATGCCCGAATCCCCATAGGTTTCACAGAAAAGGTTTCTAATGTGATTTTGGTCTTGTTGATTACTCGACTACTAGTAGGGTTTAGGTCGCCCTACACAATTATTATAAAATATACTAATTATCGATTCTGACGATAGGTTGATTCTTTCCCACACCTGATTGAAGTGAGCGCTTTCCCGTACAAGCTCCGAATGCATCCATGCTACTGCCAGGAACCTCATCATGTTGTCCAACAACACCCATAAATCTGCCACCATCCATCCTTAAACATCCACCGTTCCTCTTTCCGTCCCGATTACATGTACGAGTAACACAATTCGCCGGAAACACCAAATACCAATCGAATCAACAAAAGGGTTTCAAATAAATAAATCTATTTGAATCAAGAGACAAAATCGATGGAAAAACTTACGAGAACAACGGCTGGACTAAGGGAAAATCGGATTCAAAATAAGCTCATGAATCCTAGGGAAAAGTTACCAAAACAGAGCTACTGTTCGAGCTCCATTACTCTGGCCACAGAGCTTTATTTATAAACCAAAACAGTGAAAATGAAGAACTATCCTTCCTAAACCTCACCACAAACTTTCAGACCTATCCAACGGTTAAAACAACTCAGATCTCAATTCTTTGGTGATAGCTTAGATGGTATCCGGGTTGAGTTTCTCACCTCCTAGGACTTCTTTTAGAGCTTCATATCTCACACTCTGGAGGTGTGTTCCAAATTATGACCGTTGGATATGCAGAACCACAAGTATTGAACCATCTTCTAATATTTGAGAATGATCCAACCGCTGAAGAGTGTTAGGAGACTCTCTCACGGAGACTGCTCCAACTAGGTTTCAAAGCTTCCAACAAAGGCTTCTTGTAACTATTGAGGTTTCTCTCTCAATTATTCTCCTCTAATCCGAAGTAGTGGGTGATAAAGAGAGTTAAGAAGATGAGGAAAATAACTAAGATCATATAAGTGAGGGTTTACCTCTAGATAGTGAAAGAAAGTGAAAGAATGATCAAGTTGTGCAAGAACATTAATGGAGTTTTTGAAGAAAAATGAAGAATAAATGGAAAAGATGAAGTGAGAAATGTGGAGGGGGCTGATGCTGCGGTTTGGGGGTTTAAATAGGGTAGATCTTAGGCTTTGTTTGGTTCCTTTGAGTCCAATTAATGGGTTTTGTGAATATTTAATTAATATAAGCTTAACCATAGTTAATAGTTAACTTAACTAGGGTTATGTTACTAACTAGGGTTAAACTTCATGTGGCTCATAATTAATGTAGGTGTGACTGATTTTGGGCCACATCTAATGAGTCATCCATGACTCATTGATCTCATCCATTAGCGGTTCCCGGAAATCCCGTACGTAGCTCCGTCATTTACCCGATTTCGGTTTTTGAGGGGAGAATGATGAAACGAAAGCAAAATGAAATAGGTATGGTTTGGTATATATGGCTGCACAAAATTGACGAGATGTGGGAGGTTTACAACCATGTAAAATGAGTGGTTAAGAGTGCGTAGATGTGTCTTGTTAATAACTGCGAAAGCTTGGGGGTATTTTGGTCATTTTACCTAAAAGTCATGATTACGAGCATTTAATGCTCATAAATGCTTGGTAATTCATCCTCCATGAGTCATCATGTATGACTCGTTGTTCCGATCTCTTGACAGGTCTCTGTCGTTCCGTTTTCGACTCTGTCGGTTTCTCGATTAGGATTTTTGTCTGTTTTTCGACAAAAAATTTTCAAAATATCCAAACTGGATGAAAATATGTTTTAAACATAAACCATTTCGTTCACGAGTCAAAATTAGGTTTTTTGATCATTAAAATCTTACTGTTAGTTAAAACAATAACTGTTTTCCGTCCGAACTTTTACTAAAATTCGTCCGAACAATCATAATATTTTATTTCTGATCAAAAATTTGGAAAGTAGGATTCCTCACGGAAATAATATAAAAAAATTTACAAATTTCATTTTCGGGTCAAATTAGGGTTTTCTGCCAGTATAAAATTATACTATCAATAAAAACGCAGACCGGTTTACATCAGAGTTTTAAACCAAAAATTTAACCAAAGCTTCCTGCCATAGAGTAGGTTCTATATATGATTTTTCCTACAGAATCAGATCCTAAGTCTCAAATAAAATATAAACATACATATATTGAAGAATAGTAAAAATCGAGATGTTACAACACCACCCCTCTCAACAGAATTTCGTCCCCGAAATTAACTCGTCTAAGAAAAATGAACTTGGATATCAATCCTATATCACATGCCGCGGTTGCGTAACATCCTCGTTTTATTGGAACATGATGTGAAGTACTGCGTAGATTAGACTGTCACTCTGACTTATACTGTATGTATTAGACCACCCGATCAAACAAATCAGGAAATCTCTTTTCTTTTCTTTTTTTTGAACTCTCAAGACTCGAAGCACACTCAAACAATTCGAATTTCAATAAACGAATTTCTGATAGATTTCGAAATTGGAATGATTCAAAACTTTGACTCTCCTTTACGGTGGCGATTCTAACACACCATTGGTAAATAAGAACTCAGAATTTGAATAAAGAATTTTCAAGAAGAGAAAATAATCTCTAGACTTTACTGTCTCAACAAAATAAAGTAAAATGAATAGAAAAACAATAGATATTCTTTATACAAAAAGTCTCTTTAATAGGTTCCTGAATGTAAAAATGCATTGTACAGTCACATATTTACAAACGTGACCCTAATAAAGTTCCCACCTCAACAAGAATTTCCTTCAAATGACAAAATTCGAAGATAACAATTTTCTTAATTTCTAAGAGTCTAGATTTTAAACCAAGACTTATCTTGTTCTTTAAGAAAGCAACAATAAATTTTTACGAGTTCCCTCACTCGAGGTAACTCTGATTCATTTGCCATAAAAAAATTGAATTCAATTGTCAAAATTTCATTTGCCATAAAATTTATAACGTTTCAACCACAATGGTAACAAGATATGATCCGCCAAAAGATCATTCTATTTCAAATTGCACTCATATGAGGAAAAAACAAATGGTCTAGTTTACAAAACTCAATTTTCAACAACAACGAGATATCCGAACAATTTTTCTCAACCAGGATGAGTCATCAAGAAACTATAAAGGTAATTTCATTAAGGAGTAATATATGAATGCAATTCTGATTGTTGTGCATAAAATTTAGACAACAAAAGATACGACGATGAAACTGAACCAACTCAGAACATGTTGGCGACAAACGTAGGTAGTACATAGACAAATACACGGTATTTTACACATTCATGGAAAATCAAGAATGATTCTCCTCTAAATTAACAGTATAGTCAAAAGTCTACTTTCTGTGACACACTTCACGTAAAGATATTTATTTGATTGTAATACATCAATCCTACTTGTTGTGAAGATTCTACCCGTTAACAACTACCCACATATTCAAACTTTAAATATTGGTGTACTACCTCCTCTTGCACAGCGTTCTTTCATCGACTCCTTATCTGTGGTCTCTCGGCTCACATGTAGTCTCCAGAAGGTACATCCTTAGGCGTTCCGCACAGTCTAGCGACATGTCCAGGCTGTCCACACTTAAAACAAATGATGCCCTCAATCTTGCAGTCTCTCGTAGCATGACTCATGCCACACTTCATGCACTTCGGTAGAGAATTCTTAGACAATCCATAACCATTACTACTACTACTACTAATCCATTTCCATTTTTTGTGGTGTCCACGTTGGCCTGCCGTACGATTTCTTTTGGAAAGATCCAAAGCTTCTCTTTCTGCCTTGATTCACTTCTAGATCTCGAGGAACTCAACACTCATCCATCAAGAAAAAACTGTAATAGTTTCAATGACAGAATTGTCTTCCTCATTTCATCCTTCAAATTTTCCTCTAATTTCTTACACATTCGCACTTCCTTGTAATTCTTTAAATACAACTCCTTGAACTTAATCAGCTCTTCCAACTCAGGGGCATACTCGTTGATAGTCATGTCCTCTTGTCCGTGCTGCAGAAACTCAATCTCCTCTGCATGACTCACTTCAGTGGAAGCATACTTCTCCAGAAATTTGCTTCGAAACACATTCCAGGTGATCGCTTCTTGTCTTGCCACTAACAGCTGGCAAGTTTCTCTCCACCAAAATCCAGCATCTCCTATCAACAGAAATGTCGCACAAGCTACCTTCCAATGATCAGGATATTCCATAGTTTGCAAGTTCCTTTCTATTTTCATAATCCAAAACTCAGCTTTCTCCGGATTATGCTCACCATCAAATCGAGGTGGATTACTACGACAGAACTCAACTAGTCCTCGCCTCTTAGCAATTTCCTCGTTATGACATGCCATAGTTGATGTTAGCTCCCTCAAGACTTGTACAGCTACAACCATATCATTTGAATCCTTAATTGCAGAGTCATATCTACTTGTTTCCGGACTAACCATGATTTTCTATAAAACACGGTAGTCAGAACTAGGAAGAAAACAATACATCATAATCTACACAATATTATTCCTCATTAGGAATAATAATGAAAAGATCAACAAATAATGTTGTATCCTTTCGGAACAACGTCATGAGGAACATAAACACATCCAAGGATAGACTAAAGTCATTATCCTTCCAAACATTGGTTCTTCATTGAACCAAAAACACAAAACACTTAAGAAACAATCAGAGAAAACAAAACAAAGACGATAACAGGCCTAAACCCCAAGCCCAAAAGACTCGGCCTTCTCTGATACCGAATGAGACTACCTGTTGTGCCCCTTGTTGCCATTAAATTAAAACCTTGTTATTTAATCGTGCTCTTAACGTTAAACGTGTATTCCAAAACACGTAAATATTAAAACTTAACTTATAAACATATACCATTTGAAAGTTAAAGCATCACACTTTATATATATTTAATACATACACCATATATGTCTTGTATCAGAGTTATCAAAACGTTGTTTAGGGTATCTCGTCAGTAGGATCCCTAACAGGCATCTTAAAACAAACTAAAATTTGCGGAAATATAAAACATCTTATAAGACTCACTAGCCCTAGACGCTAAACTACAACGTTGGAGTCCACTGCTCGTGCTCCCGCATCTGATTCATATGGAATCCCATCCAGCTCCTCAGTATCAAGCTCCTCCATAGAGTCTTCTCGTACGATCACATAATAAATAAAATACAACATACATAAATATATAGGGGATAAAAAACATTTCTATCATCAAAAGCGGAAAAGAGTCATAGTATATTATACAATAAATGTTACAGACAATCAACATACCTAACTAACAAATCATCCTCAAATTAATGTATCATCCTCTACCCCAATCTCATACAACTAAACTTTAAAACTGACGTGGCCACTACCAATCCTGTCACGCATCCTCATTCCCGTTAGGGATGTTAGTCAGTCGTCCAAGTAATGCGTCCCCAAAAACTGGTGCACACCCTCACTCCCGTTAGGATGCTCATTCCCAGAATGATACTATTCCCCCATTCCCGTTAGGGAATAGCTGCACATTTTAAATCTCAGTTGGGACGATCCCGTTAGAACTTTGGACCTCGTGTGTTCCCAACACACAGTTGTGAATAAAATGCAAATATACGAACCTCACCGACCCATATTAATAACAACCTAGTGCCTTAACCTTCCATCAAAACCACAACACATGTTCTATGTTACCACTCCTCTTTGAAATAATTAGTTTAGGCTAGGCACCTCTAAGTCACCATTTATCCTCACACCCAAATCAACAATTATCTCTCAAACAACATATATCTTTGCTTAAATCCACTAAGCAAAAATATTAAAACCAGACAGATCATGCATAACACAAACAATCATAAATATTCAAATACCACAAAATATCACATAAGCAATTCAATAATAATAATAAATTCAATCAACCTCAGATAAAATCATCCTAACGTCGATAAACCTACAATCCCCGAATCACCATTGGTTTCACAGAAAAGGTTTCTAATGTGATTTTGGTCTTGTTGATTACTCGACTACTAGTAGGGTTTAGGTCGCCCTACACAATTATTATAAAATATACTACTTATCGATTCCGACGATAGATTGATTCCTTCCCACACCTGATTGATGTGCGCGCTTTCCCTTACAAGCTCTGAATGCGTCCATGCTACTGCCATGAAACTCAGCATGCTGTCCAACAACATCTACAAATCTGCCACCATCCATCCTTACACATCCACGATTCCGCTTTCCATCCCGATTACACGCACGAGTAAAACAATTCGTCAGAAACACCAAATACCAACCGAATCAATGATAGGGTTTCAAATAAATAAATATATTTGAATCAAGAGACAAAATCAATGGAAAAACTTACAAGAACAACGGCTGGGCTTAGGGAAAATCGGATTCAAAATAAGCTCATGAATCCTAGGGAGAAGTTACCAAATAGGGCTACTGTTCGAGCTCCATTATTATGGCCACGGAGCTTTATTTATAAAACGGAACGGTGAAAATGAAGAACTATCCTTCTTAAACTTCATCACAAAGTTTTAGACCTATCCAACGGTTAAAATAACTCAGATCGTAATTTTTTGGTGACAGCTTAGATGGTATCCGGGTTGAGTTTCTCACCTCCTAGGACTACTTTCTGAGATTTATATCTCATACTCTGGAGGTTTATTCTAAATTATGACCGTTGGATATGAAGAACCACAAGTCTTGAACCTTCTTCTAAAATTTGAGAATGATCTAACAATTGAAGAGTGTTTCGAGACTCTCTCACAGACTCTGCTCCAACTATGTTTCAAAGCTTCCAACCAAGGCTTCTTGTAACTATTGAGGTTTCTCTCTCAATTCTTCTCCTCTAATCTGAATTTGTGGGTGATAAAGAGATTTAAGAAGATGACGAAGATAACTAAGATCATAGAAGTGAGGGTTTACCTCTAGATAATGAAAGAAAGTGAAAGAATGATTAAGTTGTGCAAGAACAACAATGGAGTTTTTGAAGAAAAATGAAGAAGAAATGGAAAAGATGAAGTGAAAAAATTGGAGGGGGCTGCTTCTGCAGTTTGGGGGTTTAAATAGGGTAGGTCTTAGGCTTTGTTTGGTTCCTTAGAGTCCAATTAATGGGTTTTGTGAATATTTAGTTAATATTAGTTTAATCATAGTTAATAGTTAACTTTACTAGGGTTATGTTACTAACTAGGGTTAAAATTCATGTGGCTCATAATTAATGTAGGTGTGACTGATTTCGGGTCACATTTAACGAGTCACCCATGACCCATTGGTCTCATCCATTAGCGGTTCCCGTAAATCCCGTACGCAGCTCCGTCATTTAGCCGATTTCGGTTTTTGAGGGGAAAATGATGAATCGAAAGCAAAATGAAATAGGTATGGTTTAGTATATATGGCTGCACGAAATTGAGGAGATGTGGGAGGTTTACAACCATGTAAAATGAGTGGTTAAGAGTGCGTAGATGTGTCTTGTTAATAACCGTGAAAGCTTGGGAGTATTTTGGTCATTTTACCTAAAAGTCCTGATTACTAGCATTTAATGCTCATAAATTCTTGGTAATTCATCCTCCATGAGTCGTCATGTATGACTCGTTGTCCCGATCTTTTGACAGGTCTTTGTCGTTCCGTTTTCGACTCTGTCGGTTTCTCGATTATGGTTTGTCTGTTTTTCGACCAAAAATTTTCAAAATAACCAAACAGGATGGAAATATGTTTTAAACATAAACCATTTCGTTCAAGAGTCAAAATTAGGTTTTCTTATCATTAAAATCTTACTATCAGTGAAAACATCGACTGTTTTCCGTTCGAACTTTTACCAAAATTCGTCCGAATAAACATAATATTTTATTTCTAATCAGAAATTTGGAAAGTACGATTCCTCATGGACATAATATAAAAAATCTACATATTAGGTCAAATTAGGGTTTTCTGCCAGTATAAAATTATACTGCCAGTTAAAAATGCAGACCGGTTTCCGTCTGAGTTTTAAACCCAAATTTTAACCAAAGCTACCTACCATAGAGTAGGTTCTATATATGATTTTGTTTTCTCCAAAGTCATTTCCTAAGTCTCAAATAAAATTTAAACATATATATATATATATATATATATATATATATATATATATATATATACTGAAGAACAGTAAAAATCGGGATGTTACAGAATTTATACTCGCTGGCACACCATGCAACCTCACAACTTCCTTAATGTACAACTGGGTTAACTCTTACAAAGTGAACTTCTGATTGATTGGCAAGAAATGAGCACATTTCTTTACCCTATCAATGATCACCCAAATTGCATCATACTTCTTTTGTGTCCTAGGCAAACCCGACACAAAGCCATTGCAATGTTGTCCCGTTTCCATTCTAGAACGTCTTAGGATTGCAATAATCTTGCTGGCTTCTGGTGTTCAATCTTTGCTTTCTGACAGACCAAGCTGGACTGGACATATTCTACCACTTCTTTCTTGATTCCAAGCCACTAGAATATCTTTATCAAGTCCTGGTACGTCTTCGTGGCTCATGGATGAAAACTTAGCTTACTCTTGTGTGCTTTTTCCAAGATTAAGTTCTTAACTTCTCTATCCTCTGGAACACAGATCCTTTCACCAAACCTTAAAATTCCATCAGTACCTCACTTAAACTCCACAGATTCTACTACTTCTATCTTCTGATTGACCTTTTGGAGATACTAGTCTTCTCCTTGCTTCTTCCATAATAAGTCTAGGAATCTACTTGTTATAGTGACCATTCCCGAACTTATCTTATTCTGGGACAATTTCGTTATCCCAAGATTAAGGTCTCTGAATTGCTCGATCAATTCCAACTCCTTAACCATCATAGCAGATGCTTGCAAGGAATTCCGACTTAAGGCATCTGCTACGACCTTTGATTTTCCGGGATGGTATTGGAGATCAAACTCATAATCCTTTATGAACTCCATCCATCTCCTCTGCCTCATGTTCAACTCCTTCTGATCGAACAAATACTTCAGAATCTTATGATCATTGAACACTGTAAACTGAGAACCATACATATAGTGACTCCATTACTTCAATGCAAACATTATCGTGACCAACACTAAGTCATGGGTTGGGTAATACTGCTCATGTACTCTTATCTGTCTAGAGGCATACACCACTACTTTTCCATTTTGCATGAGAACGCAACCCAGGCCTTGATGTGATGCATCGCAATACATATCAAATGGTGCTAGTGGATCTGGGAAGACTAGCACTGGAGATGTTGTCAGCCTTCTTTTCAACTCCTGAAAACTAGTCTCGTACTCATCCTTCCATTCAAACTCCTTTCCTTTTCTCGTTAACTACGTCATCGACAATGCAATCTTCGAGAATCCTTCAATAAACCTTCTGTAATATCATGTGAGTCCAAGAAAACTCCCGACTTTCCCCACCGTGTTAGGGCTTTCCTAATTCACTACTGCCTCAACTTTCGCGGGATTTACAGCTACACCGTCTTTGTTTATCACTTGCCCCAAGAATTGTACTTCGTCCAACTAGAAGTCATACTTAGACAACTTGGCATAAACTTGTCTGTCCTTTAATACTTGAAGTATAACCAGAAGATGCTCTGCATGTTCCTCTCTACTCGATGAGTAGATCAAAATATCGTCGATAAACACCACGACGAATTTGTCCAAGTACGGTATGAAGATCTGATTCATGTAGTCCATGAACACAGCTAGAGCATTAGTTATGTCAAACGGCATAACAAGATACTCATAGTGACCATACCGGCTTCTAAAAGCAGTCTTCGTTATATCATCTTCCTTCACTCTGATCTGATGGTATCCGGACCTAAGATCTATCTTTGAGAACATGGTTGCTCCCCCACAACTGATCCATAAGATCGTCAATTCTAGGCAATGGGTACTTGTTCTTGATCGTTACCTTGTTCAATCACTAGTAATCCACACACAGTCTTGAAATTCTATCATTCTTCCTTACGAACAACACCGGTGCTCCCCATGGTATAACACCCTGCCGAATAAACTCCTTCTTAAGCATGTCATCTAGCTACTTCTTAAGCTCTATCAACTCCGTTGGGGACATTCGATAAGGTGGTATCGATATCGGTCCTGTCCCTAGTATGAGATCTATCGTAAACTCCATCTCCTTCTTCAGGGGTAACCCTGGCACATCATCCGGGAAAACTTCAGGAGACTCACATACGACAGGCAATGCTTCTGCTTTTGGAGACTCCTTGGCTTCCAAGGAAAATAACATCACGCAATCCTTCGGTCGTCCTTCTCCCAATCTACTGTGATCGATCGGCAATAACCCAGATTGCTCAGAAAAATGAAGGGTTTTATTTGAACATTCAAGCACTACATGGATAACCGAAAGTCAATCAATGCCCAAGATAACATCGATTTGCTGCATAGGCAGAGAGACAAGGTCTACAACAAAAGTTCTATTTTCTAGAACAATAGGACACCTACTACAAACAAACAGGGTTGTCAATGTATCTCCTATATGTTGGCCTTGGCAACCATCACCCGAGAGGGGGATGAATTGGGTTTTAAGTAAAAATGAATTCTTTTTAAATAAATCGAAAAACAGAATTTGCAGTGGATATTGAAATTAAAGCGCGATAATTAAAATGGCAGAAAATTAAAGATATAGGATAGGAAGATGAAAACAACGATGTATCCTGGTTCGGCCACAGACTACGCACGTGGCCTACATCCAGTCCCCAAGGGAATACCGCCAAGGGTTTTCAATCAACTCTAGTTTTTAAACAGGATCAACTAGAACCTTTACAATTTTGAGAACCCTTAACACAAATCTCAGGACATACTATCCCTTGTGTAAGAGCCTCAAACATTAGCTTTTAAACAGGCGCAGCTAGAACCTTTACAATAAAGAGAACTCCTCACAGATCAGGGATATCACCTCCCCTAGTGGAAGAGCCTCAAACAATAAATAGTGAGATCACACCCACTAAACACTTACAAGAGCTATACCCTCTCTTGTAAGAATAGTAATCAAATATATGGTTTGAGTCAATCCGACTCTTACCGATATAAAGCACTCTAGTTAGTGCGGATAAACAAATTGAAGCACAAAACAAAATCACCTATATGGTTTATAAAGCTCTCAAGAGTACATGGTTCAAGTGTGAGAACAAGAAGTAGAAGAGAGAAAATATTATCAGAGTTTTAGCACAGTTATAAAATGATATTTTCGTACTCTAAATTATGCCTAAGTTTCCTTTATATAGACCATGAAAGATTAGGCTAAAAACTCTCTAAAACTAAATTTTTGCGCATAATAATCGATTATTAAAAAGCCATAATTGATTATTTAAACTCATATTGAAAAAACACCTCTTTGAGACAGTCGCGGCATAATGGATTATGCTAATCGATTATTTTAGCATAATGGATTATGTAATCAATTATTGACAGCATAATGGATTATGATAATCAATTATTGGTTCTCTGTTTGAAATCCTGACAGCACTTTAAAACATATAATCGATTATATAAATCCTATAATCGATTATGTACGTTCAAAACATCATATTTGAAAACTTAACGGCTATAAAACTTAATTACTCATTAAAGCTCATTTAAAGCCAATTAAGTCTATTCATAATCGATTATCCTATCCCTAAAACTGATTATTGCTCGAGTTTAAATTTGAATTGGAAAACTTAATGACAGAAATTAATATCTCATTTAAGTTCATTTAAAAGCCATTTAAGTTTTATTTTGAAAGCTCATTTATGTGTGTGTGTGTGACCATTTTTAATTAGAGAGTTTTACTTACCATTTACAAGGGAATCTAAAACATACGATACAATTAATAAAATTCCCTTCACCCTTCTTGAAAGACTTGATCTCTTGAGACTTTAACTCTTCAAGTTCTTGACATCATAGCTTTGCTTGCTTCCAACCTGAACTTTTCTATTTCACAATTTCTCATAAATGATTGTATTAGTTCAAGGTATAGAAAATAGTAATAGTATTTCACATTTAATTTTATACACAAAACCATGTATAATAATTCATAAGACATATTTTAAGATAATATCATATTTAATATTTCATATGTCTTTAGGCATATAATAAACATTCCAACTATGATTCTATGCCAAATTATTATATTTGTCAATCACAAGCATATATCATATTTGATCAAATATTATAGTCACATGGAATTTATCAACATAACACACATTAAGCCCAATAAATAATACCATGATACACTATTTGTCAACATCAAAACCTATATCACTTTTAGGTTCACATTCTCCCCCTTAATACTATATTTGACAACATCAAAACCTATATGACATTACGGTTCACACCATAGGGGTAGACACATTCAGATCATAAGGTAAAGATGAAACAGGCAGTTTCAAATTATCCATGCACTCTAAGGAAATAAACAAATGTGCAGCCCCCGAATCAAACAACACAGATAATAGCTTACCAAAAATGAGGCACTTACCCTATATCATATGAGGCTCTCGTGCGGATTCAGATCCCCTCTCGACAAAGATTCTTCCGCTGGCTTGAAGCTTACCTCCTTGTTGATTCCCAGTCTGAGCTCTCGTTCCGACTCCCTGAGCTCTTCCACCATGTTATGGAGCTTGTGTCCTCTCCGCATTGCCCAAAGTACAGAAATGGATAATGTGACCGGTACGTCCACACTGGAAACATATCGCTTTCTGGATCTGAGAAAAATTATTCATTAGATGTGGTCCTCCACACTTTAAACATGTCAGGAATCTTGCAATAGGATTATAACTTCCACCACTTGTACCAATAGTTTGTTGATTAAGGCGATTGTAAGGCTTGGCCCTTGACAGAAACCTTTCACCTCTTCCTCTCTGGTCGAAACCTCCTCTAACTGGTCCACCACTTCATTGTTGTGGCTGAACTGACTTGGCTCTGTCATGACTCTCTAGAGTTATGCACTTCTTTACTAGCCCTGGAAACTAATTCAGCTCCAGTGGTAGCATAGACCTCTTTAGTTCAGGCCTCAATCCATCCTCAAACCTTCTGCATACCCTCCCTTCATCTAGATGAATCTGGTAGTACTGAGAAAACTTCAGCAGATCTCCAAATCTAAAGGCGTACTCTCCAACAGACATGTTGTCTTGCTTTCACAAACTCTTTCTCCTTTTCATTTCTGATGCTTTTCAGGAAATGCTTCTCTAGAAAACACTCCCGAAACAACTCCTAGGTAATAACTTTCTCCTCAGCTTCAAGCAGTCTCTGTATATTCCGCCACCAAGCTTCGGCTGCTCCTACCAGCTTGAAAGCAGCATGGGTGACCTTTCGTTTCTCGCGGCAGTGCATCGCGACAAAGACTTTCTCTACCTCTTGCAATCACTTCTATGTCGCCTCTGGATCATATTCTCCACTGAACTGAGGTGGGTTGCCCTTCATCAATCCGCTTTCCATAATTTCCTCTGCTGCAACGGACTGCTGTTGTTACCTCTATTCCCTCTCATCTTGCCTTCTCATGAACTGAGTATTTTGATGAGTTTGTTTTAGTATGGAAGTTGCCAGCTCCCTCATCACCCTCATGGTCTCACCAATTTCACCACCATTGTTTGATCTTGAAGAACTTCCTGGGGTATCGGTAGCTGGGTTATCAGTAACTCCGCCTCCACCAATTTTGGCCCTTCCACGGCGTCCATTTCCACGCACCATTTTAACTTCCTCAAAAATAACACATCAGTACTCATATGTAAGACATATATTTCAATACATAAATAGATACATCCACTATATGTCTTACAAATGCAGAAAACACTCATCCTTATAGTTTAAGAATAACTCGTGTATCGGATACTTTACCCTTCCTAAGCATAGCTAACATCCAGTGAGGATTCAACTAACAGCGTCGGTACTCATCCTAACCCCATAAACCTCAATCCTCATTAGACTTAGTTCCCATAGTTCTTACCCCTAAACAGACCTAGCCTCACACTCCGGTTTAGAACCGAACTGCTCTGATACCACCAAATAAGACACCCCGATTTCCCATTGAAGAACAAACCTGATTAACTAATCCTTAAGTCGTTTATTAACATTAACTCGAATATACATTTGAAAGTAACATAAGCTTGCAGAAGAGATAAAATTAAAACCATTTAAATACTCAACGGAAGAAAATGTTGGAACCAAAGTGGTTATGGTTAAATAATCTCTTAAGTGTTGATGCTAACAAAAAGATTAAATTTGTATGTCAAAGTTATGTTTAAGAACTAACTTGTATATTTAAGTGTACATGACTGTTTTCAGTATCGCTAGACGAGGGAACTAGTTTAAAGTTCCTTAGAAATAGCATAGAAGCTTATCGGGTCCAAGTTTTACTCGCTATACAAGCCCTCAAAATAATATAGTAAAAATCTAGTCTATAGGGTAATCGCTAGACGATATGCTAAAAATAGCTAAGTTAAAAGGCACTAGACGAGTGTCTAAGTTTACCTCTGTAAGAAGCGGCAGATGAGCTATTAAAATAGCAAGTCCAAAGACATGTAACTAGACGAGTAGTTAACTGGACTAGCTGATAAAAAACATATCTAAGCTAAACTAGTCCACTAAGATAGTCAACTAGACGTCAAATTAGTAGACTACCCCAGTTGCTTCTTAAAGTTAGAAATGTGCGTCCAAATGAATACTGGAATTGAACCAGTCTAGTCAAAGTGAATTTATTTCAAATGATTGTTTATTTAATGCAAAGGGATCAATGTCTTTTACTTGTGTTATTTGAAATGTTTCTAACTTTGTTTCTTGGTAAGAGAAACATAGTACCATCGAAAACACAAAACTTTGTACTCTAACACACAAGTTGCTATAAAGTTAAATATAGTACAAAGAAGGAAAGTCAGAAAACAACTTTCGGTACAACAGAGAAGTAACAGTACCACTTTGAGCATTTCTGATAACCAAGAGCACATTTAGCAGAAAGCATATCAAGTTATCAGACTGAACGAATCTCAGCATTAAATGCTATCTCTAAATGGATATGTGTAAAGACCGTTGAAGAAAATGAGAACTCAAACTGAAGACCCTCTATAAATACTGGACGACCCCAGTAAAGAAGATACCAAAGCTCTGATATTCAAAAGTGTAAAAACTCTGATAAAAGTTCTATCAAATATCTTCAGTTGTAATCTTACTTGATCTTAAATTTTCATACCCTCACACATAGTGAGTTCTTAGATCAATCTTTAAATCTCTTAGTTAGAGTTAGAGCCTGAAGAGGCTTGGTTGGAAAGAATACTTGTAAGCCTGAAGAGGTGTTGAATACTTGCTGTTGTAAGCCTGAAGAGGTGTTGAATACTTGTTGTTATAAGCCTGAAGAGGTGTTGAATACATGTTATTGTAATCCGGAAAAGGTGTTGAATACTTGTAAGATATTGGATTATAGTGGAGAAAATCTTCAAGTATAAGGGACTGGACGTAGCTCTTGGTTGGAAGAGAGTGAACAAGGATAAATCACTTGTGTGAATCTTCTATCCCTATCTCTTTACAACTTTTGATTATACTAACTGTGGGGATTTGGATTTAAGTTTGTTAACTCTATGAAAAGATATTTTATCTGTGTGTATTTTTTCTTCTTGCTTGCAAAAAGGCTTTAAGAAAAAGATTTTCGAAAAACTGTTAAGAAACACAATTCAACCCCCATTCTTGTGTTTCCCTGTGTCAACTTCAGTTGGTATCAGAGCTCAGGCTTGAAAGGGTTGAGCATCTAACAAATACTGAGGGAGTATAATCTAGCAATCATGGATACAGAAGGATAAGCAATCAACAGACCTCCACTCTTTGATGGTAGTGATTATGACTACTGGAAAAAAAAAAAAGAATGATGGCTTTTCTTGATGCACAGAATGTGGATATCTGGGAGCTTATTGAAACTAGCTACACTGAGCCAAGAGGTGACAATGGAGTTGTTATTCCTATAGCTTAGTGGACTGCTGAACAAAAGACTCTACATCAACTCAATCTGAAAGTCATGCACTACCTAATGTGTGATATCACCAGATCTGAGCATGATAAAGTCCATAGTTGTAACACAGCTAAGGAAATATGGGATACTCTAGCCCTAGCCTATGAAGGGTCATCCCAAGTGAAAGAGTCAAAGATAAGCATGTTGGTTCACCAGTATGAACTATTTAAAATGGCTGAACATGAAACCATAGATCAAATATTTGGTAGATTCCAAACTATCACTAATGGTCTAAGATCACTTGGAAAGACTTATGAAAATAGAGATCATGTCAAAAAAATATTGAGAAGTTTAAACAAACAGTGGAGACCTAAGGTCACTGCTATTTAGGAAGCAAAGAACCTTAATACTATCACTCCAGAAGAGCTTCTTGTATCTCTCAAAGTCCATGAGCTTGAGCTCAATAAAGAAGAGAGCACCAGAAAAGGCAAGTCCATTAACCTAAAGGCTAAAAAGGACAGTTCTTCAAAAGTTCAAAAGGCTGAGGAATTCTCAGATGATGCAGTCCCTTCTAACAGTGATGAAGGATCTGATGAGGATGAATTGTCTTTCATCTCAAGAAAGATTCAACACGTGGAGAAAGAAAGGTGGTTTCAGAAGGAAGCAGTTCAACAAAAATTTCACCAAGGATAGGTCAGACTTCAAAGATAAAGGTCCACCTTTGTGCTTCGAATGTAAAAGTCTGGTCACTTAAAAGCAGATTGCCCAGAATTGAAGGACAAAAAGAAGTTCTTCAAAAAAAGAAAGGTTTGATGGCTACATGGGAGGATCTGGATCTATCATCATCTGATGAAGAAGAAGCTGAGGAAGAGGAAAACATATTTCTCATGGCTAGCACCTCTTCTGATAGTGAATATACTAATGCAGAGGTAATGGATTCTGATTCATTTACTTTACAAGAAGTATTTGATGAATTATTAAGTAACTCATCCATACTATCTCATGAATATAAAAATATTACAAAGAAATTTTCTAAATTGACAAAAGAGTATGATAGAGTCTGCATTGAAAAGGAAGCTCTTGTTAATGAAAACAAGAAATTAAAGTTTAAGAATGTCAGTCTAACTGACAAACTCAAAGTTGAGCCCAAAATTCCCTGTGAAGTTGCAAAACTGAAACAGGATGTGACATATCTGACAGAAAGCCTGTCTAAACTTGTAGGTGTCTCAGAAAAGTTAAACTTGATACTGAGGTACCCTAGATCACCTCATGATAAGTCTGACATAGGGTATGACAAGGAGAAGCAGGAAACATCTCACAAAGCATCAAAATCTCATGCACACCACAAAGTTTCTAAAACTCAAATACAACAAAAAATGCAAAATCTAGCTCGTCTAACACATACTATAAAGTTTGTCGTAAAAATGATCATATTACATCTAGATGCATACATAACAAACATGTTAAGCATGCTCGTCCAGTGACTACTAACAAGAAAGGAACCAAGTCAAACTGGGTACCTAAAAACAAGATTATACCTGTTGTATATTTGCATAACAATAAGAAAGAAACACGCATCTTGGTACTTGGACAGTGGATGCTCATGTCACATGAAGGGGGAAAAGTGTATGTTCCAAGACCTTAGACATAAAGATGGTGGTTGGGTTACCTTTGGAGGTAATAAGAAAGGAAATATCATTGGAGTATATAAAATTGGTAAACATCCCTTTCCCTATATTGATAATGTTTTGTTGGTTGAAGGATTAAAACACAACTTGATAAGCATAAGTCAATTATGTGATAGTGGGTATGTTGTTTCTTTTGACAAAAACATGTGTAGTGTCAAGAAACCTGATTGATCACTCTTGTTCACTGCTAAGAGGGAAAACAATCTGTATAAGATTGACTTGGAGGATCTCACAAATCAGAGTGTATCATCTCTAGTATCCATTGAAGATGAGCGATGGATTTGGCACAAAAGGCTAGGTCATGCAAGCTTGAAATTAATTTCAAAGCTAAATAAGCTTCACCTCATGAGAGGATTACCAAACCTTAAGTATAAATCTAATGCTCTTTGTGATGCATGTCAAAAGGGAAAATAAGTTAAAGGTTCTCTTGAATCTAAAAACATTGTTAGTACCAATAGACCACTAGAGTTGCTACACCTTGATCTCTTTGGTCCAACAAGAATTGCTTCTATCAGTGGTAAGAAATATGGTCTAGTCATAGTAGACGACTACACTAGATTGACATGGGTTATGTTCCTTGTGACACCCTCTACCCCGCATGTATTTATAAAGCGTTAACATAAAAGGAAATATTTTAATTTTGGAAATAAGATAAACACATGCATGTCATTTATATAAAAAGGAAACCAATGGGTAAAGGATACCACATTGTAACAAGATCTCATAACGCGGAAATAAAAATAACATGGCTTGAAAGAACATAACAAAAGATATAAACGAACCCAACCCTGATGTCACATTACAGAGCTGGTATAACCATATTCTGAACATTGGGATAAACATCATAAACTAAACATAAGTCCTAACTACAAGTAGCGACTCCTTAGAGTCACTCCTCGGCAAATTGTTCACCATCCTCTGCATAACATAAAAGGGGCACATGCAAGGTAACGACAAACGATGGGGAGTAAGAACCATGTATATAAACATAACGACAACAAGATAGTTGGCAAGATGAACATACAACACATAGCGATCATAACATAAATCATCATACCAACACAACAAGTATATGATGACATATCACATATATCAATCATATAATGTAATGTGACTCACTACTCCAAATGCATGTGGATCCATCTATACCGGGCATACGACTTTGGAGTTACATATCCACATTGGCCAATAAGCATCAAAGCCGGTAGTCCCCAACACAGGTGGACCCCTTGGATAGCCGACGCACCATACTCTCGGATGCGCCACCACGGGTGTTCATGATTCCCTAATCGGACAAATCACCGTGGATGGCTAGATCACCTTACTCTCGGACGACCTCCCCTAACTATCGTACCTCCCCTAATAACTTCATGCGTGATGCATGCATACAAACAAACAATCGTTTGACCACCACCTCCATAAACACCATTTATTATGGCTTAACGTATTTGGCCAATAAGCACCAAAGTTAACATCATTAATCTTTTAACTTTAACAACACTCTGGCCATTAAGCACCAGAGCTCAATACCTCGACCACTCGGCTATCGAGGTCCCCCTTGGCCACTAGGCTACCAAGGTTCAACATCTACAACACCTTGACCACTCGGCTATCAAGGTCCCCTTGGCCACTCGGCTACCAAGGTCCAACGTCAACAACATTATCTTCTCACTTTAGTTATTAACACTCTGGCTCTTAAGCATCAGAGCTCAACACCTTGACCACTAAGCATCAAGGCCCCCTTGGTCACTCGGCTACCAAGGTACATTATTGTATTTAAGTTATCTAGCTTGTCTGTACTTCGTTTGGTGTCTTCTTTAATTATTATGAACACTTGGGGTGAAACACCCTTGTTCTGCTTTCTGCGTTCTATTCTGTACAGGGGAGCATGGGTGTGCTTCCCCCTCAGCACGGGCATGCTAAACTTTCAGTCAAGCACGATCGTGCTGACTATTGAGCACGGGCGTGCTTATGCAGCACGCCCTTTTTGAATTTCAAACTGGAGCACGGGCATGCTCCCTGTTAAGCACGGTCGTGCTCGATGGAGCGTGTCCGTACTACTTCTGGGCAAAAGGGTAGAAGAACCCTTACCAAGTTCCTAGGGCATTCAAGGATCATTCCTATTGACTTTTAACTATCCATTAGTCCTTAGTTTCATTATTCTTAATTATTTCTATGTCTTACACTTATGGGGAATTAATCCTTTAATCACAGCTTCGTTATTAAGGTCCCTAGAACACTTAGTAATCAATCCTCGGGTCTTTAGCTAAGCCCTATGAACATAACCTTGCCTCACATACTATATTCATGTTTTACATCATTAATAGCCCTATTAATTAAAGAGACTTATTAACATCATTGTTCGCATTAACATTCTCAACAATCCACAACATCATCATCATAACAGCATTATCATCACAACATTCATTACATCATCAAATATCATACATAAATAGGCATATCGATTATCATTTGAATTCACATCATCATAAGCAAAGAAACAACATACAATAGCATACAACATCAATTAGACAATTAGCATGCAACTGGGTCATGGATTAACCCTCATCTTACGCTACTCCAGAGCCTACATGTACATACGAGACCTTTTCCCCATAACTGGTATGAAGATTCCCAAACAACAACGACACGGAAAAACTAGATGCGTTCCCTTGAGTGGCTCGACGAGTTTCCGAAACCTTTGTCAAACAAGAAGAGAACAATCAATTAGCCTCTAGATCCAATGATATAAGAGAGACTAAGAGAGAGGTATGACAACGTTACTTTAAACGATACTAGCGCATATGACTTCTCTCCCAAACGGACTCAAGATCACCAAGAACTTCAAAGGGTTCAAGGGAAGGGAAAGGGAAGATGTTTCTGTCACACAAGGATTGCCCAATGTGCCAAAATAGGGTTTCACACTAAAACCCTCGCACACTACCCTCTATTTATAAACTCTGACCTGAGCACGGTCGTGCTCCCTCTATGCACGGTCGTGCATAACTTGAGAAAGGGGTCGTTCTCACTTAAGCAAGGTTAGACAAAAACAACGTCAACGAGCGCGTTCAGCACGGTCGTGCTCCCCACCAAGCATGGTCGTGCTTGTGGCCCAGATAGCCACCAAGAACGCACCTAAGCACGGGCGTGCTGATACATGAGCACGACCGTGCTCATGCATCAGAAAGGGATTTCTTACTTGAAAAGTCCCACTTAGCCCTTGGCAACAATCCTAAGGCCAAACTATAACAACATGCATAAACACTTAAGAAAGGCTTAACACGAAAAACGGGGCGTTACATTCCTAGCCCACAAAGATGAGTCATTCAAGGTCTTCTCTATATTCTACAAATGTGTACAGAATGATAAAGGGATGTGTATGACTTCAATCAGAAGTGACATGAGGGAGAGTTTAAAATGAGCTATTTGAAAGGTTCTGTGAGGAAAGGGGTATTCTTCACAACATCTCAATGCCTAGAACACCACAGCAAAATGGTGTGGTAGAAAGAAAGAACATATCTCTTCAAGAGATGAATAGAAAAATGCTCAATGACAACTCTGTCCTTAGACACTTCTGGGCTGAAGCTGTTAACACTGCCTGCTACGTTCAGAACAAAATATACATTAGACCAATACTGAATAAAACTCCTTATGAATTGTGGAAAGGATGAAAACCCAACATATCTTATTTTCATCCTTTTGGTTGTAAATGTTTTATATTAAATACTAAAGATCAACATGGTAAGTTTGATGCTAAAGTAGATAATGGAATCCTATTAGGATATTCTGAGTCGTCCAAAGGCTTTAGAGTGTATATTTCTAGAACTCTAGTTGTAGAAGAATATATAAATGTTACGTTTGATGACAAATAGTCTGATAAGAATTTATCAGAGCTAGATAAAGTATTCACAGATTTGAATCTCAAAGATTCAGAAAATCTAGTAAATATCAAGACTGATGATTCTGTAGACGACCATCAGAATAATTCAGAAGCTTCAACTTCTCAACAAGACAATGCTCAAAGGTCATGGCACTTCAAAGCTTACCATCCTCAAGATCAAATCATTGGTAGTCCTAGTGATAGGCTAAGAACTAGATCAACTTTAGAGAGCAAGCTGATTCTGTCTTTGTCTGAGTTGGAACCAAAGACAGTAGATGAGGCTCTACTAGACAAAGGTTGGATTTTGGTCATGCAAGAGGAGCTGAACCAATTTGAGAGAAGTGAAGTTTGGTCTCTTGTACCTCTGCCTAAAAACAAATCTGTCATTGGAACCAAATGGGTTTGCAGAAACAACCATGATGAAAATGTTAAAGTGGTAAGGAATAAATCAAGATTGGTTGCTCAAGGTTATTCTCAAGAAGTAGGTATAGATTACACTGAAACCTTTGCTCCAGTTTCTAGATTAGAAGCTATTCGCATTTTACTATCATTTACTGCACATCATAATATCATGCTCTATCAAATGAATGTGAAAAGTGTATTTTTAAATGGATTTATAAATGAAGAAGTATATGTAATGTAACCTCCGAGTTTTGAAAGTAAAACCCATCCTGAACATGTACATAAGCTAAAGAAAGCTTTATATGGTTTTAAGCAAGCTCCTATAGCTTGATATGAAAGACAAAGTTCATTTCTAATGGACAATGGATTTACTAGAGGAAAGGTTGATACAACCTTGTTTAGAAAATCGAACGAGCGTTTACAAAATAATGCAGATAGGGAAGCGACAACTCGGATGTCGTCTCTCAAGGACTCTTAGGCGTTGTTGTTATTAACAGAAAATTAGTTTTGGGGGGTTTTGGGTAATTGAAATAAAATAAAGAAAACAAAATAAAAACAGAGTAAGAAAACTAAGCAGTTAAAATATTATCAAATAAACTAAAGAACGACTAACCTACTGTTCTCGGTTTCCCACTATCATTGGTTCATATAAATCCAAGCCCTAAGCAGATTCTAATCCCCTTTCAGTTGTAGCAACAATTAACAAACGAAATCGCTACTACGGATATATGTTCCTATTCCCGAATTAAACAAACGGGGTTAAGCCCTCATGAACTAAACGAACATGAATGAACACACGCGAATTAAACAACCGCGATTAAGTATAGGAACAGAACATCACTGAAATGAATCAACACTACACTACACACTCCTGAATTAAACAAACAGAAATGCATAATATGGTATTGAAAAGAGAATAGCAAACGAAACAGGAAATACAAAACCTCAAGTGTAATTGAAACCAATCACAGTAGATTAATCTAGGAGACTAGCTCTCCATTACAGACTTAAAAGAAAAGAAAAAATAAATTACTGAAACTACTACTACTGACTAAAACTAGCCAAAACTGGCTAACTCTGACTAACTCTAGCCAGCCTACCAGCCAACCCCCTCAGTTCTGTCTAAAAACGCTTAAATACAAGTTTCTGGAATCAGCTTTCTCGCGAGGCGAAGCCTCTCTCGCGACGCGATTATTATGAACAGTCTGCAACCTTTGGTATTCTCGCGAGGCGAACACACCTTCGCGAGGCGAGAATCTGAAGAGTCTTTATTACGCCCGTTATGAACATCAGGGGCCAACCGTGATGCTTTCTGACTTCCAGGCTCGCGAGGCGAATGGATGCTCGCGAGGCGAACGCTTCAACTTCAAAACTGCCACAGTCGTGATCTTCAACACGGGTAAACCGTGATCGTCTCTGACTTTCAGGGCTGGGTGACTCGCGACGCGAGATATCCTTCGCGGGGCGAACCAGAATTATTTCTTTTTTTTTATTAACCTGAAAATAGAAAATAGCATAAGTATTTTATTTAACTCTAAGTCAACTAAATTAACCTAAAAATACTTTACAGACTCAAAATACTGCTTAAGGACAATCAAGTCTAATTTGGGCGGAAATGATATAAAATTAGCACAAAGCCATGGTCTTTATTAGTTATAAAACCAGTCAACCAGAGGCTCATCAAAATACCCCAAACTTAAACTTTGCTTGTCCTCAAGCAAACTAAAACTCAAAAACTTAAAAAGACTCAAAACATGGCAACACATGGCAACACATGGCAAGCTTAAGAATTCAATCAACTTTGCACAAATTACAAGCAATTCAACAAAATGATTTTCTTCAATGTTCCCCCCTTTCAAGCAAAGCAATCCCCACAAACATTCATTCTAAACAGTTGAGAATTTCCTCATTCAAACAATCATCAATCTAAGCAGGGGATCCAAGTCACACACAAGAAGGAGATCACCAAATTCAAACAACTGCCTTCCTCACAAGGGAAATTTGTGTTCACTCATCGCTCAGTTTGTGTCAGGCTAGCAACATTGCACTCAATTTCACTTTTAAGAGCACTTCCCATAAATTTGATTTTCATCTCAAAATGGTTCCCACAGAAAACATGCAAGCAACATCAAAAGGTCTTTTATGGGTTGTAATGGGGCCTGGTTAAGGGTAGGATATACAAAGGAACTAGGCTGAAGACCCTAGGAACTAAGAGAGCATGAACATTATTTACACTTTGAAATTCCACTCAAGTTCCTTTTCTCATTTTTTCATTATGCTTTGGGTGACTACAACCTTTTTATTCAAACAGCCTTTTTGGCATTTTTGCACTTTTTAAATTTTTTTTTCTTTTTTTTTCTTTATTATTATTTTTCTATTCCTTCCTTTTTTTTCTATTTTTTTTTCACAATTTTTTTTCTCAATCCCAAGCAACACATTACACCTTGCAGCCACCCCAAACTTTAGTTTCTTGCACCCATTCTAAGACTCCATGCTCTCCTAATTCTAAGATCGGGTTAACATGGTTTTCCAGATTTTTGGGCTTATAACATTAGGTTATCAAGAACAATAGGCTAATAGGCTCAATGGGGCTAACTAGGGAACATGCATTAGGAATTGGTTATTTTAGGCTAAGTAGTTATTTACAAAGAAAATGCCTAAATCATTTGAAGCAAACACATAATCATGCAAACCATAAAGAGATTCAAGCAAATTCGGGAAAGTGCAATTCAAAAGTGATTTCTCACAGTTTAAAACATGTTGGAGGCTCAAAACCTCACCTGGACATTTTTGCAAATTGTTTGACTGAGATTCTATCCCTAGTGTGTGCTTCCTATCACCCCAAACTTATCATAAATCATGCCATCACAACAAAATCCCAAAGTTCAGTTTTCAATTACATGGGGATCAATTTTCAAAAAAATTTCATATCCTAGGGGGAAAACAGTCAACACTATCATGCAATCCATCTATGCAAATTCAACCAAATCCATCAAATGTGCCAATAAAAGACTCAACACACAAATACTCCTGAGCTTCTCAAATTATTCAGGAGCTTTATTCAAAGAAAAGGAAAAACTACAACTAATTCCCTCCCCCACACTTAAAACATGCATTGTCCCCAATGAAACAACATAACAATAAAATCAGAGTGAGGGAAAGGAAAGGGAACTCCCTGATCAAGTGGCAGTGTAGGAGCTTCCGCCTGGATCCCATTGTCTGTGATACAGTGGCCACGGGATGCTCAAATTGCGAAACGATCCTCCCGGATCCCATAGTATGCAGCATACTGCCCAAGTGATGGACAAAGACTGGAAGCTCATTCCGTGCTTCCCTAACTTGCAGCCTTTATATGGAGATGAGTGCTTGATAGTCATGGTCACTCCGCCAAGTGCGGCGGACTTCTCACTCCCTCTTGGGTCAAGGTTGACCTCTTTCTCAATAAAATCCTCCCAATAGAAGTGGGGCTCAACCTCTTGGACTGGCCATGGTGCAAAATCCAAGGGTGCAAAATCCAGAGCTTTTGGTTCCACAGGGGGAGGTGGCAAACAGTTAGCTGGGGTTACCGGTGCTGTTTCAACTTCTACAAGGTCTTCATCCACTGCACTACCGGATTCATCACTTGTTAAACCTGCAGAAATTGCAGGACACACCACAGAAAGGTTAGAGTTAGTACAGTCAATAGATATATTACAAGAAACTGAATCAGAAAGCGGCTGAATGTCTGGAAGTTGCTTGAGCTCTACGGAGGGTGTCTGTTCAATGGATGGTATATTTGGAACTTCGGCTGAACAAACAGCATCACTCTCACTATCACCCTGCAAAATAGAGTCAAGAAACTGGCCACAAACAGCATACGGGTTAGTGTCAGTACAGTCAGTACATGTAGTAAAAGAAACTGAGTTAGTAAAGGTCTGATTGTCTGGACTTTCTGCACACGGTTCATTCACCCCATCACTTTCAACACCTGCATCTAAGACCAAAGATTCTTCTTTATCCTCAAGCACGGTGGAGCAAATGTTCTCCTGATCCTCCTGATGCTCATTTCCTATATGAACATGGCCCTCAACCTCATCTGTCTCCTGTTCCATATGGATGCTTTGCTTAACATACCTTTCAAAATAACATTCTAGACACAAAGCAGTGCCAGAACAATAACAACCATCACATGCATTAGAATCAGGGGATTCAACACACAGTTCCTCAACAGAAGTATCATCATCAAAATCATCCTCAGAAGTATTTTCAAGAATAACCATCTGTGAATCTTTATGTTCTTCAAGGGGCTGTGGAGTTAGCATTGCAGCCGAGTTGGCAACAATTTGATCAATTTGCATGGCCAACTTCTTAGATTCAGCTTCACTCCTCTGATATTCAAGATTACTCGCCTCCATCATCTGTTGAAATTCGAGATTACTGGCTTCCATCCTCTGTTGGAATTCGAGATTTTGCTCTGCTATCCGTTGATTATTCTCAGTCATTTGTTTGAGCATGTCCTCTAGTGAAAGTTCGGAAGGTGCAGAGGTGGTCACTTGGGGAGGATTCTGGGGTGGTGCCAGTGGTAACATCAGTTGTGAGTCTCCATACCAAGGGTTTAGATAGTTTCCCCAACTCAACAGGAAGGCTTCCTTCAAATCAAACCAGCTTGAGATGGAATTCTCATCAAGACAATACACCCAATCTCTTGCAGCACCTTCAAGTGAGAACTGGAAAGCTTCCATCTGAATGTGATCTTCTGTTATTCCTGCAGGTCTCGGCATTATAGAACAAGCAATCTGGAATTCCCTCAGATGCTCCTGCGGATTCTCACCTGCAAGACCACTAAACCTTGGCAACCAGTATGATAAACCATAAAAATCAGGAAAATATATGCATGGTGGTGGTTCATAGTAAACATTAGGCATGTAACCATATATGTGATTATCCATGGGGGGTGCTAAAATTCACAACCAGACAAAACAGACAAAATTAATTCAGCAAAGAGATTTTTTTCTTTTTTATTTAATTATTTTCTGCTAATAACAACAAACAAGAGTCCCCGGCAACGGCGCCAATTTTTGACCGCGCTGTCGCCACGCGCCAAAAAGAACAAGCGTTTACAAAATAATGCAGATAGGGAAGCGACAACTCGGATGTCGTCTCTCAAGGACTCTTAGGCGTTGTTGTTATTAACAGAAAATTAGTTCTGGGGGGTTTTGGGTAATTGAAATAAAATAAAGAAAACAAAATAAAAACAGAGTAAGAAAACTAAGCAGTTAAAATATTATCAAATAAACTAAAGAACGACTAACCTACTGTTCTCGGTTTCCCACTATCATTGGTTCATATAAATCCAAGCCCTAAGCAGATTCTAATCCCCTTTCAGTTGTAGCAACAATTAACAAACGAAATCGCTACTACGGATATATGTTCCTATTCCCGAATTAAACAAACGGGGTTAAGCCCTCATGAACTAAACGAACATGAATGAACACACGCGAATTAAACAACCGCGATTAAGTATAGGAACAGAACATCACTGAAATGAATCAACACTACACTACACACTCCTGAATTAAACAAACAGAAATGCATAATATGGTATTGAAAAGAGAATAGCAAACGAAACAGGAAATACAAAACCTCAAGTGTAATTGAAACCAATCACAGTAGATTAATCTAGGAGACTAGCTCTCCATTACAGACTTAAAAGAAAAGAAAAAATAAATTACTGAAACTACTACTACTGACTAAAACTAGCCAAAACTGGCTAACTCTGACTAACTCTAGCCAGCCTACCAGCCAACCCCCTCAGTTCTATCTAAAAATGCTTAAATACAAGTTTCTGGAATCAGCTTTCTCGCGAGGCGAAGCCTCTCTCGCGACGCGATTATTATGAACAGTCTGCAACCTTTGGTATTCTCGCGAGGCGAACACACCTTCGCGAGGCGAGAATCTGAAGAGTCTTTATTACGCCCGTTATGAACATCAGGGGCCAACCGTGATGCTTTCTGACTTCCAGGCTCGCGAGGCGAATGGATGCTCGTGAGGCGAACGCTTCAACTTCAAAACTGCCACAACCGTGATCTTCAACACGGGTAAACCGTGATCGTCTCTGACTTTCAGGGCTGGGTGACTCGCGACGCGAGATATCCTTCGCGGGGCAAACCAGAATTATTTCTTTTTTTTTATTAACCTGAAAATAGAAAATAGCATAAGTATTTTATTTAACTCTAAGTCAACTAAATTAACCTAAAAATACTTTACAGACTCAAAATACTGCTTAAGGACAATCAAGTCTAATTTGGGCGGAAATGATATAAAATTAGCACAAAGCCATGGTCTTTATTAGTTATAAAACCAGTCAACCAGAGGCTCATCAGTGCTACTAATGAATCTCTATGCAAGGAATTCTCGAAGTTAATGCAAAAGGAATTTTAAATGAGCATGATGGGAGAACTTAAATTCTTCCTTGGACTTCAAGTAAAACAAACAATGGACGTGGTGTACATCCATCAAACCAAGTACAAAATGGAACTCTTAAAGAAGTTCAAAATGGATGATTGCAAACCAATGAACACTCCTATGTGTCCCACGTCCATAATGAACAAGGATGACAAAGATAAAAAGGTAGACGAAAAGGTATATAGAGGTATGATAGGTTCTCTTTTATATCTTACTGCGTCTAGACCTGACATTATGTTCAGTGTTTGCTTATGTGCTCGCTTTCAATCTGATCCTAGAGAATCTCATTTATTAGTAGTTAAAAGAATATTTAGATACTTGAAAGGTACTACTAATCGGGCTTTGTGTTAATTTTAATAAGAATGATTATTACATATTAATTGGTTTTTGTGATGCTGACTATGCTGGAGATAGAATAGAAAGAAAAAGCACCAGTGAAGGATGTCACTTCATTGGAGCAAACTTAATATCATGGTCAAGCAAAAGGGAAAATACCACTGCCTTATCAACTGCTGAAGCTGAGTATATATCTGCTGCAATCAATTTATCTAAGAATCCAACCTTGCATTCAAGAGCTAAGCACATAGAGATTAAACATCATTTTATTAGAGATTATCTTCAAAAAAGTGTTTTTGATATACAGTTTGTAGATACTGACCATCAATAGACAGATATCTTTACTAAAACTCTAGCTGAGGACCGGTTTATTTTTATTAGAAAGCATCTTAACATGACATATATGGATTAATATGTCGTCCAGTCAAGGTCGGCTACTGTATGTTAAGTTCTCGTCTATTGCATGTCTCGTCCATTGCCTGAGAATATTTGTTATCTGTCTTGTCTAAGATTTTCTTGTAATTGTTTGCATTTAATATATCTTAAGACATATTTATTTCAAAATTCTCTCTGTTGAGTTAGTTATTTCCATCATGAGTGCAAATTGCTTTTTACGGTTTCAAGAAACCTACGCTGTGTCAGCATTAAATGCAAGTCTTCTCACACGTCTCCTTTTATTTTCTTTTAAAATTATTTTCAAAAGAAAAACTCTTCATCTCTGAAACCTTCTGGAAGTTTCCCTCTCTTTCTGAAAAACCTTTCATTTGCTCTTAAACCTAACCTTCTTCTACGAAGAAAAACTCTCTGTCTCTCCTACCTTCAAACCTTCAACAATGGCTTCCTCTTCTGTGTATGTTGTCAATGCTCTAGAAATAAAAGTAGAGCATCACTTCGATTTCAGTATTCTGAAGGAATATAACCTGGATGTAAGTCAATATGTTAGAGCTACTGGCTGGGAAGGACTAATCATCGAGAAAGTCTCTGTGTATCTAGACCTGATTAGACATTTCTGGAAGAACCCAGATGTTTCTAAGTCTGAGGTAAAAGCTACTGTTTTGGGTGTGGAAGTGGTAGTTTCTGAAGTAACTATTGCCACTGCTGTTCATTGCCCCCAAATGGGATTAACCCTAACCGATAAATGGGAAGAAGAGTTAGGTGGAGAAGAAACCATTGAAACCATCCCGATGAGAGCTGACACTGTAAGAACTCGCTCATGGAAGGCAGTTGAAATGAAGGATGAAGCTCGTATCCTTCATCAAATTCTGAACAAGTCTATTCTGCACAAGGCTGGGTCAAAATACAAAATTTCTGCTCTTCACAAGTTTTGCCTATGCCATCTCCTGACTGAAACTCAAGTCAACTTGTCTCATATTCTGTTTAACAGATTCAGGGAATATGTTGTACATAGAGAAAAGGCTTCTGCCATACCTTTCTGTCATCTTCTGTCAAAGATCTTCAAGTCTCAACAAATTTATGCCATGTTGGATGTATCACCCCGTTTTTCGTGTTAAGCCTTTCTTAAGTGTTTATGCATGTTGTTAAGTTTAACCTTAGAAATGTTCAATATCCTTTTAGAGTCGTAGTAACCTGTTTCACCATTTTGGCCATATCTTATTTAGGTTTTTTGGCCAAATTTTGTTGTTAGTATGCACAGCCGTACATAATTATACACGGCCGTACATATTGTCGGTTTGCTTAATGCTTCGTAAATAACTATGCACGGCCGTACATCACGAAGCACGACCGTACATACTATCCTGACAGTATAAATAGGTGGTTTACGGGGGTTGCGACTGTAACCCTCCAAATTGGCACATTGGGCAATCCTAGTGTGACAGAAACCTCTTCCCTTTCCCTTCCCTCGAACCCTTTGATGTTCTTGGTGTCCTTGAGTCCACTTGGGTGAGAAGTCACGCGTGCTAGTGTCTCTAAAGGTAAACTGGTTATCCCTCTCTTTAATCTCCTTTCCTTTTTCTTAAATTGGGGATTAATTGGTTGTTCTCTTCTTTCTTGACCGAGGCTTGAGGAACTCGTCGAGCCGCTCGAGGGAACGTGTCTAGTTTGCCCACGTCAGTGTTGTTTGGGAATCCTCATACCAGGTATGGGGAGAAGGGCTAGTATGAACATGTAGGCTATGGGGTAGCATAAGATGAAGGGTTAACCAATGACCCTGGTGTTTGATTAAATGCCTATATGATTGTTTGATTGAAAACATTTTTATAAATGCTTATTTGATATTTGTATGTTTAATTGTTTATGTTTGGCATGTTTAGACTTGTTACTATGATGTTTATGTTGATATGGTGATGAATGCCATGAGTGAATGTTCATGATGATGAATGCTATGATGATGATGTTGTGCTCTTAATGAGTGTTGATTGTTGATGTTGTTAATGCCAACAATGATGTTAATAAGTCTCTAATTAATTAATAGGTCTTGTTAATGATGTTAAGACGTTAAAATACGTTAACAATGATAAATGAGATTTAAGGGATGTTGTCCCAGTTGTTCATAAGACATGAATATAGTATGAGATGCAAGGTTATGTTCATAGGGCTTAATTAAAGACCCTAGGATTGATTAGTGACCCTGCTCCTGCATGTGTCCATGCAATTAACACACATACACCACGTCTCTGACCCCTTTGCACGTCCAATCGTCCAAACACACCGCACTTGAGCGTTGGCACACTCAAACATTGGCCTTCTCCACACTCAAGCATGGGGCTTAGTGCCTATCCTCCACCATAGAATGCGCATGTTTCCAATCCTGGAACATAGCAGCCGCTCTGCAAACAACATCCATAGCGCCTTCTTGCTTTTTGATGAGCCTCTGGTTGACTGGTTTTATAACTAGTAAAGACCTTGGCTTTGTGCTAATTTTATATCATTTTCACCCAAATTAGACTTGATTGTCCTTAAGTAGTATTTTGAGTCTGTAAAGTGTTTTTAAGTTAATTTAGTTGATTTAGAGTGAATAAAGTATTTACTTTTATTTTCTATTTTCAGGTTAATAAAAAGGAATAATTCTGGAGTTTCTCGCCCCGCGAGAAGGCTGCTCGCCACGCGAACCAGAAGGTGACTGCTCCTGAAAAATTGCAAAACTTTATGTCTCGCCCCGCGAAGACTGGACTCGCCTCGCGAGTAATGCTACCTTGGAAAAGTCAGAGACGATCACGGTTTGGGCATGTTGGAGGTCACGGGCGTTACAGTTGGGAATTTGAAGAGTTCGCCTCGCGAAGATATGCTCGCCTCGCGAGAAGACCAAGAGTTGCAGACCTTTCGCATAATTCGCCTCGCGAGCAGTGCTTCGCCTCGCGAGGACTTGGATTCCAGAAACGTGTATATAAGTAGTCTTAGGCAGAACTGAAAGAAGGAGGCCAGTGGCTAGTCAGTTTTGGCTAGTCTCAGTTAGTAGTTAATTAGTTTTAGTTTTATTTTCTCTTCTTTTGTTTTGCTTCTGTAATGGAGAGCTAGTCTCCTAGGATTAATCTACTGTAATTGGTTTCCATTACCACACTTGAGGTTCTGTGATTCTTCTTTAATTTGCTTTTCTCTTTTCAATGCAATGTTGTATGTTTCTGTTTGTTATTTCAGGAATATATAGTGTGGTATTGTTTCATTTCGGTGATGTTATGTTCCTATATATAATCGCGTTTGTTATTTCGCATGTGTTCATTCATGTTCGTTTGTTCATGAGAGCTTAACCCCGTTTGTTATTTCGGGAATATGAACATACATCTGTAGTAGCGGTTTTCGTTTGTTAATTGTTGCTACAACCGGGAGGGGATTAGTATCTGCTTAGTAGAATATGCATGAACCGATGATAGTGGGGAAACCAAGAACAGTAGGTTAATCGTTCTTTAGTTTATTTGATAATATTTTAACTGCTTGTTTTCTTACTCTGTTTTTATTTTGTTTCCTTTATTTTATTTTATTTTAATCTCAAAACCCCCAATTCTAACTTTTTATGTTAATAATAACAACACCTAAAGAGTCCTTGAGAGACGATCCGAGTTGTCGCTCTGTACTACATTATTTTTGTAAACGCTCGTTCTTTTTGGCACGTGGCGACAGCGCGGTCAAAAATTGGCGCCGTTGCCGGGGACTCTTGTTTGTTGTTATTAGCAGAAAGTTACATTTAAAAAAAAAAAAAAAACCTTTTGCATTCCTGAATTAGTTCTGACTGCTTTGTCTGGATGTTTGATTGCCATGGATAATTACATGTATGGATATTTGCCGAATGTTTATTATGAACCACCACCTTGCATGTATTATCCTAATTTTAGTGAGCCACCACCATACTATCCTAGCCAAGTGACCACCTCTGCACCTTCCGAACCTTCCCTAGAGGACCTGTGCAAACAGATGACTGCACAGATAAGTGCACATATGGAAGAAATGATGCAACAAATGGCCGAGCAAAATCAACGGATGATAGAGGAAAATCAACAGAGGATGGAGGCTGAATACCAGAGGGACCAAGCTGAATCTCGGAAGTTGTGGGCTCTAATTGATCAAGTTACCGCCAAATCAGCTGCAATGCTAACTCCACAGCCCATTGAAGAACATAAAGATTCACAAGTCATTCTTGAAAATATTTCTGATGATGATTTTGATAATGTTTCTGTTGATGATGAATTATGTGTTGAATCCCCTGATCCTAATGCTTGTTATTGTGATGGAACTGCTTTGTGTGTAGAATGTTTTACAGGTTTATACTTTTCAGGAAAAATAGAAAATTCAGATCGTTTTGCAGGTTTATTTTTTTCAGGAAACTTAGAAAAGGAGGATCAAGAGGACATCTGCTCCACCGTGCTTGAGGATGATGAAGAACCTTTGGGAGTAGATGATGCAATTAAAGCAAATGCATGTGTTGAGAGTAATGGGGTGGATGCACTGTGTGAAGAATTCCCAGACATTCAGAACTTTTCTGATTCATTTTATTGTAATATATGTACTAACTCTAACCTTTGTGTGGTGTGTGCTGAAATCTCTGCATGTATAGCAGGTGAAAAATTTGTTAGTGCAGTGGATGAAGACCTTGCAGAAGTTGCAGCAGCACCGGAAGCACCAGTAACCCCAGCTAACTGTTTACCACTTCCCCCTGAGGAGCCACCAGTGCTGGATTTTGCACCCTTGGATTTTACACCATGGCCAGTCCAAGCGGTTGAACTCCGATTCTATTGGGAGGATTTCATTGAGAAAGAGGTCAACCTTGACCCAAGAGGAAGTGAGAAGTCCGCCGCACTCGGCGAAGTCATCATAATTGTCAAACGCTCACCTCCACATCAAAGCTACAAGCTAGGAGACCATGGAACAAATTTCAATCCTTTGGCTACCACGTGGGCCTTATGCTACAAGCAATGGGATCCTGGTGGAACCGCCCTTAATGAGCTTTCTTAAACCTTTCTCCTTTTTAATTTTCTTTTCCTTGCTTTATTTCTGTTTTGTTTTTAATAAAAGCTCCTGAATAATTTGAGAAGCTCAGGAGTTGTGTTTGTGTCTTGGTTATGGCAAGTTTATTGGATTTTATTAATTTTTGCATAGATGGATTGCATGATAGTGTTGACTGTTTTCCCCCTAGGACTTGAAAATTTTTGAAAAATGATCCCCATGTGATTGAAAACTGAACTTTGAGATTTTATTATGATGGCATGATTTATGATAAGTTTGGGGTGATAGGAAGCACACACTAGGGATAGAATCTCTTTTAAACAACTTGCAAAAATGTCCAGGTGAGGTTTTTGAGCCTCCAACATGTTTTAAACTGTGTGAAAATCACTTTTTAAGTTGCACTTTCCTGAATTTGATTGAATCTCTTTTTGGTTTGCATGATTATATGTTTGCTTCAAATGATTTAGGCATTTTCTTTGTAAAAAGCTACTTGGCCTAAAAAAATAACCATCCTTAATGCATGTTCCTTAGTTAGCCCCATTGAGCCTATTAGCCTGTTAATTCTTGATAACCTAATGTTATAAGCCCAAAAATCTGGAAAACCATGTTAACCCGATCTTAGGATTAGGAAAGCATGTAATCTTAGAATGGGTGCAAGAAACTAAAGTTTGGGGTGGCTGCAAGGTGTAATATGTTGTTTGGGATTGAAAAAAAAAATTTATGTGAAAAAAAAAAGAGAAAAAAAAAGAAAAGAAAAAAGAAAAAGAAAAGAAAAAAACAGAAGAAGAAAAAAAAAATTTAAAAGTGCAAAAATGCCAAAAAGAAATAAAAAGGTTGTAGTCACCCAAGGCATAAAAGAAAAATGAGAAAAGGAACTTGAGTGAATTTCAAAGTGTAAATAATGTTCATGCTCTCTTAGTTCCTAGGGTCTTCAGCCTAGTACCTTTGTATATCCTACCCTTAGCCAGGCCCCATTACAACCCATAAAAGTCCTTTTGATGTTGCTTGCATGTTTTCTGTGGGAACCATTTTGAGATGAAAATCAAATTCAAGGGAAGTGTTCTGAAAAGTGAAATTGAGTGAATTGTTGATAACTTGACAAAAACTGAGCGATTGAGTGAATACAAATTTCCCTTGTGAGGAAGGCAGTTGTTTGGATTTGGTGATCTCCCTTTTGTGTGTAACTTAGATCCCCTGCTTAGATTAATGATTGTTTGAATGATGAAATTCTCAATTGTTTAGAATAAATGATTGTGGGGATTACTTGGTTTGAAAGCGGGGAACATTGAAGAAAAAAATCATTTTGTTGAATTGCTTGAAATTTGTGTAAAGTTGATTGAATCCTTAAGCTTGCCATGTTTTGCCAGGTCTTTAGTTTTTTTTAAGTTTTTGAGTTGTAGTTTGCTTGGGGACAAGCAAAGTTTAAGTTTGGGGTATTTTGATGAGCCTCTGGTTGACTGGTTTTATAACTAGTAAAGACCTTGGCTTTGTGCTAATTTTATATCATTTTCACCCAAATTAGACTTGATTGTCCTTAAGTAGTATTTTGAGTCTGTAAAGTGTTTTTAAGTTAATTTAGTTGATTTAGAGTGAATAAAGTATTTACTTTTATTTTCTATTTTCAGGTTAATAAAAAGGAATAATTCTGGAGTTTCTCGCCCCGCGAGAAGGCTGCTCGCCACGCGAACCAGAAGGTGACTGCTCCTGAAAAATTGCAAAACTTTATGTCTCGCCCCGCGAAGACTGGACTCGCCTCGCGAGTAATGCTACCTTGGAAAAGTCAGAGACGATCACGGTTTGGGCATGTTGGAGGTCACGGGCGTTACAGTTGGGAATTTGAAGAGTTCGCCTCGCGAAGATATGCTCGCCTCGCGAGAAGACCAAGAGTTACAGACCTTTCGCATAATTCGCCTCGCGAGCAGTGCTTCGCCTCGCGAGGACTTGGATTCCAGAAACGTGTATATAAGTAGTCTTAGGCAGAACTGAAAGAAGGAGGCCAGTGGCTAGTCAGTTTTGGCTAGTCTCAGTTAGTAGTTAATTAGTTTTAGTTTTATTTTCTCTTCTTTTGTTTTGCTTCTGTAATGGAGAGCTAGTCTCCTAGGATTAATCTACTGTAATTGGTTTCCATTACCACACTTGAGGTTCTGTGATTCTTCTTTCATTTGCTTTTCTCTTTTCAATGCAATGCTGTATGTTTCTGTTTGTTATTTCAGGAATATATAGTGTGGTATTGTTTCATTTCGGTGATGTTATGTTCCTATATATAATCGCGTTTGTTATTTCGCGTGTGTTCATTCATGTTCGTTTGTTCATGAGAGCTTAACCCCGTTTGTTATTTCGGGAATAGGAACATACATCTGTAGTAGCGGTTTTCGTTTGTTAATTGTTGCTACAACCGGGAGGGGATTAGTATCTGCTTAGTAGAATATGCATGAACCGATGATAGTGGGGAAACCAAGAACAGTAGGTTAATCGTTCTTTAGTTTATTTGATAATATTTTAACTGCTTGTTTTCTTACTCTGTTTTTATTTTGTTTCCTTTATTTTATTTTATTTTAATCTCAAAACCCCCAATTCTAACTTTTTCTGTTAATAATAACAACACCTAAAGAGTCCTTGAGAGACGATCCGAGTTGTCGCTCTGTACTACATTATTTTTGTAAACGCTCGTTCTTTTTGGCGCGTGGTGACAGCGCGATCACTTTTCATTCCAGAGCATCTCATTCCTAGCTTTCCATATGCTCCATAAGTTCATAGAAAAGGAAGTCATGGTCTCCTCAGAAGCAGTGGCTCCAACACGAAAGAACAGCTCCTGGAAAGAGTCACACACCAAGAGAAGAGATTGTATCATGTTCCAGAGATTGACTTTGTTCCAAACAGAAACTTCATGGACACAAGTAAGTAGAACATGCCAGCGAGTTTCCAGCTCCACATTGCAGCGGACACAAGTATCCGGACAGGAAACCCCTCTAGTTTGAAGTCTTGTCTTGGTAGGTAACACATCCCTGCAAGCTTCCCACAAAAATGTTTTTACCTTATGAGGAAGATGGAGTTGCCATAAGGACCTCCAATCACCATCACACTTCATCAGCACATACTCAGGTTGGCTAGAGACAAAGGAATGATAAGCTGATTTAACACTACAATTACCGTGAGGAGTGTGATCCCAAATCCTTTTATCTTCGGTAACTGACAAAGAAAGAGGAGTCCTGCAAATCATTTCATCTATATCAAAAGGGAAGAGGGCATGGATAAAATAAGTATCCCATTCCTTCTTACCTTAGATCATTATATCTTGCACCTTCAGCCCAATAAATTTCCACCCTTCTTTCCCGAGCATTACAAGATTAAAGACATGAAGATCTCTAAACCCCAATCCACCATCATATTTTTTAATAGTAAGACGTTTTCAAGCTAGCCACCGAATTCTTTTATCCATCTTGTCCCACCAAAATGATATCATCATTCTCTCAATTTCCTCACAAAGGGAGTTAGGAAATAGGAAGACACTCATGCAATAAGAATGTATGGCTTGTAAGATTGCCTTAATAAGAACTTGCCTATATGTTGATGATAAAAAATTTCCACTGAGAAAATTTAATTTGCTCCAAACCCGATCTTTAATATAACTAAAAGTTACTTTTTTTCCTTCTACTGACCATGAAAGGGAGGCCCAAATACTTGCTAGTTCCAATCACTAAATTTACCCCAAGGATATTGTTAGATATTGTTAGCTAAGTAGTTAGTTAATTAGTTAATTGGTTAGTAGGTGAGTTAGGGAGTTAGTTAAGGGAGATAAGGCATGTTGCCTATAAATAAAGGAGAGATTGAGAGAGGAGGATATCTTGTATTTTGGAAATAGTTGGGGCCTTTGGGCATTGGGAGAGTCTAGAGTCTCTCAAATACTCTAGGATTACACATTTTGTAAGGGATTTACCCTATTTTCAGTAGTAATAACAGTTGGTACCTATCAACTGGTATCAAAGCTCCGATCTTGGAGCTGTGGGGTTTGCGCAAATGAATTCAGAGGCTGTTCAGAGTTCAACAGGAATGATGGATCCAGTTCTTGACGTTTATGATAAAATGATAAAAGAACTTGCAGATTGGAGAAGAGAATTGAAGGAGTTACGACTAGCGATACCAATCTTTGAAGGAGAAGATGCTGAGAGGTGGCTGATCAAAGTGGAGAAATATTTTGATGCAGGGGGAGTATATAAAGAAGAAGATCAGATACCAATGGTTCCACAGTGGACGAGTGGTAGTGCTCTCACATGGTACCGATTATGGGTTTGGGTCAATCCAAATGCCACTTGGGAGGATTTTAGGGAGGCGATTCTCAAGCGGTTTCAACCAGAAACTGATTCAGATATCTGGGTCCAAGAGGAGAGCCAAGAACCAACGGAGTTGAGGTCAGAAATTGATAAAGAAAAAGAGCAAGAATGGGGAGAGCCAGGCATCTTGAAACCAAAAGGAGAATCAAGAAATGGAAGCAAAGAAGTGCTGAAGGTGGAGAACGAGAGGAAGGGAAAATTCCACAAGATGGGTGGGTTGACGAGATACATTCAGCCAAGGAGAAAGGCATAAAAGGTTGTCACAAGGCGGCAAAGGGTGAAGCGGAGGTTGGAGAGCAAGATTCAAAGGAGACTACGAGGTGCACGTAGGCGGGTCAGCCTCTTACCACCGCCGAAACCACCAGATGCGAGTTCTTCGGCAGAGGGTGATGGGCCATTGACAGTGGTGAAACAGAGAGGGAAGACATACAAAGAGGGCGCATCACTTGGCAACTATAAAGGCGGAGTGCAGAAACCGCCGCCTAAACCTCCGGATAGGAAACAACATACGGTGATGGGTGGTTCACTTGCGTCGCCGACAAGAACAGAGACAGTGACCAGTAGCACTTCTCTGGTCAGGTCACCACCAGAATCGTCGGATCGGGTTGATCACGCGAAGGCCGGCGGCACACTCGCAGTTACGACGATGGCGGAGAATACGCATGCATCTCAATCCCGAACCAGTAGCACCGCCGTTGGGAGGGGAACAAGGAGGTCGAAAGAAGATGGTACGGTCATACTCATACCGTCGCCACCGTCGTACCGAGATACTAGAAGGGTGGTCAAAGACCGTGTGGGTGAAAGTGCGGTAACACCGAGGCAAATTTGGGTGGTCCAGATTTCGGCCAGGCCTCCACCACCTCCGGAGCCGCCAGACTCGGACCCACTCACGGCGGACGTAGCACCATCTTCCGTCAAACCACCAAGATGTAGCATTGGAGGGATTGGGCATACAGAAACACTGCTGCGATCATTCATCAGGAGAGAGAAGGAGACCCAAACAAGGGCAGAAGTGGATATTTGCAAAGATAGTCCTTTGAGTCTAATGGGCCAGGCCCAATTTTTGGAAGAGAAGCAGTGTGTTAATAAAAGGAAGGTTTGGTGTGTATTGGTTGATGTAAATTCAATCACTATCAAGCCCATTTACCATAATTCTTTTGATATTGGGTCACAGCCCAAAAATTTAATAGATGTTGAATCTACAGTTTGGAGACGGATGGGGCATATGCACGAGGGGTTGTTCAAAAAGAGCTTGTTGTTATTTGACCCAGGGGGCAACAGTGCAAAGCAAGGATTGGAGAGTATTCAAGGACTTGTAGCAACCAGAATCATCATGACACCAACATGGCAATGGTCCTTCAAAAGAGAACCACCTCTATCTGCACTAGTTCCATGGGACCCGGGTGGGACATTTTTTTCAGCTAAAAACAAGTCATGCACCTTGAGGACAAGGTGAAAGTTTAGGGGGGGAGTATTGTTAGATATTGTTAGCTAAGTAGTTAGTTAATTAGTTAACTGGTTAGTAGGTGAGTTAGGGAGTTAGTTAAGGGAGATAAGGCATGTTGTCTATAAATAAAGGAGAGATTGAGAGAGGAGGATATCTTGTATTTTGGAAATAGTTGGAGCCTTTGGGCATTGGGAGAGTCTAGAGTCTCTCAAATACTCTAGGATTACACATTTTGTAAGGGATTTACCCTATTTTCAGTAATAATAACAGTTGGTACCTATCATATACCTTTTATAGAGTTCCTCAAAGGCTCCGAAGTATTCTTGCTAAAAAAACCTAGGATTTTTTCAAATTTATAATCAAGCTCTGGCACTTGAAGCCAAGAAATTTCAAATTTAAATACTAAGGTGAATCAAAGTTTGAAAGCAAAACAATTTTTTAAAAAACAATTTTCCTCAAAGACTATGAGACTATGCTCATTAAAAGACTTCGATTTAAAAATATAAATATATCTAAAATCATATTTCCCTAAATTACGAAGCATTTGTTGATTGTTTTATTTATTCAAGATAAATGTTTAAATCATAAGGAAGTGGCTATTTGGTTTGCCAAATCCGCTAGGGTGCAGCGGATAGAAAAGTAGTCCCGTTTGGTAACCATATTTAATTAATTTATAACGTTTTTTCATTAGTGTATAGCGTTTTTTTCTAGACGCTACTTGAAGTAGCGTTTGAGCTTATAGTGTATAGCTTATCATTTTTTCATTCATTTTTATCTCAACTATCTTAATTAAATTCCTCACTTATCCTTAGCTAATAAAATAAAATACTAATAATTAAACTCACTAATTTTTTTTAAGCAAAAATTGCATGCAGAAGTATCACAATAGAAAAAGGCATCCCAACTACATTGGCACCCATATTCTATCAATCATTTGCAATTAAACTCAATACTTAGATTTATATTTAAGATAAAAAAATAGAAATATATTTTTATCTATAAAAATAAAATTTATATAAAAATCATATCATAAGTATTTTTTTATTATTCCATTTTATTTATTAAAAAATAATTTAAACTAAGTTAACTTTAAAATTAAAAAATACTTTATTTTTTGAAACGATAAATAATTTAAAATAAATTAAAGTGTTAAAAGTGATAGTTGTTTCAAAATAAATAATATAAATAATATATATATTTATATAATTTATATAAAAAACATGTAAATATATCTTTTTATGTCATTTTACGTTTATCAGCTAGTCCAGACTCTTGTTTTACCAAACACTTCAATTCCAATCTGCTAGCTAATTCGCTATCCGTTATTAGCAAACTTATCCGCTAATCGCTCTCCGGCTAGTTTTTACCAAATAGAGCGAAATTTAATTTATTTTAAAAATTAGCAGATATCACAAATAAATCTAATTCATTTTTTGTTAGCAAAAAAAAAAAACTAACTCATTTTTATTTTTTGAAAGCGCTATTTGATCTTATTAATCCAACCCTCTTTGACTGTTGCTTGTTGCCTTGTCGGTGTCTGATCCTAATCCTGATCAGATGAAATTTGCGGATAAGCACCAAGGATTAAACATGCCACAATTATAAGCATTCATAGAAAATAATCAAATCTTTATAAATAAAAAATAATAATCAAATGATAAATAACGTTATCCCCTCTTTCATCTTTCTCTCTTTTCTCATTCCCCATTTCTCTTTATCTCTCGTCACCGCTTGCTATTTATTTTTGGATATCGATTTTTTCGGGTCAATTTTGGTAATGTATTGAAAAGTTTAATAACTCTCTTAAAAAAATGTTTAATAACTATGTAACGTTAATATAAAAAAAATTAACACCGCATCCAATAATATTTATCAAATCGACTTTATCTTTATTTTTTTAATTACTAACATAAAAATATAAATGTCAAAATATTAATGAGTTTAGTAAAAAAAAATTAATATTAGTTCCTTTTTAATATATTATCAATAAAAATTAATAATAAAATATTTTATATTTTATTTTTGAAATAATTATTATAAAAGCAAATAATTTTAATAACTTAAAATATATGATTGCGTTTCATCAAAAAAAAAAAAAAGATTACTTGATATTTAAAAAATCTTACAATACTTATTTTAAAAAATAATAATTAAAGTACTATGTACTGGATTACAAATTTTGTCAAAAAAAAAATTAAAATTGTAGTGTATTACAAATAAAAGTAATATGTAATTTAAGTGTAAAAAGTTTATAATGATATTTACTAATATTTTGATATGTGTATTTTTATCAGAGGTCCGTATAATTTTTTTTTTGGTGTAAACATATAAAAATTCTTTTTTTTGATAACCATCCATACTCAAGAGTTATTAAGATGTCAAAATCCTTTATCACTGAGACCAATCATATTTAACTTACAAAAATTCTTTACACAGTAGAAATTAAACTCAAATTTAAATTTGTAATATATTAAATGCATGTATTTAATATAATATATATATATATATTATTTTTTTGATAAAAATTTTATATATATATTATCAGTGACGAAAAACCATCATTTGAACCAGTCTGTCGTTTTTGTTCATTACTGAAAACCACCCAAATCATTCGAACCCAAAAACTTGAAGAAGAAGAATAAGAAGAAGAAGGATAAAGACAAATAGGGCAAGGTTAGAGGGTAATAGATTTGATTTATTTTCTCGGTCACTACTCGATTTGCACCAATCTAATGGAGCTTTTGGTGGGTCCCAATTTCACTATCGACGTTCCGTCTTCTCCGCCGCTGCCGGCGTACGGTGGAGACCATCCTAACGCCGACGCCGACGCCGACGAACGCGCGGTCCCGTATGCCCTTTTCGACGGCGGATCGGATTACCGACTAGGAGGGAAGCCCGAGTTTTTCGCCGTCGAATCATCGGAGAGTTCGTCGTCGATCGGGACCCCGGATGACAGCGACAACGAAAACGGCGACGTATCGGGCGAAGTAAAGGAGGAAGAGGAAGTTCAGAGCAAGTTGAAGGGTTCAACCTCTTTGGATTCTTTGGAAGACTCTCTTCCGATCGAGTTAGTTCCTCTGTTCAACCTTTAATTTTTGTTCTTTTTTTATTTTTCTTAATTCATTCATTTTAAAGAGTTTTACCCCCTTCTTTGAAATCCTTTCTATTTTGGTACTCTATTACAGAGGCAAAGCTGGAAATTTTTCGTTTATTTTATGGTGTAAAATTGATGTGTTTTGTTTTCTGATTTTTTTTTATTTATTTTAAACCTTGATTTTGATTTTGATTTTTGGGCTATGCTTTGGAATTTTTATGGTAAGCGATGCAGGAAAGGATTATCGAGTCATTTCATCGGGAAATCAAAGTCATTCACAGATCTATCTCAAGTGAGCAATGTAAAGGAACTGCAGAAGCAAGAAAATCCATTCAATAAGAGAAGAAGGGTTCTGATTGCGTCAAAGTGGTCAAGAAGGTCTTTTTATAGCTGGTCAAACCCAAAATCCATGCCCCTTTTGCCTGTGGATGAGGATGAAGATGATGACTATGATGATGATGATGTAGAAGAAGATAAAGCTAGAAAAGTGTCTCCTTCTTCATCCTTGGAGGAAGAGAAACCAGAAAATCAAATAAAGCTTAGAGAGGTTAATAATAGAGTGCCTCAATCTTATGCTGCTCATATGAGGCTTCGATTAGGGAGCTTCAAGTCAAGGAGCTTTTCTCTTGCAGATCTGCAAGAACATGAGGAAGAGGAAGAGGAAGACAATTATGATTAACATTTTAACAGTCTTTTTTTTTTTTTGGTTACTGTTTTTGTTGTTCCACTTGTTGATTGATAAATTTAATAAAGTAGTATTATTACCTGTGTCAACAATCTCATCTTATCTTTGTTGGTTAGAAATTACAACTTTGTTGAAGGATATCCTGTTGGTCTATAAAAGTAATGAAAGCTTCATATACAATGACAAGAGGGAACATGGTTTCCTCACTCTTCCAGAGTGGATATGGATATTGGAATTATGTTCATAAGAATGAGAGAAAAACAAAAAACCAATTGAGTGAATAAACACTTAAAACGTGACAATACCTACGGATGATGAGAGAATGAATGTTTCGGATGAGCTTTCGATAATTTTTTTTTCCCCCGGGAACTGTGGTGAGGAAAGTATCCAATGGCCACGGAATATTGTCAATAGGTCCACTAATCAGAACGTATCTTGGACAGATCTTATCCTATCCTTTTAGACTATTGATATATATATCTGTAAAATAAAAGACGTTATTTAGAATAATTCTAAAACAATAATTAGGAGGATGTAATTAGAGGAAACATTTTGTACTGGCCGAGGTTACTAACCCGGTCACCGAGCTCAAGTATCCGGCCCAGTCCGAAAATTAAAGATAATAAATCAAAGATCACTTAATTAAAGAAATAAGATATTGGTATTAAATCCTGATATTATCTAAAATAACATTATCTGGTTAAAAGAGATAATATCCCTTAAATTAAGCAATCATATCTCAAATGAGACATTAAGAGATAAATCATATCTCAAAAGAGATATTAAGAGACAAATCAAATCTCTAAAAGATATTAAGAGATAAATCAGATCTCTAAGAGATAGGGGAACCCTATTATAAAAGGAGGAGTACCCCTCATAAGAAACTCATCTTTCACTGAATCCCGATAACTCTCCCTTAAGCGTGTTAGAGGAACTAGTGTCGACCAAGAGACTCTCAGACAGTCCTTGCTCCCTAGTACTCGTCCGATACAAAATTAAGGGATCGAGATCACCGCCCCGCCAAGGGATGAACCTAGAACTACGTCTGGCTTTAATTCCCACTGGGATACGTAGGACTGGAATCATTGAATTATGTCAAGCCCAAATCATAAAATAACCCCCCTGGTTTAACGTTCTATAGCGAGATTCCGACAAAACGAATCTCGGCAGGAACATTTGGCGCCCACCGTGGGGCAGGTAAAGCTTTGCCCCGACCACTCAATTAACCACCATTAGCCACCGCACCACCACTAATCACAGTACGACCACTACTCACAGAGCCGTTCCTTACTGTGCGACGTTAAACCATAAAAAAAAAAAGAAGAAGAAGAAGAAGAAAAAGAAGAAGAAAGAAAAGAAAGGAAAACACGTCGTCATTTTGCTGGTAAAAATCTCTACACTCGGTCTTCTCCTTGGCCGTCGATGGTCGAGACGTCCCTCTTCCATGATCTCAGCCGAGCACAAGAGGAAAACAAAAGACAGCGGGTTATGCACGGAGCGCGCGTTTGGAAGGAAATCGTGGCTCCAAGATGCAAGACAGGGCGCACCTGTAGAAAAAATATCACACCTCAGGCAACATTAACCGCGAAGTCCGTGGGGTGGCGATTGGCAGAGTTGTGCGTTTGACCGAGAACGGATCCGGAGAGTGAAGGGGCTTCGCCGGTATATACCACCTGGAAGGGCGAATGGTGGATGCCCGGAAGTCCGGCGAGGCACCGGAGAAGTCCAATTTCTCACAGGTTTGAACCTTGTTGAGCAATTTCTTGAAGGAAAAGCGCTTTTCTGGAAGCTTCTTCTACCCTTGGAATCGATGGGAAAACGAATCCTAAAGCACAGACGAAGGATTTATTATCTGACCTGCAAAATTCAGATGGGGGTTTGAGATTAAATGCTTAAACTATGGATTTCCTTCCCCAGCTTGTGAAAAACCCCTGTATTCAGAAGTCTAATGATAGTAGGACACCTGTGTCTGAAACCCCCCAATTGACAATATTCTATGCCTGAAAATTGTTAGTATTTGATGCTTTTTCCGCCTGAGAAGGCCACTGGGATCATGGAATTAGCCACCAAGTTAGCTTCTGATGATTCCAGCATCAAAGAAAGTCCCTCCCGTGCTCCTGTTGTTACTGAAAATTTGAGAGGCTCCAAAGTGCCTCAGACAAACTCTGCCTCCGAAACCCTTAGACCAGGAAACCAAGCTGCTGGTTCAGATATGAGGTATCCAAGGAGAGCTTCACTCCTAAAGTTCCTTGAGAAAAGAAAAGAAAGTTTTTGTGATAGAGAACTCGGCCACCACAGCTCGGCCTCGGAGCTCGGCCAAGACAAATGGCTCTTTTGCACAACTCGGTCTCGAAGAACTGAAGAAGATATCTTACAGAGCTCGGCCAGCACAGCTCGGCCTCGGAGATCGGCCAGCACAGCTCGGCCTCGAAGCTCGGCCAACACAGCTCGGTCTCGGAGAGCTGAAGACTTAGAGAGCTCGGCCAGCACTACTCCCAGAGCTCGACCATAGCAACTTCAGGGAATGCCTAGATCAGAGGCCGCAAAGTGCCCAGGTGATATTATTCCTTAAATCTAGCTTAAAACTAATATGTTTTGGTATGTTTTGCTCCACGCCTTTAATGTTGTGTTATGAAGCATCATATCAAGTTATTTATTCGAGCAAAGTGATGCTCGGCTGATACCACTCCCAGAGTCACAAGATTTGCGGCTACAAAGTGATTGAGCTCCGGCTCCCGAAAGATCAAGCTCTCCCTTGGAAAATAAAATTCCATCGGCTTCAGCACTCAGACACCATACTTGACTCCTAAGCAAGAGGAAAAACTACTTGACTCCTAAGCAGGAGATAAAGCCTAAGCAGGCACTTGACTCCTAAGCAAGAGGAAAAACTACTTGACTCCTAAGCAGGAGATAAAGCCTAAGCAGGCACTTGACTCCTAAGCAAGAGAAAAAAACTACTTGACTCCTAAGCAGGAGATAAAGCCTAAGCAGGCACTTGACTCCTAAGCAGGAGATAACACCTAAAGGTGCTAAACCTTGAAGAGGCCAACCAAAGCCTCTAAAGGTACTTGACTCCTAAGCAGGAGACTCCTAAGCAGGTGCTAAACCCTGAAGAGGTCAACCAAAGCCTCTAAAGGTGCTCGAATCCTAAGCAAGAGCCACATTTGACCGATCAGGGTCGAAGTGCCGAGCCTATATAAATATATCAAGTTGATAAGTGATCAATCAGGATCAACCCATAAAATATCAAAAAATTCACCAAAGTATAAATAAATCCACAAGTAAAATAAGAAATTTTAGGGGCAAGTCCCCAAGTACATAAAGTCTTACAAAAACAAAGATATTTCTAAACCTCTTATACAACTTCAGGAATCTAGGTTCTCCTCCGCCTCGGAAGGAACGGTATTAATCTGGCCAGTTTGGCCCACTTCACCTTCGGGTCCTTCCTCGTCCAATTGATCCTCGCCCTCTTCTCCAGGAGTTGCGGCCTCATCCTCATCCTCCAGCTCGGCCAATGCCACAAGGATCCCGTCTCGGTTGAAATCCTTGTCCACATCGGCACTGGAGAAGTCGGCAGTAGGGTTGAAGTGCTGGAGTTGCTTCACGGCTCGGGAGAAACCGTTAACATGCTCCCTCATGATTGAAGTCTCAGCTTTAGCTAGATCAGCACGGAGCCTCCGGTTCTCCTCCTTCTCGGCCTCCAGCAACTTCCGCAACTCCTGGCTGGCTTCTGTCTCGGCTTCCAGCCCTTTCACTACATTTTGAAGATTAAGTCGGTCAGTTCTCTCCGCTTCTAGCTCGGTCGTAAGAGTGGCTCGGCCTTCTTCCAGGTGCACCTTCGGGGCCTTCAACTGACCGATGACCCGGCCTTGTTCCTCACACTTGGCCAGAGCCTGAGCATTCTCATCCTCCTCATCCTCTAGCTCGGACATTGGAACTAGGATTCCATCTCGGGTAAAATCCTTGTCCACGTCAGCACAGGAGAAGTCAGTATTCGGATTGAAATGCTGAAGCTGCTTCACGGCTCGGGAAAAGCCATTAACATCCTCCCTCATGATAAGCCTCGGCTTCAGCCAGATCAGAACGGAGCCTCAGATTCTCCCCATTCTCGGATTCCAGCAACTTCCACAACTCAAGACTGGCTTCCTTCTCGGCTTGAAGCCCTTCCACGACCCTCTGAAGGTTGAGCCGGTCGGTTCTTTCCATTTCCAGCTCGGTCATAGGGGTAGTATTGCCTTTTTTCAGCTCCACCTTTTGGACTTTCAACTGCCCGATTAGCCAAGCTTGCTCTTCACACTTTGCCATGGCTTTTTTAAGCTCATCCCCAATGCGCAAAGTTCGGGCAGCTTCCGCCTTCATACTTTTCATTATTAGAAAGCTCGCGGCTCGAAAAACAGGTAATGGAGGAGACTCAGAAGAGCGTAAGCGATCGCAGCTTTCCTACTCGCATCATGGACCAATTCTAGTAAAAGCCGAGCATATGCTGGCTTAACAACTAGAGAACCCAATATAGGGCCAGAGTTAAAATCATCCAGCTAAGAACAAAGGGCAGAAGCCCAGAAAGTCGAGGTCGAGCATTGCCCCCTCACACCAAAAAGCCGAGGTCGAGCTACGCTCCCTCGCACTATGCACCGGAAAAAGTCGAAGTCGAGCAATGTTTCCCTCCGCACAAAAATCCGAGCAGTGCTCGGCCAAGCAAGACGATAACCCAAGAAAGGATTGGTTCTACAAAAAACTGATTTCCGAGCAATGCTTCCGCGAATCATAGTCCAAAGTCCTCGGCACCAAAAGGCGCGTTAAGCTCTTTCGCTTATTTCAAGCTCGGAGCTTGGGGGGCTAACGGGGATAAAGGAAGGATATCCCTTAGCCTACAACTCGAAGAACCTGTATGAAAACTATTTTCTCATACAAAAGGTATTAGGAAATTTAATTCTGAGACACACCTTCAAGATCGGGAAAAATAATTCAAGGTTAGTGGGTATTTCAAAATCCACCAAATGAAAGGGTTATGAGCTACTCGAAGAAAATGTTAAGAGCTCTCAAGAACTTCAAAGACCAAGCTACATTCGGCAAAAGGCAGGTCAAATTCAAACTCTCAAGATAAGCATCTTGAAAGCATCAAAAGTTAAAGGATGAAATACAAGCACCGAGGTAAATTCCTAATGACCGAGTTTGAACTTGACTCTTCAAAAGATCGGTTCAAACCTGAACCACTGCTAAGTCGAATCTCAGCTACCAGCTTCTAAACTTGTCTTAAACAAAGGTAAGATTGAAGTATCTTATGTTCAAAGCATGTTACTGGCCGAGATGTGAACCTCAACCACTAAACTCGAGTACTGCCCGAGAGGTATTAACCGAAGTAAGAAGATCTATGCAAATCCAGTACCTTATCAACACCAAGGACAAGCTCAGCTTCATTCACAAAACTCTTTCGCTTATTCCGAGCTCAAAGCTTGGAGAGCTTATATACTGATCGAAATGTTAAAATCGGCCACTGAGCCCACCAAACTAAAATATTGGATGAGAAATAAAGCTAGATCTCCAAACCCAAACAATCAAAGGGAAATGATTACTAGACTCGCTCACCGAGTCTGTTGAACTTAAGAATTGGCCGAAATGTGAAGCTCGGCAACTTGAAACGAGAAGCTCAGGCTCTAGACCACTCGGTTGAGCTCCGGCTCCCGACTGCTCGATTGAGCTCCGGCTCTCGACTTATCGTTCGAGCACGCAACTACAGCGCAAGCCTTAGAAATGACGCCGTGAAGGCCACGCGTCACACACAGTAACATCTCTTTTCCATCTTGGGAACCGAGAAAGTATGGCCTCAACAGGAAACGAGTAACCATCCCCACCTCGGCTCGGTACCTCAAAAGCGTCAAGCTCGGTCACCCGAGATGCTCACCGAGTTGGAGGATGTGAACACATATATAAGGTATGAAGATCGGCCAATCACCTCGCCGAGCCGAAAGACCAAAAGGTAAGACCAAGTCCCTAGCCTCGGCTCCTCCGAAAAAGCTTCCACGTGATCAGCTCGAAGCTTGTGGGGCTTGTGTATGAGCCGGGGTATAGAGCTCGGCTAAACATCATGAAAGCTTCTACGCCTATATCAGCTCAAAGCTTGGGGGGCTTGTGTACTGACCGAGGTTACTAACCCGGCCACCGAGCTCAAGTACTCGGCCCAGTCCGGAAATTAAAGATAATAAATCAAAGATCACTTAATTAAAGAAATAAGATATTGGTATTAAATCCTGATATTATCTAAAATAACCTTATCTGGTTAAAAGAGATAATATCCCTTAAATTAAGCAATCATATCTCAAATGAGACATTAAGAGATAAATCATATCTCAAAAGAGATATTAAGAGACAAATCAAATCTCTAAAAGATATTAAGAGATAAATCAGATCTCTAAGAGATAGGGGAACCCTATTATAAAAGGAGGAGTACCCCTCATAAGAAACTCATCTTTCACAAAATCCCGGTAACTCTCCCTTAAGCGTGTTAGAGGAATTAGCGTCGACCAATAGACTCTCAGACAGTCCTTGCTCCCTAGTACTCGTCCGATACAAAATTAAGGGATCGAGATCACCGCCCCGCCAAGGGATGAACCTAGAACTACGTCTGGCTTTGATTCCCACTGGGATACGTAGGACCGGAATCATTGAATTCTGTCAAGCCCAAATCATAAAATAACCCCCCTGGTTTAACGTTCTATAGCGAGATTCCGACAAAACAGATCTCGGCAGGAACACATCTCGTCTTAATTTTTTTTTTGATTTAAAAAAAGTTTACAATAGGGAAGGCACATCCTACTACCAACCTTAACGATGATTTTATTGTGAAATTTACATATTATCTACCAACAGGAAATCAAGTCAAAGCTAGTGATCAGATGTGTCAACCCCTATTGATGATCTCTTGTCTTATTTTGATATATATCACATCTTGTTCCCGCCAATAATATCTTGTCACATAAGTTAAAATTTTATTATTATTATTTTTTTTTGATAAAATAAGTTAAAATTTTATGTAATATTAAAAAAATAGAATATATGGCAAAATATTATTGATGAGGATAGAGTGTGGTACATCATAATGAGACATGTGACCTGTATCCATAATTAGATGGGTTAGACAACATAAAAAACTTTATATTATCAATGTATTAAGATTAAACTCTTCTACTACCCACAAGGTGTAGTCCAAGTGACTGGTAGCTTAGGCCCTTTAACCATATGTTCAAGTTTGAATGCTGATGATGAGAATAGAACTATATATGTGGATAGAGGAGTTACACCTTAACTAGTATTCTACATTCTCGAGGGGATTCATCATATGACTATCGGTAGTAGGATATCTTGGGTTCCGTTCCAAACCCAAAACAAAAAAAAGATTAAACTCTTCTACTAAATATTTTTTTAAAATATTTTCAAACATGATTATAAGAATAACATAAATATCAAGGATGGTTGATACAAGATGTCCAAAAAAAATGGTCCGTACAACAAAAATATATATTCAATATAATTAACTAGTTAAAAACTAATTATGTTAAAAAATCATGGTTTGCAAGTTGCGTCTTCCTTGTCTGCAGTCCAAGTGGAATAAGAATCGAATTTGAGTTGTATATTCTGATTCTTTCATTTGGGTTGGTTTGTCGTAGGGGTTTGGTTATGGTGTATCACCTATACTTTATATCATTCATTATATTATTTATATGGTAAATTTTGGGTCAATCAAATTGTCATATAGGTTGGTCAAAATTTCAAACTTTCTAGTTGTATTATATTGTAGTCAAATTATATGAATACAATATATTGTAGTATAATATATGTGTTTTTTGTATTTACAAATTTAACTCATATTAAAATAATTTTTTTTTATTAAAAACTGATTATATTGTAAAATATTATTGACAACAAACATTATTTTAATTCATATTAAAATATTATTTTATAATATAATCAGTTTTTAATCAAAAAATATTATTTTAATATGAGTTAAATTTGCGAATATAAAGAGTACATATACTAGATTACAATATATTATATTAATATATTTGACTACAGTAGAAATACAACTAAAAAATTTAAAATTTTGATCAAACTCATATAATAATTTAATTGATCCAAAATTTATCATATATAAATAATGTAATAGATAATGTAAAATATGGATGATAAATATCAGCCGAATCCTTGTAGTAGTACCTAACCTGACGTCCTACTCATTCTACGGTTTCTACCTATTTGCTAACCGGATGACATGGGTCAGGCTGACTATTCGTGCATCACATTCACATAAAAGACCTATATATAAAAAGATCCATTCAAATTCCTGGGCTTTATTTTTAGTAGGGTACTTTTTACAAACTTATTATTTGTTTAGGATTTTTTTGAAATAAATTAATAGTGGAGAGTTTTTTTATATGTGATATATTTTATTTATTTTGTGTCTGACAGGAAAAAGACGTTACTTTGACTGGTGCCTCCCACTTCAAAAAAAAAAAGCTGTCACTGTCCCCTACACTCCTGCCCCTGCAATGTCACATGACGCAATGTGAAAAAGGCGTCACCGCGACCGGAGGCGCCTTGCCCACATTGCACCGCCCGTGGCACCTTGCCCACGTTGCGCCACTTGGTACACATGGGGCGCTCCCCACCCAGCAGCCGTAAAATGGTCTGTTTTATCATTTGTGTTATTTCCATCACTCTACTTTCCATTTTCAACTAAACCATTTTTACAGACAACTTTATTGAGCTCCGCCTGCAGGAAAAAGCACAAGCTCATTGAACATATGATAGCTAAACCATATAATTAAAAGGAAACACTTTGAATCTGAGTAAGCAATAGTTGTAGAAGCTTACTTCTGTAACTACAGGTCTCAACGCATACATGCACAAAACTATTACATCAAAACACAAACATGACTTTAACAAACCTGTAACCATTACATGCTACTAGCCTAATACAGTATAAAAACGCATTGTTGTGACCAGTGACGGACCTTTACTAGAATTTTGGGAGGAGCCACAAATTATTAACTAAAATAATATAAGTAAAAATATATATAATTTTATTAAGTTTCAAAATAACATATTAGTGCAAAGTAACAAAAAATATACAAAAGGAAAAATGCTTAAATTTTTTTATCTATTTTTTTTTTAATGCTTGATCATTATTTTTCTCAAAATAATTATATCACTCCTAAAACATATGAAATTAGTTACCTAAAAAAATTTATAACAGCAGTATAGCAGCAGCGGTATAGGACAATTATAGTAATATAATAGTGTAAAGCATGCATTTATTTGATTAAAATAAAAATTTGGATAAAAAGGTTTCACATCTCAACAAAAACAACGCGGAAATAACATAGTTTTAAAACAATAAAACATAAACAAGACAGATAAAGAAAAACCCAACCCCGATGTCACATACAGAACTGGTATATCCAAAATATGGATACATCACGGAAACAAACTAAAATAACTAACAAAACTAACAACTATAACTAAGCATTCTAACTAGAGTCGCGGCTTCTCGGAGTCACTCCTTCGCTGGCTGCTCATTGTCCTCTGTATAAGGAAATACATGCAACAACATAAATAGGAAAACGTGGAGTAAGAAATCATGTAAACACAACGGCATGTGAATAGGGAATAAGATGAACATACATCATAGCATGGTATAGCAATATAACAACATACGATATTTATACATCATCATATAATACCATAACAACATGTTAATCATCCAACATATGCTATGCTATGCAGTGCAATGCAACCCTACTCCACTACTCCATCAATGCATGTGGATCCAACTAACTCAAGAAGTCAACTTCGGAGTTACATATCCGTATTGGCCAAAAAGCACCAACACCGGCTGTTCCCCAAACCATGGAGGAACCCCTTGGATAGCCGACGTATCATAACTGAATACGCCACCTCGAGGGCGCACGGTTCACCAAACCATGGGTGAACCACCCGAGACTTGGGCCAGATCATCATAACTAGGACGACCTCCCCTATGTTGAACATCCCCCTCAACATCAACTCCAATGCTCTATGCAAATGGCACAACAACACACAAGGCAACCACCTTCTTTGCTTGGGCCTAAAAGCACCCAAGACTTATCACCAACATCAACATTAATACCTTAGACCCACACCGTGGGGTCAAGGCCCCCTTGACCAAAAAGCACCAAGGTCCAACATAACAACATCTCGACCAAAAAGCATCGAGAGCACTTTGGCGAAAAAGCACCAAAGCGTGACAACGTGCTGTAACCCATCGGGTACCGGCTTAACCAGCTTATCAGTATTTGGTATCTTAATTAATCTTTAATTAAGTTATCTAACTTGTTATCATTTTATTAGTGTATTATTACATCATATGGGGATAATTGGGGTAAGCACCCCTTTAATTCATTAATCTTAAGTTCTGACCAGTAGGGGGAAGCACGGGCGTACTAAACCCCTAGCACGGTCGTGCTTCCAATTAAGTGGAGCACGGTCGTGCTCACTGTCCTGCACGACCGTGCTCAATGCGCAGCCTGTTTTCCAGAATTTAACTAGGAGCACGGTCGTGCTCCCTGTTCAGCACGGTCATGCTCCTGGGCAGGACTATACTGTTCTGGGCAGAATTCAACGTGTTCTTCGAGTTTAGGCTCCCTAATTCTCTCAAATCAGATCCTAAGGTCTTAACTAAAACATTCGGCATGAAACTTCACCCCTCACTAACACAGTTCATGTCTTATGAAGCTTGGGGAATTAATCCCTTAATTCCTATGTTAACTAAGAGTCCTAATTAAGTTAATTAGAGTCTTATTAACATATTCAACATAACGGTAACATCATCATCAACAACATATCCAGTTAATGTGATCAACATAATCCATGTCATAACAACAACATTCATAATCAGGGGTATTCATATCAATTCAACCAAAAGTCATGGCATAAGACAATTCAATAGGCATACCACATCATGAACAACTCAACAATTATAACAAACAGGCATACCAATTAATCCAATTAAACATAAAAACAATTCAGTCATACAACCAGACAGATCATTTCATCAATACATTATAACGACAATAAACTAGGCTATGGGAACCCCTCATCTAACGCTACTACCTAGCCTAGTGTATACACTATTCTTCTCCCATATCTGATATGCGGTTCGCGTTTCAAAAGAAGAAAGAAGATCCACTAGGGTCCTATCTCACTAGCGCTTGTCTACAACCTCAAGAACGACAAAAAGACACTTTGGTTCAACTCTAAGATTAAGAAATTAAAAGGAAAAGATCAAGAACTTGAAAGAAAGAATACAAGGGACAAGGTGCACGAATTTTACCTTTTCTAAAGTCCCAAACAGCAAGTACAATGAACCCCTATTCGTAGCGATGTTCTCCTATCAAGAAGCGGTGAAGAACGGTGCAAGAACGGGTTCCCTAGAGAGAGTTTTAGGGAGAAAAACCATAAGGATTCAAAGAGGAATGAGGGAGACAGTTTTCTGAGTGTTGGGGTCGTGTAAACTAGGTTTAGGTCGAGTCTAATGGTATACATATGAGTTTGGGTCATAACGGGTTCCTATTTCAGCCCAAACTATATACAGTTCGGTATTTTGACCATAACTTGAGTTACAAGTTTCCGATTGAGACGTTCTTGGTGTCGCTAGAAAGTTCATATAATTATATACAAATTAATGTCTAATGGTCGAATCATATATCGGATTCTAAGATGGTCAAAAGTTTAATGGAATTTTATCGACAGATTTGGTAGTTATTCCTAGATAGGATCCTTAGGAGATTATGATAAGATCTTAAGATATAAACAAAAAGAGGATGATCCTATATTGATAAGGACTCAAATCTGATTGTTGAGGGGCTAAAATCTAAGAATAACACTATCTCTATTTAAATACTAAATCACATGATATCTTATCATATCATTCATAATCGCTTATTATTAATAAAATCACATATCATATATTAACATATAAAATCAAACATTAAGAGATACAATCTCATATTAATGCAAATAATCATAAATTAATATACATATTATCATATGCAATAATATATACACATATATATAAATATCAAACATATATATGCCATAACTAACACATATAAACATAAGGGTGAATCTTGAGGTGTTATAATCCCCCCAAAAAAAAAAAAAAAAAATTCATCATCAAAATTTCTATCACCTTAACTGGTTAAGCTTTCATCAATTAGGCGCATACGTTAGGTTGAGTCCACGGACTTGGAGGCTCCAGGTCCACTACGCTTCTGCTGCGCACTCTGGTTCCTGCTAGCACTCTGCGGTTCTGACTTTTCTCCTTTTGTCATGGTAGCTCTTTTGCCTACTCTATGCCACTCTCATCTTTTCATGAACCATCCCGATCCTTTCTGTTGTGTCCTGGACTATCTTCGGCCACTATCACTAGGTTTACTCCAACACAAGGGTGTCCTACATCTCATCCCAACTACCAGATTGTTCTAGCACACAAGCTCTCAACAAGTCCTCTAAGGACTGGATGGTTCTCTCAGACTGACCATCAGTCTGAGGGTGATAAGCTGAACTTAGCCTAAGCTTGGTTCCTAAAGCCTCTTGCAAACTGTTCCAAAACCTAGAGGTAAACCTCGGGTCTCTATCTGAAACTATGCTAGAAGGTACACCATGTAGCCTAACTATCTCCCTGATGTACAACTTAGCCAACTTTTCCAAAGAGTATTCCATGTTCACCGGGATGAAATGGACGGATTTAGTCAATCTATCCACGACAACCCATATAGCCTCAAAACCAGCTGGAGTCCTAGGGAGTCCAGACACAAAATCCATGGAAATATTGTCCCACTTCCATTCTGGGATACTTAACGGTTGTAACTTTCCTGGTGGCTTTTGGTGTTCTATCTTAGCCTTTTGACGCACTAAACAAGCATACACAAACTCAGTCGCATCTTTCTTCATCCTAGGCCACCAAAACATGCGCTTTAAGTCCTGATACATCTTAGTGGCATCTGGGTGCACACTCATTCCACTCCTATGTCCTTCTTCAATGATCAACTTTCTAAGCTCTGGGACGTCTGGTATACAGACTCTATCTTTGAACCTCAAGACTCCATCGCTTCCTTCCTTAAAACTAAGGTCTCTACCATGCGCAAGCAACTCTCGCTGATCTCAAGGATCAACTTTCTAAGCTCTGGGACGTCTGGTATACAGACTCTATCTTTGAACCTCAAGACTCCATCGCTTCCTTCCTTAAAACCAATGTCTCTACCCTGCGCAAGCAACTCTCGCTGATCTAAAAGAAACTTGTCTAACTTCTGACCCTCTCTAATCTGATCCATCAAACTGTTGGTAACCTTCAAGGTTCCAAGCCTAATGCTTTTAGGGGTAACTTCCCAAGCTAAAATCATGTCGCTAAACTCCTCAATTAGATCCATCTCCCTAACCATCAAATCGGAGATGTGCAAGATTTTTCTACTTAAGGCATCGGCCACTACACTGGCCTTTCCCGGGTGGTAGGTTAGATCAAACTCATAATCCTTTTAAAATTTCATCCACCTACGCTGCCTCATATTCAGCTCCTTTTGACCAAAGAGATACCTCTGACTCTTATGATCACTAAAGACCTCAAACTTCGCTCCATACAGGTAAGGCCTCCAAATCTTTAAGGCAAACACCACAACTCCTAACTCTAGATCATGGGTAGGGTAGTTCCTCTCATGGGTTTTCAATTGCCAAGAAGCATAAGCTACTACCTTACCATCTTGCATCAACACTACACCTAAACCTTGCTTGGAAGCATCGCAATATACTACGAAAGGTTTACTAGCATTGGGCAACACTAAAATGGTCGAGTAAACGATGTCAACCTACAGGTTGGAAACCTCTTCACCAACCCACATAAACTGTTGTTGATGTCAACCTATTCTTAAGGGTTTGGAAACTCTCTTCACACTTAGAGTCCCACATAAACTGTTGTCCCTTCTTGGTGAGACGGGTTAAAGGTAAGGCTAACTTAGAGAAACCTTCTATGAACCGCCTATAATACCCTGCTAAACCCAAGAAACTCCTAATCTCGGTCACTGACTTTGGCGCTTCCCATTGGAGCACCGTCTCAACCTTAGCCTGATCGACTACTATCCCACCTTTTGAGATCACGTGACCTAAGAAACTAACCTCTTATAGCCAAAACTCGTACTTAGACATCTTGTCATACAACTGCTTCTCCTTAAGGGTCAGTAAGACAACCCTCAAGTACTCCTCATGTTCTTCCTTAGTCTTAGAGTACACTAAGATGTCATCTATAAAGGCCACCACAAACTTATCCAAGTAAGGATGAAATGAGACACCCCGTTGTGCCCCTTTGTTCCATTAAATTAAAACCTTATTATTTAATTATTTAATCGTGCTCTTAACGTTAAACGTGTATTCCAAAACCCGTAAAAATTAAAACATAACTTATAAACATATATNTATATATATATATATATATATATATATATATATATATATATATATATATATATATATATATATAAATAATACATACACCACATATGTCTTGCATCAGAGTTATCAAAACACTGTTTAGGGTATCCCGTCAGTACGATCCCTAACAGGCATCTTAAAACAAACTAACATTTGCGAAAATATAAAACGTCTTATAAGACTCACTGGCCCTAGACACTAAAATACATCATTGGAGTCCACAGCTCGTGCTCCCGCATCTGATTCATATGGAATCCCATCCAATTGTTCAATATCAAGCTCCTCCAGAGTCTTCTCGTATGATCACATAATGAATAAAATACAACATACAAAAAGATATAGGGGATAAGAAACAGTTCTATCATCAAAAAGCGGAAAAAGTCATAGTATATCATACAATAATTGTCACACACAATTAACATCCATAGTTAGCAATCATCCTCAAATTATAATACTATCCTTTACCCTCAACTCATGCCATCTGAATCCTTATGCTAACATAACTGTCTCTATTCCTTTAACATTCGTCAGTAGTCCATGGTAGTCCGATGCAAAGAACTCGGTATAGTCACTTCTATCTTTTGATAGGATAAAACTCAGCATAGTGCACTTCTATCTTTCGATAAGATATGACCCGGTATAGTGCTCTTCTATATTTTGATAGGATAGGATTCAGTTTAGTGCTCTTCTATCTTTTGATAGGTTGGAACTCAATATAGTGCACTTCTAACTTTTGATAGGATAAATCAGATCAACGCGTCATGGACTAAAAAAGTATATGTATCAAAGCCTCTATATGAATCTCACTATCTCGCATCAATAACAACCTAGTACCTCAAGCTCCCATCATAACCTCAACTCGCATTCTATGTCACATCTCATCCATTAGGTAACTTAATTAAGCTAGGCACCTCTAAGTCAATTCATTCTCTCATCCAAACAATAATCTCCCGAACAACATATATTCTTGCTTAAAATCCACTAAGCATAGTATTAAAAACCAGGCAGATCATGCATCACACAGTATCAGGAAATATTCAAATACCACAAAATATCACATAAGCAATAAAATAATAATAAATTCAATCAACCTCAGATAAGATAAAATCATCCTAACGTCGATAAACCTACAATCCCCGAATCACCATTGGCTTTACAGAAAAGGTTTCCAATGTGATTTGGGTCTTGTCGATTACTCGACCACTAGTAGGGATTAGGTCGCCCTACACAATTATTATAGAATATATTACTTATCGATTCCGACGGTAGATTGGTTCTTTCCCCCACCTGATTGACGTGTGCGCTTTCCCGTACAAGCTCCGAATCCGTCCATGCTACTGCCAAGAACCTTTGCACGCTATCCAACAACATCCACAAATCTGCCACCATCCATCCTTACACATCCACCGTTCCACTTTGCGTCCCGATTACACGTACGAGTAACACAATTCACCGGAAATACCAAATACCAACCGAATCAACAATAGGGTTTCAAATAACTAAATCTATTTGAATCAAGAGACAAAATCGATGGAAAAACTTACGAGAACAATGGTTGGACTTATGGAAAATCGGATTCAAAATAAGCTCATGAATCCTAGGGAAAAGCTACCAAAATAGGGCTACGGTTCTAACTCCATTACTCCGTCCACAGAGCTCTATTTAGAAAAATGAATGGTAACAATGAAGAACTATCCTTTCTAAACCATGTCACAATGGTTTAGTCCGATCCAACGGTTAAAACATCTCCGATCGTAATTCTTTGGTGACAGCTTAGATGGTATCCGGGTTGAGTTTCTCACCTCCTAGGCCTACTGTCTGAGCTTCATATCTCACACTCTGGAGGTTTGTTCCAAATTATGACCGTTGGATATGAAGAAACACAAGTCTTGAATCTTATTCTAAAATTTGGGAATGATCCAACGGTTGAAGAATGTTTGGAAACTCCCTCACTGCGACTGCTACAACTTGGTTTCAAAGCTTCCAACAAAGGCTTCTTGCAACTATTGAGATTTCTTTCTCAATTATTCTCCTCTAATCCGAAGTAGTGGTTGATAAAGAGATTTAAGAAGATGAGGAAGATAACTATGTTCATAGAAGTGAGGTTTTTCTAGTTGTGCAAGAACAACAATGAAGTTTTTGAAGAAAAAGTGAAGAAGAAATGGAAGAGATGAAGAAGTGAGTGAAGAGGGAGGGAGGCCATGGTTTTGAGGAGTATTTATAGTCTAGATTTAGGCTTTGTTTGGTTATAAGGAATTGGTTTAATGGTTTTTGTGAATATTAAATAATATAATAGTTAACTATGGTTAATAATTAACTTAACTAGGGTTACTTTGCTAAATATGGTTAATAAATATGTGGCTCACATTTAGTGGAGGTTGTGGCTGATTTTAGACCACACAAACTAACCATGGTTCCTTAACCATGGTTAAAATCTAACTTAACTTTGGTCATTTTGGTCATTTCACCTAAATTTACATTTAATGCTTAATAAATGCTTGGTGAGTCATGGTGGTGACTCATCCCATGACTCAGCTCCTCCGGTGGCCGGTTTTGTCTTTGCACCTCCCTTCTAGACTCCGCCGGTTCCCCGATTAGGGTTTTACGGCCGTATAAAAGCATAATATTTCGTTTTCGACTGAAAAATTTCAAAAAAACCAAACTCGTTGGAAATTTGATTTAAATAAAAATTATTTCATTCACGAGTAAAAGTTAGATTTTCTGATCATTAAAATCTTACTGTCAGTGAAAACACCGACTGTTTTCCATCCGAACTTTTACCAAAATTCGTCCGAATAAACAAAATATTTTATTTATGATCAAAAATTTGGAAAGTAGACTTCCTCACGAAAAAATATAAAAAATCTACAAATTTCAATTTTCGGTCCAAATTAGGGTTTTCTGTCAGTATAACATTAAACTGTCAGTTAAAAACGTAGACCGAGCTCAGTCTGAATTTTCAACCCAAAATTTTACCGTAGCTTTCTACCATAAGAGAGACTATGAATATGATTTTATTTTATTTAAAATCACTTTCTAACTCTCAGATTAAAATATAATTAATTATATTTTAACCGGTTAAATATAGTAATTAAAAATCAGGCTGTTACAAGAAAGGTCTTGTTCATGTAGTCCATGAACACAGTAGGGGCATTGGTCACACCAAAGGGCATAACCAAGTACTCATAGTGACCATAACGCGTCTTAAATGCTTTCTTCGGGATGTCTTCATACTTAACCCGAATCTGACGGTACCCTGACCTCAAATTTATCTTCGAGAAAACACAAGCTCCGATCAACTGATCCATAAGATTATCAATCCTAGGGAGGGGATACCGATTCTTAATGGTCACTTTGTTGAGCTGTCAATAGTCGACGCATAACCTCATACTACCATTCTTCTTCTTCACCAATAACACGGGTGCTCCCCATGGAGACACACTAGGCCTAATGAACTGCTTCTTCATCAGGTCTTCCAACTCTTCCTTCAACTTAGCTAGCTCTAGAGGAGACATTATATAGGGAGCTATGGAAATAGGTCAGGTACCAGGTACTAAATCTATGGTGAACTCCACATCCCTTTCTGGGGGTAGTTCGTAAACGTCCCCCAGGAAGACTTTAGGAAACTTCCGCACAACAGGCATACTTCCGACATCAGGAGGGTCTCAACTTCCAGGGAAGACAACATCATGAACACCTGGGCTTCGATTTTCATCGAATCTTTCACTTGGTTGGCAGAGAGAAAGGTCGGATTCTTAGACTTCGTTAGAGTTCCAAAAACTATGATTCTATCGAAGCAATCTAAGGGAACATGGTTGGAAGATAACCAGTTCATCCCAAAAACAACATCGAGCGGTTTTTTATTTATTTAAAAAAAGGTAAGCGTACAAGATCAGCTGCAGAGTTCATATTATCAAGATACAATAGAACAACCTTCCTAAACACAAGAACCACCCGAAGGCTCCTTGGATCGTTCAAGACAAACCACCAAATGCAGTAAGTCAAGCCAAAGCAAAGCTATAGGTACTTAGTACCACATAACATTGTCTATATAAATATAGACAATTCAAACAAGAGTCACACAACGGACTCACGACAGACTCATACCACGTCCGGACTGGGCCGAACTGCTCTGATACCACTAAATGTGACACCCTTCTACCCCGTATGTTAAAATAATGCATTCACTTAAAAGAGGTAATTATAAAACATGCATTTATTTGATTAAAATAAACATTTGGATAAAAAGGTTTCACATCTCAACAAAAACAATGCGGAAATAGCATAGTTTTAAAACAATAAAACATAAACAAGATAGATAAAGAAAAACCCAACCCCGATGTCACATACAGAGCTGGTATATCCAAAATCCGGATACATCACGGAAACAAACTGAAATAACTAACAAAACTAACAACTATAACTAAGCATTCTAACTAGAGTCGCGGCTCCTCAGAGTCACTCCTCCGCTGGCTGCTCACTGTCCTCTGCATAAGGAAATATATGCAACAACAGAAACAGGAAAACAGGGAGTAAGAAATAATGTAAACGCAACGGCATGGGAATAGGGAATTAGATGAACATACATCATAGCATGGCATAGCAATATAACAACATACAATATTTATACATCATCATATACTACCATAACAACATGTTAATCATCCAACATATGCTATGCTATGCAGTGCAATGCAACCCTACTCCGCTACTCCATCAATGCATATGGATCCAACTAACTCAGGAAGTCAACTTCGGAGTTACATATCCGTATTGACCAAAAAGCACCAACACCGGCAGTTCCCCAAACCATGGAGGAACCCCTTGGATAGCCGACGTATCATAACTGGATACGCCACCTCGGGGGCGCACGGTTCACCAAACCATGGGTGAACCACCCGAGACTTGGGCCATATCATCATAACTAAGATGACTTCCCCTATGTTGAACATCCCCCTCAACATCAACTCCAATGCTCTATGCAAATGGCACAACAACACACAAGGCAACCACCTCCTTTGCTTGGGCCTAAAAGCACCCAAGACTTATCACCAACATCAACACTAACACCTTAGACCCACACCGTGGGGTCAAGGCCCCCTTGGCCAAAAAGCACCAAGGTTCAACATAACAACATCTCGACCAAAAACCATCGAGAGCACTTTGGCCAAAAAGCACCAAAGCGTGACAACGTGCTGTAACCCATCGAGTACTGGTTTAACCAACTTATCAGTCTTTGTTATCTTAATTAATCTTTAATTAAGTTATCTAACTTGTTATCATTTGATTAGTGTATTATTACATCATATGGGGATAATTGGGGTAAGCACCCCTTTAATTCATTAATATTAAGTTCAGACCAGTAGGGGGAAGCACGGGCGTACTAAACCCTCAGCACGATCGTGCTACCAATTAAGTGGAGCACGGTCGTGCTCACTATCCTGCACGACCGTACTCAATACGCGGCCCGTTTTCCATAATTTAAATGGGATCATGGTCGTGCTCCTGGGCAAGGCTATATTGTTCTGGGCAGAATTCAACGTGTTCTTGGAGTTTAGGCTCCCCAATTCTCTCAAATCAGATCCTAGGGTCTTAACTAAAACATTCGGCATGAAACTTCACCTCTCACTAACACAGTTCATGTCTTATGAAGCTTGGGGAATTAATCCCTTAATTCCTATGTTAAATAATAGTCCTAATTAAGTCAATTAGAGTCTTATTAACATATTCAACATAACGGTAACATCATCATCATCAACATATCCAGTCAATGTGATCAACATAATCCATGTCATAACAATAACATTCATAATCATGGGTATTCTTACCAATTCAACCAAAACTCATGGCATAAGACAAGTCAATAAGCATACCACATCATGAACAACTCAACAATTATAACAAATAGGCATACCAATTAATCCAATTAAACATATAAACAATTCAGTCATACAACCAAGCAGATCATTTCATAAATACATTATAACGGCATTAAACTGGGCTATGGGAACCCCTCATCTTACGCTACTACTTAGTCTAGTGTATACACTATGCTTCTCCCATACTTGATATACGGTTCGTGTTTCAAAAGAAGAAAGAAGATCCACTAGTGTCCTGTCTCACTAGTGCTTGCCTACAACCTCAAGAACGACAAAGAGACACCTTGGTTCAACTCTAAGATCAAGAAATTAAAAGGAAAAGATCAAAAACTTGAAAGAAAGAATTCGAGGAACAAGGTGCACGAATTTTACGTTTTCTTAAGTCCCAAACAGCAAGCACAACGAACCCCTATTCGTAGCGCCGTTCTCCTATCAAGAAGCGGTGAAGAACGGTGCAAGAACGGGTTCCCTAAAGAGAGTTTTAGGGAGAAAAACCATAAAGATACAAAGAGGAAGGAGGGAGGCAGTTTTTTGAGTGTTGGGGTCGTGTAAACTAGGTTTAGGTCGAGTCTAATGGTATATATATGAGTTTGGGTCATAACGGGTTCCTATTTCAGCCTAAACTGTATACAGTTCAGTATTTTGACCATAACTTGAGTTACAAGTTTCCGATTGAGGCTTTCTTGGTGTCACTAGAAAGCTTATAGAAATATATACAAATTAATGTCTAATGATCGAATCCTAAATCGGACTCTAAGATTGTCAAAAGTTCGATGTAAGTTTAGCGACAGATTTGATAGTTATTCCTAGATAGGATCCTTAGGAGATTATGATAAGATTTGAAGGTATAAACAAAAAGAGGATGATCCTATATTGACAAGGACTCAAATCTGATTGGTTGAGGGGCTAAAATCTAAGAATAACACTATCTCTATTTAAATACTAAATCACACGATATCTTATCATATCATTCATATCACTTATTATTAATAAAATCACATATCATATATTAATACATAAAATCAAACATTAAGAGACACAATCTGATATTAATGCAAATAATCATATATTAATATACATATTATCATATGTAATAATATATACACATATATATAAATATCAAACATATATATGCCAGAACTAACACATATAAACATAAGGGTGAATTTTGAGGTGTTACAATATCCTTAATATAAATAAATACAATATGTTAATACTCCCTCCGGTCCACAATATAAGAAACAAATGAGACTTTTTTTATTGTCCTAAATATAAGAAACATGCATCAATTTTCACACATATTAAATTTTATTTTCCAACAATGCCCTTATTAATTTCTGTCATTAACTATATGCCATTATAATATTAATTAAAATTAGAAACGGAATTTTACAAAGAAGAATGGTAACGACTGCCCTTAGGGCACTCATTAAGGAACCAAGAAAAGAAAGATCTTATTGAAAAGTGATGTATTTAATGTTTTGAGAAGATAAACACTTTAATGTTTTTTTATGATGGTATTATTTCTTTATTTCTAATCATTTGACTCATATCATAAATTTGCATTAAAGTTCATTCATGTTTCTTTACTTCTAATCCTTTGCCTCATATCATAAATTAGCATTAATGTACATTCATTGTAAATGCATTAATTGAAATATTTAATAAAAAAAAATATTGTCTACATTCCTCTTGGGTGAAAAAAAAAGGAAATGTGTATAAAAAAAAGGAAAGGCACAAAAGCACAGAGAGTCTACTCCTTTTTTGTGGCTTTCCTGTTTGTTTGTTTGCCTAGTAGGAATGTAGACATGATTTGTTTTGTTATTATTCAATTAACGCATTTATGAGTGAATGTACTTTAAATGATATGAAACAATGGATTAGAAATAAAGAAAAAAAGAAAAAATTAGTGAATAAACCTTGACCATAATCAGAGAAAGTCAGAAAGACATGGGCATGTTAGTGCATTAACCCTGACCATAGCTTGTAACTACGTCTACATAAAGGGGGGTTGGGGATTGCAACTGCTAGGTGGGGAGGACCCCACGTGCACCACGTGGTGCAACATGGGGAAGGCGCCATTGTTAGTGGCGCCTTTAAAGACGCCCGTCGCAGTGGTGCCTTCCCCACGTTACGCCATGTGACACTACAAGACAGGGGGACGGGGGACAGGGACAATTTTTTTTTTTTAAAATACGAGGCGCCGGTCAGAGTAGCACCTTCCCCATGTCAAACCAAAAAAAATAAAATATGCCACCATGTCAAAAAGGACCCCCCCCACTGGTAATTTATTTCAAAAGGATCCTAAATTGGTAATAAGTTTCTAAAAGGACCCTACTTTGGTCAAAAAGCCCAAATTCCTGCAATAATAGTTGTGAGCCGGCTTGGGACATGGCACTGCCAAAGGTGATTTTGGAATGTGATTGGAAGGTTGTAGTAGATTTAATTTTAACAGGACACTAGTAAGGTACCTGTGCATTCACACGGGTCACTTTCGTTTTTACGCATGTTCGAAACAGCCTGTTTGTAAACAGTTTATCATATACTGATAAGTTTGTCTATACTAAATCTTTATACTAACAATTGTTATGAAGAGAAAGACTACATCAACAATATAGCAATTTTTCAGTTCATAAGAAATTATATGTACTTTGTACATTAATGACAGCATAAATTTGATATTCATTCAAATATAATGAAGTTATATCGGCATACTCAATCCAAGCCAAAGCATGCTTCCCGGAAGTATATATCTTTATGACAATGCCTCCCATGCATACTTGAAAACACATGAAATATTAACATGGAATAATAGAGGTTGAGAAAAGGGGGTACCATGTCATATTTAATGTTTTAATCTGAATTCAATAGGATAGAAACAATAGTATGTCAATATCTGATATGGACTGAAACCAACAACTAAGGAGACTAAATGGTCTTGATTCGATTCTCTTTCTGCACCATGGCTTTTGATGGGAACTGTCATGGAAGCAGAAATATTAATCCTCATATTTTGTACCTTATAGTAAAATTGAAAAGTGGATAGGTGATCAAATCAAATCATTCCAATCATAACTATAGTGAAATTGAAAATTCTGACCAATGAAACTGGTGTCAGATTAAGATTCAAATAAAGAAGCCAGATATCAAAAGATACTTACCTCAAAGTCACTTGAAAGTTTTTTTCTAACTAATTAAGAGCTTCTCCATGGGTTGCAACATAAGTTTGATGTCAATTGTGAGACACCCCGTTGTGCCCCGTTGTGCCATTAAGTTAAAATCTTATTAATTAAATCTTAATCGCGCGCTTATCGTGAAATTACGTAAAAATTAAAACTTGAATTAAATATCATACAACTTTAGTTAATCAAAAACAACACACCATTTTTAGGTTATGCATACACACATAAGTCTTATAATCATATTACAAAACACTATGGAGAGTATCCTCTCAGTAGGATCCCTCACAAGAATATACTTAGACAAAATAGTAACTTAGCCGAAAATATAAAATCGTCTCACGAGACGCACTGGTCATAACTAACTAGACCCTAATCACCATGAACCACCGCTCGTCCTCCGGCCTCCGGTTTGTAAGGAGTTCCATTCAACTCCTCATTCAGCTCAGCTACAGGATCTTCTCGTACGATTCCCATAAAAGACAGAATACAACACATAAAGATATAGGGGATAAGAAGTAGTTCTAATCAAAAACTGGAAAAAAGTCATAGTATATAATACAATAAATGTCACAGACAAAACATCACACATAACTAACAATCACCCTCAAATTACGATATCTTCCTCTACCCTTACTCTCATGCAACTACACCCTTATACTAACATGACCACCACCTGATCCTGTCACTATCCCTCATCTGCATCGGTACATACTCTCAATTCCCGTTAGAGTGTTCCACCCAGTGCACATCCTCATTCCCGTTTGGGTGTTCATCCAGTGAATGACACACCCTATTTCCCGTTAGGATGCTTATTCAAAGAATGACACTATTCCCTCATTCCCGTTAGAGAATAGCTGCACAATACAAAAGTATCCTCATGCCCGTTAGGATACGGGATGACTCACCCAGAACTATACGGGTATCACAGTAGTTTTCCCCATTCCCGTTAGAGAACTGACTTGTGACATCCTGTATGCATGATCGGATACTCTGACCTCACGTGTTCCTAACACACGATCATGAACAACAATGCAAATACACGAGCCTCACCGACCCACATTAATAACAACATAGTACCTTAACCTTCCATCAAAACCTCAACACATGTTCTAAGTCACTATTTATCCTCACCCCCAAACAATTATCTCCCAAACAACATATATCTTTGCCTAAAATCCACTAAGTACAATATTAAAACCAGGCAGATCATGCATAACACAATATCAGAAAATATTCAAACACCAAAAATAATACGTCACATGCATTGGAATACCTCAACCAGCGTATCACAGTAAATTCAACAACATAAACTCATACATCATCAAATACTTAAAATCAACCTAATGTCGATAAACCTACAATCCCCCAATCACCATTGGTTTTACAGAAAAGGTTTCCAATGTGATTTTGGTCTTGTCGATTACTCGACTACTAGTAGGGTTTAGGTCGTCCTACACAATTATTATAAAATATACTACTTATCGATTCCGACATCAGAGTGATCCTTTCCCCCACCCGATTTAGCACCGTTTCTCCCCAACTTCCAATCCTTGTTACTAAATCACGAGTATTCGTTAACCTTCAACCAACACTGCATAACTATAATTAATCAAACAAATCGAACTTTGACACATTGATGCTAGGTTTTGGCCATCGATTCAAAAATAGGCTAGGGTCATTTTCTCATTCTAATATTTTGGATACTAACTACTTAGGTACTAGATAGTTAGGATAAATTTTTATCATTTGGAAATATGAACAAAATCATTCAACTCCTTTTGAATAGTTTTCGGCTTCAACTAGGAAAATAGGCTAGAAAATTCCTTTTGATTCAAACTATTGGATTTAAGTAGAGCATAATTCAAGTATTGATTTCAAAAAAGAAGTAAAAACACCAAACCCATTTCTCATGTCAATTTCGGCCAAAAAGGTTTTTGTGGGGTTTGGGTTTTTATTTTCATTCAAACTATTCAACATAACAAGTTAAAGCCTTATGAAGATAAGACAAAGAATTAAACTTCATAAACTTTACTCATACAACAACTTATGATTCATGTTCATGGAAGGCATAAAAATGGGTTTCCAACAAAATGAACATGAAAAGAAATAGATGAACTCACGAGGAAGAACATGATCAAGTTACCTCAAGTTATAAAGATGGAAGAAGAAGAACTTTGTTCCTTGGAGAAGATGAATTTGTAGGAAGAAGAAGATGAAAGTGTGATTGATGTAGATGGTCAAACTTTAATGGTGGGGAGGTTTAGAGTGATTAAATTTGAGGTTTTCTCTAAAAAATATGAGGTTTTTGACTTAGAACTTCAATTTTTCACGTTTGGGGTCGGTCAAGGGGGACTTTATATAGATTTTCCAGGAGATAATCGATTATATAGGACTATATAATCGATTACACATCTCATAATTGATTATGGTACTCCTCATAATCGATTATGAAGGTTTTGTTTTCAGATTTTTCAGTTCCAGATAGCTCATAATCGATTATGGGTTACATATAATAGATCATGATGATTCTGAACTTCAGGAAATCATTCCAAAAACCTTGTAATCGATTATTGTGCCAAACCAAGAAGAAACCTCAATTAATTGTTTACAAAGGATCAATAAGGTTATTAAAACACTTAATAGGTTTTAGTTTAATTAAAAACAAGCTGTTACAAATTGCAAATTGCAAGTTGAATATTCTGGTAATGCAAAATAAACTTGATGTCAATAGCAACATCTATACTCATATAGTAGCAAGAAATTATAAAATAGGGATGGTTTTTATTGCAAAATGGTAGCCATTCAAGGGCTGCATATTATATGAGAGAAAAACATAAAACTATAATTATATGAGAAAAAAACATAAAACTATAATTATCTACTTTAAATAAATAATAGCAGGTCTTACTAAAAGATTTTGCACCCTATGTACAATTTTCTCCATGAAGATATGCTCACCCAAAACACCAAGACATGTTCAGCTAGCTTCCCCATCTTCTCTTCTGCAAGCAATAAAACAAATAATGTATTATCAACACTCATAGAGCACCAATTAATAAATAGTTTATCGTTGTTGCACCATATCAACTTTCAAGCTAAAATCATCTAAAATCAAATTGAATTCTTTTTGAATATCTTAATAACAGTAACACAGGACAAAATTTATTGGAAGAGAACATATAGAATGTGTGATATTTTCAAGAGAGTCCACCATTTGTCTCTAGCATGAGGTGTGGAGCAAACTGAAAGCAGAAAGTATCCATGTAGCTGAATAATACAATTTTTGGAAGTAACCACTGGTGTAAGTAATATGCAAAAAGTGCAAAGATGTTAAACATTAAAAAAAAATCGATTGGCACAATGCAAGAGGTGTTACCACAACAAATAAACATACATTGAATTTTCCCAACCCATATGATGCGTCCACTATCTTATCTGCCATAAGATACATATGCAAATCAAGAATATATAAATACTCATACTCAATATGGAAAATATAAATATGACTCAACCATATTGGACAACTTCTAAGCTAGCACCAGAAAGACCCGAAGAAATTGCATTATGAAATTTGTTTAAGTTCATAATCAAATAGTCAGTTTTAAACAAAGTATCAAATAGCAAGAAATTACATACATGCACTCAAAATGGGAAGGTTGTAAAGAAGGATCTCTTTGTAACAAAACTTTCCATTCACTTGAAATTACCCAATATTTGAAAAATCAAATAAAAAGAAAAGTTTCGGTATTAAAACAGAATCTCCAAAGAAGGATTAAACTTTCCACGGTAATTCAAAACTATGATTTCATTGAGGCATTTCATCAAGCAACATGAGGGCATCACAAAATTGGTTCAAAACCGTCCACAAATGCAAAAACTAAACAGGCCCAAATCATGTACTAAAGCAGACCCAAAATGTTGCCGAAGAAGGTTGATACCTATAAGTTTTGAAAGGCACAAAGAAGAAAGCTTTTCCAACCCCTCATGAACCATGTCCTCAACTAAACCATCTTAGTTTTTTCAATCATGAACTTATTTAATTAAATCTAGCTTACTATGTTAGCCAAAACTTACTTAAGTGCACACTTATCATCCAAGATTTTTCTGAACTTGTCCCATGCTAGCTCCCATCTTCATCCTTTAGAGGACAAACCACACAAATGACAAACTTTAGTAATATACATCAATGTAAGTGTGCTTTCCAAAAGGCAAGTTTTAACAGTTAGCTCCATATTAGTATTGGAAAACTATAGGATCTATATCTATGGGCATAGTAAGCTTGCTCCAACTCAAACTTAAAATAGGAAAAATGAGGACTGAACTGAGCATGGTAAATGAGAAGACCCGTTGCATTGGAAGCAATAGATTGCAAAAAAAAAAGAAAAAGAAAAAAGCAAATAGAGAGAGAAAGAGAGGGTGAAGAACCTCATTCAGCCCCTCAATGAGTGATAAGCAAGTCTATAGACAAAAGAATAACCCAATTACATGTGTACTGTATTTTTATCATGCAGATAGGCAAGTCCAAAGACAAATCTGCTTGATATAAATGAATATATTCCAATTTACACAATGCTTCCAAAAATGACATGCTCCGAGAATTTATCACAACATAGGATAAAAAAAACATAATATGAGAATTAAAAAGAAATCTTTAACACAACATATTTACTACCTTTAACACAAAGAGCATATTATCATTACAACATTTTCAAGTTTCCAGAAACACAACACCCCACAATATATAAGAACTAAAATGCAAAAGTTGGTTTCGAAATTCATATTGATATCCTAACTGCCGCCTTAAAATGCTTTCAGAATTAGACATTCACGTTCATTAAGAATAAACCAATACCACCAAAACAGATTACCCTAATTGAAAAATTAATTTTTAATTTTGAAAAAAGGGGACGAACCTGAAGAACGAACCTAGAAGCAATGAGGTTCTGCGCAGGATCCACGATCTTCTAGAACCATGAGGCTAAGGACAACTTATGGTGGCAAAGAGTGAGCAGAGGAATAGAGAGTGATGAAATAAGGGCTGAGTTGTTGAGAGATGAAGGTGAATACGTCACCATTATCGTTACCACCGTGCGGGAGCTCGACTCGTCGTTCTGAGAATCGAGAGAGAGAGATAGAGAGAGGGGTGAAGGAATAAGGGCTGAGTTGTTGAGAGATGAAGGTGAATACGTCACCGTTGTTGCCGTCCCCGCCTGGTCGTTCTGAGAATTGAGCGAGAGAGAGAGAGAGGTGGTGTTTTATGAGTAATGAGAGATATATAGAGAGAGAGAGAGAGAGGTGAGAGAGGGAGGGGAAGGGAGGGGGGAGGGGGGAGGGGGGAGGGGGGTTTGATGTTCCAGAAATTACCTTCAAACTATTTTGAATCTTGGATTCGAAGAGTTTAGGAATTTTGGAGGGGAGGAAAGAATGAAACTGGAAAAAAAAAAAAAAAAGAATGAAAGTGAGTTGAGCACACATTCAGGAGAGGGGGGTTTTTTTTGAGTATGAAAGTGTTTTACTAAAATATGGCACGTGGTAAAGAGGAGTTAATTTTATTAAATAATAAATTGATTCCCTTAATCCAGCTCTCTCTTTTTTGTTGGAAGAAATTCAAACTTTTATTAGGAAGAACGAATGGCACATTGTCATCCGTCATATCTATAGATCAGCAAATATTTGTGTTGACTCCTTAGCTCATAAAGGCCATGTTGGGTCTTGTTCTTTGAATATTGTTCATAGGCCTAGTCAGTTACTTCAGACTCTTGTATTGGATGACATTAGAGGCGCTTTTGAATTAGTAAATTCTGTTTCTTATAAAAAAAAAAGTTGTCAGCCGACTTGGTATTCTATCCTCTATCTCTTCTTTCTGTTGTCAATTCTCTATAATAAAATACATGTCATGTGAACCCGTACCCTAATTATACGAATTAAGGAAACTAAAAAATAGAGTAAAAACTCATTGAAAACTAAATTTGTCACGTCAAAATATAAAACACACCTATTTCTAATATAATTTTTCTTCTTTAAGGGTACTGATTAACATTCTCCATAAAATATTTGTTGGGTATCCGTTACCAAATTGAATAAGAATACCTAAGAACATAAATCAAAGAGACAAGTACATAAACAATCCCTAAATTTTAGTTTATTTTGTATATGGGCACCTTTAATTATTTTTTTTATTTTTAATTAGTCTTTAAGCTCCTATTATTAGTAAAATCAATCCTTCAATTATTTTTTTTTTGTAACTAATCCTTAAACTCTTACTATTACTAAAATCAATCTTTCAATTAACTTAAAATTAGATCACTAATAGTGAAAAATTGAAATGTTCATTTTGATCAGGCTAAATTACACTTTTGATCTCCAACTTCTAATTAAATGTTCAATTTGGTCCCCAAGTTTTTAAAATGTTCATTTTGATCCCCTAATTCCTTAATTTTGTTCAACTTAGTCCTTCCATTAACTGAAGTTGCAAACGGCGTTAGTTTCATCCAAGCTGGCTGTTAACTCCTTTGATGTGGTGTTTAGGGTTTTCCATGCTGGATATGACCATTGGGGGTGGTTTTCTTCTTCCCCAATATATAAGACCTAGGTCACAATTAGGGTTTCTGCACAAAAAATCCCCAAATCGATTCACACATTGAGAGTGGAAATGTCTGAGTTCCAAGCTTCCTCCAGCACTCGTAGGGTGATTCCTAGTTCGTCCATGGATTCTCGTGCATCTCAGGGAAGTGAAATCATCAGGTGGGCTCTTGTGTGCTACTATGAGACGAATACGGTTGTAAAAACCGTGTACATTGATAAAAACTTTGGGAAAAGATTTTGGGGATGCAAATACTACAAGGTGTCTTGTTTATGGCTTAAATTCGGTTCATGTCTGAAACAAGTGGGTTATTTTGTGACTTACTTATTCTGTTGTTGTTTTCATTTTTTGAAATCAGAAGAGGGGAAACGAGAAGAGTGGATGCAACTTCTTTCTCTGGTATTCTGAGGAAATAGGTGAAGACATAGATGTAATGTTTGTGAGACAAAGGAGAAAGATGATGAGTATGCAGAGCTCTATGAAAAGGACCAAAGCATGGTTGCTGTGCTTCATAATTGTTTCAGTATTTATGTTCCTGTTGAATGTTATATTCATGTCACTGTTATGGAAACTAGGAGGCAGAGATGGGATGAATATGTATTTGAAGTAGGTTCTACATCTTAGTAAGTATATTTAGGAGTTTTAGGTTACTTTGTTTAGGAAAAGTAGTTGTTAAGTCAAGATGGGAAGAAGTTGTATTTGTATTTTGAGTGGGAAGAAGTAGATGTTAATGTATTCCCACTACAGCTTATACCTCTTATTTGAATTTAATGAAGTTATGTCATTCAATGGCACATAATATTTTTGCTTTTTTTCAAGCACCTACCAAATACTTGGAATCAAGAGTAATGAAATATATGTAATCAACATTAGATCAACTTAAACATCTTTCATTGATAATTACTTAACCAAAACATTAGCTTGCAGCTGTCATAAAAAAATTACACTTCACAGTTGTCACCAAAACATTATACTTCAAAACATCAGTTAATCCCCCAACAAAACAAAAAAAACCCAATTGCAACTGTAATCAAAATAAGTTAAGTACATCCTAAAATAGTAAATGTTTCTTCATCACGGCTTCCAAACTAGTGCTCTTCTTGTTTATAGCTTCTGCCTCATTTGCCTCCCAATTGCAGCAGCCATATCTCCTCCACTTGTACCAATTGCAGTAGTGATAGGCTTGGAAGATGTATGTGCATTTGTGGGAGGTGATGTTGGATTGCTAGCAGGAGTATTGGCTTGTTTCCCTTTTTAGGTTTCTTGCAGCAGCAGTTGTTGTGATTGGTGCAATGGACTGGTTTGGTGCAGATGGCTGGTTTGGAGCAGTTTGTTGGGTAGGTGCAGTGGCAGTGGGAGGTGGTGTTGGCTGGGTAATTGCAGTGGGAGGTGGAGGTGCATTGTTGGTTGGAGGTGCAGTGTTGGTTGGAGGTGCTGCCTAGTCTGGTTCAGTTGGAGGTGGTGGCATCTTGCAATTCATTTTGTTATGTCCATATTGTAGGCACCTGCTGCACCTCTTGGACCTTCCATGTCTCCTCAATTTTGTGTCATCCTTCTTCAGCTCCCATGGTTCCTTCATCCTTCTTTTATTTGGTCTTCCTGGCATCTTCTTGTGAAGTGGGGGTTGCATATCAGTGAACTCAGTTCCTTCCCATAAGTGTTCTCCATTTGCAGGGTAGATCAAGGGTGCATAGATAGCTTCATATATTTCCTTCCGGAAATATACAGGGAAATAGTCAGCAGGTTCCAGGTTCATGTATTTCATGCAGGTGATGGCATGACAGCAAGGGATGCCAGTCAACACCCATTTGTTGCAACTACATTCTTTGCTCTGCAAATTTACCATAAATTTGTCTCCATTTTGGTTGATATGCCTCACCTCACAGAAGTGCTCACCAGACCACCTACAGAGAAAACTAATCTTCTGTTAGTTATCTAAATTGAACTTTAACCAAAATTGATAATCTTCCACAAATATGTTTTTCTTACTTTGTCATCCACCAATTAGTCTGGTCTGCTTCCTTTTCAAGTCTCTTCTTGATCTTAGGCAGAACACTACCTTCATAAGAAGTAATTTTCTATCTATTAGTAGCCCACCTATCCATTAAGTACACCTTGTTCTCTTCCAACATTGTGACAATAGGCTTTTCCCTAGCATTCACTATCACACTATTGAAAGCCTCACTCATGTTGTTCAGTAGAGTGTCGCACTTTGGGCAGCAGTGAACCTAGACTTACTCCAAAACCTGTAGAAAAACAGTTAACCAATTAGTATGTATGTATTTGTATGCAGTCTATTTAATGTAGACAAGTAGATACCTAGGAGGAATTTGTATCAAATGCTTGAATGCGTCCTCATTCACTGATCTCAACTCTCTCATTTCCCACTCCCAAGCCTGAGGATATGTGGCCTTTGCTGCCCTCCACATCAGTTCTTTCAACTTTATTCCAGGAAACTGCTTGCTGAAGTTATTATACAGGTGCCTTACACAAAACCTTTGATCCACACCAGGCAGTAACTCTTCCATAGCAGGTAGCAAACCCTTTCAATCAGATATATAAAATTAGTCAAGTGCATTAGGGGACCAAATTTTTTTTTTTAAAAAGAAAAATACAGGGACCAATTTGAACATATAAAACAAATTAGGGACAAACTTAAAGTTTTACCTTCTGTTGATCTGAAATGAATGTGTATGTTGAACAGCAGCTTTGGCCTCCAAGGTCATTGATGAGCAGCTCCAAAAACCAGAACCATGAACCCTTTGTCTCTCCCTCTACCACTACAAAGGCAATGGGCAGCATCTGATCATTGGGATCTCTCCCTATGGTAGCTAAGATCTGGCCACCATAATACCCCTTTAAGAAGCAGCCATCTAACCCAATGATAGGCCTGCACTTCATGAAACTTTCTTTGCACCCTTTAAAACAAATGTATAGCCTCTAGAATGTAGGAGCTAGACACCTACCAGGAACTTCCAAATCACCCTCATCACCTTGAAACCTCTCAACTGTCAATTTAACTGTTGAACCACGGTTTGATCCACTACAAGAATTTAAGCTTCCCAAGGCATATTACCCAGGGCAAAAAATCCCTAGGAAATTTTGACGTTTCCCACGATTAAAGCCTTGGGAAAGTTCTCGCTATGGTTCCCACGGGTTGGGCCTTGGGTAACAGAGGCGCCAACTGCTCCCGCTTGTTTTCCCACGGATTGGGCCGCTGGTATCTGATCTAGCTGTTTCCCATGGGTTAGACCCTGGGAAAATATTTCCATTTCACACGGTTTGGGCCGCAAGAAAATAACGTGGCCTGAGGCGCCGTTTCCCAGGGTTGTGACCGTGGGAAATATGTTACATGAGGCGCCGTTTCCCAGGGCTGTGCCGTGGGAAATATGTTGAGGCGCCATTTCCCAGGGCTGTGGCCGTGGGAAATATGTTACATGAGGTGTCGTTTCCCAGGGCTGTGGCCGTGGGAAATATGTTGAGGCGCCGTTTCCAGGGCTGTGGCCGTGGGAAATATGTTACATGAGGCGTCGTTTCCCAGGGTTGTGACCGTGGGAAATATGTTGAGGCACCGTTTCCCAGGGCTGTGGCCGTGGGAAATATGTTACATGAGGTGCCATTTCCTAGGGTTGTGATCGTGGGAAATATGGAATTAGAAACCCCCGCCTTCCTTCACTCCCTGTACGTGCGATCCTCCATCTCCTTCAGTCCCTGTACGCGAATGGCGCCTCCTTTGTTCTTAAGAAATGGTAAACTCTGCTGCTTTATGCATAATACCATTTCATTTTCATATTTTGATTTGTTGTAGAGCTTGCTTTTACTATGGAAGTGGATGAAAAATGTGATGTATTTAGTTTTGGAGTGCTTTCTTTGGAAATAATCATGGGAAATCATGTGGGAGAGCACTGCCAGCGGTTGCAGCACCTATTCCCACCGATCACGCACCTCAGGTTAGAACTTCTATTGAGTTTCCCTTTGAACCCTATGATATTGTCAGTGTCCCTTTGAACCCTATGCTAAAATTTTGATTCTAGGGAGTGAATTTGATTCTTCTAATGTGTTGAGTATTTTACATTGATTCTGATAGTGTTGCTCCTCCGAAGTATTGAACCCTATTTTGCATTGATTCTGATAGTGTTGAGTATTCTGCTATTCTGATAGTATTAAGCTATAACTTAAAGTTTTTTAATTAAAAAAAATACATAGGTTTCCCAAGGTTAAAACCCTGGGAAATGTTTCCCAGGGAAAATTTCGTGGGAAACGTTTCCCAGGGATTTTTCCGTGGGAAACTTTTCCCAGGCAGTAGTCCGTGTGAAATTTCCCAATGGTGTGACCGTGGGGTATTTCCCAGGGCATACCCGTGGGAAACGTTTCCGACCAGCTGAAAACCGAGGGATCTGAATCCGTGGGTCATCCCTGGGAAATGTGTATTTTCCCACGGATTTTATGGATTTCCCAGGGCCATAGGCCCTGGGAAACAGCGAAAATTCTTGTAGTGATCTCATCAGTTCATGACAATAGTCATGGATCCTTGTATACTGCTCCCTGAAACTTCCATCTACTAAGTTCTTAGCAAAATTCCTTGCCCTAAGTGTCTTATTCACAGTAACTCCAACATTCCATTTCTTTTGTGCCTTCTCCCTTATATCATTAACCTTCAATCTTAGATTTTCCCTAATAGTTCCTTGCAATGTATCACTTAACCATTTTGTACTAAGCAACTTAAAATCTGTATTCTCTGCTACAAGTATGCTTATCAATCACTTTTCTCAATTGCCATGTGTCTTCAGTTGGTACTCTGGCACAATAAGCCCACCATGTACACCCTCCCTTGCACAACACCCTCATCCTAACCTTGTCATTTTTTTTAATTGTCAGCTTTCTCCCTGTGTGTACTGCATATGTGGTAATGGCCTCCTTAAACTGTTGTTTTGAAACAAAGTATGTTTCCACTTCCCATTTGTAATCAACCATTTTCTTTGGCATCCTGAACATAGGGAACTTAGGCCTTCTACATATGTTATCTTCACTACCTTCATCACTCTCCAACTCCTCATATACATATTCACTGTCCGAAAGGCCCCTGTCCCTAGAAATTCCCTCTTCTAGATTACCACCTTGTTCATTCAATGATTCATCTGTTGATTCTTCAGGACCCTGCTTATGCTCAGGTGGTGGAATTGTAGACTTCCATGGCCTACCCCTCTTTCTTTTACCATTCTCATTGGTTGCTGGTGCAGGAGGCTCATCCATGGCTGCAGGGGTCTCATCCATGGCTACAGGGGTCTCATCCATCGCTGCAGCACCCTCATCTTACAAAATCCCCCCAAACTCATCCACGTTGTTTTGCACAGGTGGAACTGGTTGTTTAAACATGAAATCTCCATCATTTTCTTCCTCTGAATCATCAAACCTTATGTCCATAGCACTGTCTTCACCATCAGTTTCATCACTGTTGACATCTTCATCTTCAGTTTCAGTCTCCTTAGCAGCTTCAGCAACATCAACATTACCTTCATGATGACTGATCTCATCTGCTGCCTCATCAACCATTTGGGTCACTTTCATTTTGGTGCCCATGTGCCTCCTTCCTTTCACACTTGGGCCTGCTTCATTTGCTCCAACATCAGCTAGCCCATCACCAACAGTCCCTTTATTAACATCAGCTGGCCCATCAACCTCAAGACCTTTTTTAGCAGCTACCCTAATGTCATTCACCTACTCCTCCTCAACACGCCATTCAAACCTAGGTGCCATTTTCACTACATATGACTGGCTAATTGGATGTAAAACAAACAACCTAACTTATCCATGCACCTTTGCTACATTCACCAAATCCATTGCACCCTTATCATCAAATAATAACTTCAGTTCCTCTTTAATATCCTCCCCCTCATCAAAATACCACTTGCTCAGGATAGAAGGGTATCCTATTTCCCTCAAAATACCATGTATCTCAAAGTAACTCCATTTATCTGGGTCACATTTCCAAGTAGACACCAGTCCTGTGTATTCTAACTTGGACCTATTGATGAGTGTGATTACACCTTATATTTGTTAATCATTTTGCATGCATTTTCATATAGTTTAGGCATATTTAATTGGATTTTTATTAGTTTCTACCTTGGAACGGGTAAGGCGGTTTTGTGGTGTTGTTTTGCAGAAATTAAGGATTAAATGCTCAGGATTGACCATGATGAAGCTTGGATGAAGATGGGGCTTGAAAAGTGAAGAAAATGAGCCAAACAGAGCCCATCACGACCATGATCGAGCAATAACTGTAAAGAAAGAAGGCAAAAGTCAGAACTGGTCACGGCCTAGCCGTGATGCACATCACGGCCGTGACATGCATACTGAGCCAGACCCCCACAAGTCAGAATCTGTCACGGCCTAGCCGTGATGAGCATCACGGCCGTGACAGACCAATCACTGAAGACACGCACAAGGCAAAATCCGTCACGGCCATCACGGCTATGACACGCATTACTTGGATCTGAAGCAACTGATTTGGATCTAATTTGTGTTAGATTGGGATTCAAACTTCCCAAATCTATAAATAAGGCATCAGGCAGAGACTAAAAGAGGGACTTTTTGGGCTGCTATTCTTAGGCTATTTTTTAGGATATCTCTTCTTCTTCTTCCTCTCTTCTCTTATTTTTATTTTATGTTGTTGTTAACCAAGCTTGTCATCACCATGGCAAGGCTTGAGTAGTAGTTTAATTTCTAGGGATTGGGGCTATGCCCAAGGTTTGTTTATGGCAATGAATTGATATTATATCTTTGTTAATTGCGATTTTGCTTTAGATCTGATTTCTAGTGTTTTAATTACTCGTAAATTCGACGGCCGCTTATTTGCGTGACGTAGATACCCTAAGGAGGAACCTAGCGGTGAACTTAGGTGTTGGATCTATAGAATCAGACTTAGGACTGAAATCACGAGAGTTAGAAGCCATCCTTCGAGGATTAACGAATTGTCACGAAACGCAAAGGGTCCACCCTAAATTCGACTACCACGAAAGTATGGGTTGGTTTAATTGGGCACGGTTTTTGTAACCCGAGAGGGAGCATTAACTATTTGAGGATAAATTCGCCTTCAAAACAAATTTCGATAAATTAACAAAGGATAATCAATTTAATAACATAAACGATCTTGTTGGTAACCCAAATTCCTAGGAATCCATTTAGATCTGAAAAACCATAAATTGATTTACTTTGTTTTACTTGATTGCATTCCTTATCTGATTTTCTAAGTCATCTCTTATTTCAAATATCAAAAACCTTTTCAAAATCCTTTTCTAAAGTCCAGTTTAGTCAAATTGATAATTAGTTGCGATTTGAGATCACGGTCTCTGTGGGATCGATATCTTTTATTACTTGGTGACAATCCAGTACACTTGCCGGATCACATGTACGACCGCACGACACCAAGTTTTTGGCGCCGTTGCCGGGGACTGTGTTTCCTTGAATCTCAATTTAATTTTTAAATTGATTTTTCTGGACCTTCTCTTTTTCTTATTAATTGTTTTTTGTTTAAAAAAAATTCTTTTTTTTCCTTCTAGAGTATCCATCTCTGTGTTTTTATGCAAAGATCCCTAAGTCTTGGAAACCTTAGTGAGGTCAATCCCAAAGTCGAAAGGACTTTTCATAGACGTAGGAGACTACAAAGAGAGAGAGAGGGGGTGATTCCCATTCCACTAATGACGAATCTACCAGATACGAAACCTCTGAAGGACTACGCAGCCCCAAATACGAGGGGTTTGCGAACTGGGATTGCTAGCCCAGAGATTGAGGCGGAGAACTACATTATACCGCCTATGCTCATTAACATGATTAGGCAACATCAATTCGGAGGATTGCCCTCGGAGGACCCGACTGACCACGTAGAGACATTCTTGGAGTTCACCGATGCAGTTAGAATTCATGGCGCCCCGGTTGATGCTATTCGCTTGAGGATGTTCCCCTCCTCTCTAACTGGAAAGGCGAAAGCTTGGCTAAAGAAAATACTCGCTGATACCTTGTCGACTTGGGACCAACTGGAGCAGGCATTCTTGGAGAAATTCTTCCCTCCATCCAAGCTGACCTACATACGAACCCAGATCACCGGCTTCTTCCAAAAAGACGGAGAATGCTTATTAGAAGCTTGGGATCGCTACAAGGGATTGCTGGAGTCTTGCCCACATCATGGACTTGAGAGGTGGTTATTAGTGCACACCTTCTACAACGGATTGGATTACTCTTCGAAGGTGTCACTTGACTCCGCAGCTGGTGGAGCCTTTATGAATAGGCCTCTGACTGAGGCATTCAACATCATTGAAAACGTGGCCACCAACTACCACCAATGGGGTTCAGAAAGAGGTAATAACCCGAAAAAGATTTCGGGGGGTAAGTTTGAAATGAATAGCACTGATCTTATAATGTCTAAAATAGACTCACTGAATAAACGCTTTGATCAGCTTGAAAGAGCTAACGTGAGTTCAATAGGTGCTACTAACATTGTTTGTGAGATTTGTGGAATGCAGGGACATGACATAATGGAGTGCCCACGGGGTATTGCTCATGGATCCGGCGCTTCGGGGGAACAAGTGAACCCTTGTCACAGCTTCTACGACACGAACCCGAAGTTGCCTAATTATGCTCCCCCAAATCGTTACAACCAAGGAAGGAAGAACAACCCTTACCTCTCCTACGGCAACTACAGCAACACGTTGAACCACGAGTTCCCAGAAGGCCAAAGTAATAGGAAACCTGCACAGGGGTATCCTCAGGTACATAAGTCTAAACTCGAGTCTTTATTGGAAAGTTTTGTTGAAACTCAAACAAAACAAAATGAAGAGTTTAGACAGCAAGGTAGGGCAGTAAACGAGGCAATAAAAGAGCTAGCATCTAAGGTAGATAATTTAGCCATCCATAACAAGATGCTAGAAACTCGGATTGCCCAACAAGCCAGCACATACTCTAGACCTAAGGGTACATTCCCGGGGCAACCCGAAGCAAATCCCAATGAACATTGTAATGCCATATACTTGAGGGATGATAAGCTTGGGGTAGCTGAAAAAGATGTGGAGTGTGAGGAGGACATGAACGAAGATGAAGAGACAGAACCAAAGTATGTCCCTCCACCACCCTACCAACCCCCTATACCTTTCCCACAAAGGTTGGTCAAGAGAAAGCAAGCTGAAATAGAAACTAAAAGCTTAATTGAGGAGCACAATGTCAAGATAAAAACTAATATGCCTCCTAAACTGAAAGACCCAGGTAGTTTCTCTATCGCTTGCTCAATTGAAGAAGTGCAAGTAGACCAAGCCTTATGTGACTTAGGGGCTAGTGCGAGCTTGATGCCGCTCACTATCTTGGAGAGGTTGGGAACCAAAGACTTGAGTCCATTCAAATTCTCCTTACAATTTGCGGATGGCTCAACTAGAACTCCTGTAGGCATACTAGAGAATGTTCCCGTAAAGGTAGGGAATTTTTTCATCCCTACCGATTTCCTGGTATTAGATATGAAAGGGAATTCTGAATTCCCCATCATTTTAGGAAGACCATTCTTGGCCATCGCTGGAGCGATAATAGATGTAAGGAATGGCAAACTCTCTCTGAGTGTAGAGGAAGGTAGGGTAGATTTTGAATTGTCTAACTCATATAACAACCCTCCTTTTGGGAGCCATGTGTGCAGGATCGATATAACGTCTCCAGTGGTAAAGGAAGAGCTCAACATGGAAGCAACTCCGAAGATTTGCATGGCAAATGATGCACCCAGTAGTGATGAAGTAGGAGTTGCTCATCATGCAGTAACAAAACTTCCGCCGGGAGGGAGTAAGGCCATGAAGCTCAGAGTGAAAAGAGCAAAGTGGAAGCGCAATTGGCCTTATGAGCAAAATCGGCTCTTTGAAGGAGTTCTATGGAAGGAAGTATGGTCAAGCTTAAGACCGTAAATAAGCGCTTCTTGGGAGGCAACCCAAGTTTTCTTTCCCTTTTCCATTTGTTTTTGAATTTAGCTCTCGAATAATTTGAGAAGATCAAGAGGAAAAATATCATAAATTAATAGATTTGTCAAGTGTTTTCAGGTTAAGAAGGAAGGAAGAGCAAAAAGGGAAGGGACAAATAAAGTCAGAAGTCATCACGCCCAGGCCGTGACAGTGGTCACGACCGTGATGAGCTAACCAGAGAAGTCAGGAAGGATCACGACCTAGCAGTGATATCCATCATGGGCGTGATGAGAAGGACCCTAAAGATCATAGAGTATCACGGCCCAGCCGTGATACAGGTCACGGCCGTGACAGGCCAGCTCCTACACATCGGAATTGATCACGGCCTGCCCGTGATAAGCCTCACGGCCGTGATACAATTTCCAACAAGCTTTTAACTGGCATGTGAGCCAGCACCCTCTACCACCTCGGTGAGTTGTTCCATTTTTCTCCTATCTCCGACTTGATTATTTACATTGGGGACAATGTAAGTTTTTAAGTTTGGGGTAGGGGGATTTTTGCATTTTTTTTGCATTTTTCATGTTGCATTCATATAGGCATAGTTTTGCATGATCACATGATTAAATTGCCCTGTGCTTAGAGTTTGCATCCAATTGTGAGAACTTGGTGCAAAATAAATTGAGATAGTGAATTATTGAACCCAATTTTTTTTTTATTCTTGTGATAAGGCTAAAAATAAAAATGCTTGAGACAATCTTTTGATAATTGACAATTAGCATGTGGTTCCTTAAATTTGTGTTTCTCATTGATTTTAAACTACTAAATGTGAGATTTTTGAGCCAAAAAGGGGTACTCACTAAATATACCCCATTCTTTGTGATAGAGTGTTTTACTCCTCTTGGATTGTATTCTCTAGAACTTGACTTGAAACCGTTTTGAAACTTAAAAAAATTTTGAAAACATTTTTGAAAATGAGTGAGGCACTAGATATTTTTCCGGCCTTCTGAGCTTTGATTGATTAAATGCTACTCTTAGTTGCCCAATTTTGAGCCTAAAATAATAAAATACTTTTCTTGGTACCTTGAAATATTTTGATAAATAATGCTTGGTATGGCACCTTTTAAAGTATTGCAAAAAGGGTAAAAAGGTAGTTTGAAAAAGTATGGGATGAGAAAGTTAGAAAAATATTTATCTTGAATTGAAAATCTCCCATTCTCCAAATAAATAAAATAAAATAAATAAAAAAATATGGAGGAGGGGATGACAAAAGGAAAGTGAGAAATAAAATAAAAAGAAAGAAAGAAAGGTGGAAAAATGAATCAAAGCCCAAAAAGGTATTTTAGAAGGTGTCATACTTTGCAATGTTTGATATTTTGTTTAGCCTTCTTGAAATTTCCTTTTCTTGATTTCCCCACCTAACGATTAATCCCATGGCCTCGTTACAACCAAAGTAAAAGACCTCTTGATTCTTATGTGTTTTCATTAATAATGTGGAGATTTAGTTAATAGTTAAGCTTATGGTAGAGTACCCTCCTTGAGGAAATTGAGCAAATTGTCATATACCCTTAAACACTTGAGTGAGGTGAGAAGAGTGCCCGAATCAGTGAGAATATGCATTTAGGAAACCTGAGTTTCTAATTGGACTTGAAATTGATTATCTCTTCGGTATTTATTTGAAAATGCTTGTCACCTGGATTAGTTTCTCGGGTTCTTGATTCACTATCCATGCTCTGATTATTTATATTTTCTGGCCTTAGTAATTGCTTGAGGACAAGTAAAATCTTAAGCTTGGGGTGATTTGATGAGTGTGATTACACCTCATATTTGTTAATCATTTTGCATGCATTTTCATATAGTTTAGGCATATTTAATTTGATTTTTGTTAGTTTCTACCTTGGAACGGGTAAGGCGGTTTTGTGGTGTTGTTTTGCAGAAATTAAGGATTAAATGCTCATGATTGACCATGATGAAGCTTGGATGAAGATGGGGCTTGAAAAGTGAAGAAAATGAGCCAAACAGAGACCATCACGGCCTAGCCGTGATGACCATCACGGCCATGATCGAGCAACAACTGTAAAGAAAGAAGGCAAAAGTCAGAACTGGTCACGGCCTAACTGTGATGCACATCACAGCCGTGACATGCATACTGAGCCAGACCCCCACAAGTCAGAATCTGTCACGGCCTAGCCGTGATGAGCATCACGGTCGTGACAGACCAATCACTGAAGACATGCGCAAGGCAGAATCCGTCACGGCCTGGCCGTGATGGCCATCACGTCCGTGACGCGCATTACTTGGATATGAAACAACTGATTTGAATCTAATTTATGTTAGATTGGGATTCAAACTTCCCAAATCTATAAATAAGGCATCAGGCAGAGACTAAAAAAGGGACTTTTTGGGCTGCTACTCTTAGGCTATTTTTTAGGATCTCTCTTTTTCTTCCTCTCTTCTCTTATTTTTATTTTATGTTGTTGTTAACCAAGCTTGTCATCAACATGGCAAGGCTTGAGTAGTAGTTTAATTTCTAGGGATTGGGGCTATGCCCAAGGTTTGTTTATGGCAATGAATTGATATTATATCTTTGTTAATTGCGATTTTGCTTTAGATCTGATTTCTAGTGTTTTAATTACTCGTAAATTCGGCGGCCGCTTATTTGCGTGACATAGATACCCTAAGGAGGAACCTAGCGGTGAACTTAGGTGTTGGATCTATAGAATCAGACTTAGGACTGAAATCACGAGAGTTAGAAGCCGTCCTTCGAGGATTAACGAATTGTCACGAAACGCAAAGGGTCCAACCTAAATTCGACTACCACGAGAGTAGGGGTTGGTTTAATTAGGCACGTTTTTTGTAACCCGAGAGGGAGCATTAACTATTTGAGGATAAATTCGCCTTCAAATCAAATTTCGATAAATTAACAAAGGATAATCAATTTAATAACATAAACGATCTTGTTGGTAACCCAAATTCCTAGGAATCCATTTAGATCTGAAAAACCATAAATTGATTTACTTTCTGTTTTACTTGATTGCATTCCTTATCTGATTTTCTAAGTCATCTCTTATTTCAAATATCAAAAACCTTTTCAAAATCCTTTTCTAAAGTCCAGTTTAGTCAAATTGATAATTAGTTGCGATTTGAGATCACGGTCTCTGTGGGATCGATATCTTTTATTACTTGGCGACAATCCGGTACACTTGTCGGATCGCACGTGCGAACGCACGACACCACCTATCAGAGAAGTACCCCCCCCCCCCCCCCAATAATGGATTGCCACATCAAACAAGTCAGTCATAACAGAGACCAGTTCCTATTAAAGTTCAAAAAAAAAAATGGGTAATTTCACCAACATTCAACCTCAGTTTCTATTTAAACACAATCACACACAAATTTCACAAAACCCACATGCAGATGGTGTATTAAACAGAGCAAATGGATGTGATAAAACACAAGTGTGAACTAAGGGGACCACTTATACATATACTTTGTTTCTGGGACCAGAATAAGGGGACCACTAGAACCCTAAAACGCACAAAAACTAACCCTCGACACTGACACAAATACACAAAATATGTGTGGTGGACCACGATGAAGACATCAAACAAAGAAGAAAGGGACAAATGATGATGTCACTCAATAAAAAAAAAATTACAAAAAAAGTAACAAACAATAAAATAGTGGGAGAAAAACTTACCTAAACCGGAGAAAACCCACGAATGTTGTGGAGTCCTTCACCTTCTCCCAGCCGTGCGATGGAGTTTTTGGACAAGCCGAAACCCTAGCACCCCAACCTAGTTTCTTCTTTCTGTTCAACAATGGTGAAGCGTGACTCTTGGTTTCCCTCCATGATAGTTTTGTTCATCTGAAGAAGGAGGGCCGAAACGACGTCGTTTGTGTCTTAAGCAAAACGACATCGTTTCATCATTTGTGACACGTCAGCGACCCTAAACGGAGTCAACGTCCACGTAGGGTCCACGTTGGACATCGTCGTTAGTCCAGTTAACGGAAGGACTAAGTTGAACAAAATTAATGAATTAGGGGACCAAAATGAACACTTTAAAAACTTGGGCACCAAATTGAACATTTAATTAGAATTTGGTGACCAAAAGTGTAATTTAGCCTTTTGATTAATGGATGCACTTTTCCCTAACTTTCATCTTTTTTTTTGGTTTCCCAAGGTATCCTCCACGTGCAACTGCGGAGACTAATCCCTCGAGATACTGGACGACATTTAAGGGTTGACCTCTCCCAACCAGATTTTCTCCATACACAAGAGTTAGGGATCAAACCCCTAACCACATGCTTAAGGGGCCTAGGCTCGTTACCACTTGGACCAACCACATGTTGGTAACTTTCATCTACTAACATTGTCAGTGAATTCAACTTAAAAAAAAAAGACATTATCAAATAACTATATGATTTTCATTCTTTAAAAATATATTTAAAAATTCTAATAAAAATGTCTTCTTGATTATATAATATTATTAATGATGGATTTTTAGATTATCCCCACAGTCTCTTGTTAATTAGTGTTATATATATATATATATATATATATATATATATATATATATATATATATATATATATATATATATATATATATATGCTTATTATTATAAATTAAAATAAAAATATATATAAATATAAATTTGAGTATTTACATGCAAATGAAGACATACTAAATGAATTTTTTTTTATTCTCCCTGTTATATCTATACATTATAGACAATTTTTTTAAGGAAACTTCACCCACCTAAAAAAATAGATAGAGACAATCTTTTTTTTCTTTTTTATTTTTGGTTTCCATTTTTATGTTGACTTAATTGACCTTTATAACTGCATTAGCAAATAACACTAATCAATTATATGTTGCTCTTCATTGGCTGAGAAGAAAAACCGACTCCATCAAGTTATGAAGCGCACCACGTTGCCAAATAATTTATTACAAATCTACTACATCAACAGCTAATAAAGTGCATTTTAGTTTTATTGAAAATCTAAAATCAAAGAAACAGCCTCCCTTGATTTCAATCTCTTTCTTCAAATACCATCGTGAGTAACCAAGCCTCTTGCCTAGCGGTTGCTTGGCCAGCGGTAGCCACGCCTCGCAAACAATGATTAGTTATTCATTGACAGTGTTGGGATATACCGGGTTTAGACAAAATAAAAATAAAAATACCAGTGTGAGTTTTTATTAGAGTTATGATATTTTGACACCAAAATTTGACACCATGGGGGACACCCTAGTTTTGAGTAGGTTGTTTATCAGTTTACTCTTTCTCTTTCTTTATTTCATTGGTTCACAACCTACTCAAAACTAGGGTGTCTCCCATGGTGTCAAATTTTGCTGTCAAAATATTAGAATTCTTTTTATCAGGAACCATCTGAGACCCAAAAGCAAAAACCATTTTTTCTCGGCAATTCAGTGTGTGTTTGGATATGTATTTGATAAAAGTGATTTTGAATGCAATTGATTTTGTAAAATTGATTTGATTATAATAGAGTTTGAAGCGAAGTGATTTATATTTGAATGTTTTCATTTTGAAAGCAATTTAGTTGTAAAACTTATGTAAAACTTTTAACCCAACGCAAAAGCTACATTTTTGTATCTTCTAGTCAAAATTGCTTCAGAAGGTGATGAGTGTGATTTCCCCTCATATTTCATTGACATTCTGCATGCATTTTCATATAGTTTAGGCATTTCTCATTTGATTTTTGGTTAGTTTTTACCTTGGAATGGGTAAGGCGGTTTTGTGGTGTTGCTGTGCAGGAATTAAGGATTAAAATGCTCAAGATTAACCATGATGGAGCTTGCATGAAGATGAGGCTTGAAAAGTAAAGAAAATGAGCCAAACAGAGCCCATCACAGCCTAGCCGTGACAACCATCACGGCCATGATCGAGTAGAGCTGAAAAGAAAGAATGGAAAAGTCAGAACTGGTTACGGCCAGGTCGTGATGTCCATCACGGTCGTGACCTGTCAGCTGAACCAAACCCTCACAGGCAGAACTGATCACGGCCTAGCCGTGATGGTGGTCACGGCCGTGACAGACCAACCAGTGAAGCAACCTCCAAGGCAGAATCCGTCACGGCCTGGCCGTGATGGCCATCACGGCCGTGACGCGCAATATTTGGATCTGTAGAAACTGATTTGATATGAATTTGTGTTTGATTGGGATTCAAATTACCCTAATCTATAAATAAGGCAATTAGGCAGAGACTTTGAGGGACTTTTGGGCTGCTACACTTAGGCAAATTTTTAGGATCTCTCTTCTCCTCCTTCTTCTCTTCTTTTAGGTTTTCATTTATGATGTTGTTAACCAAGCTTGTCATCACCATGACAATGCTTGAGTAGTAGCTTTATTTCTAGGGATTGGGGCTATGCCCAAGATCTGATTTATGTTATGAATTGATGTTTTACCTTTGTTAATTTCGATTTTGCTTAGATATGAGTTTTATTGTTTTAATTACTCGTAAATTCGATTGCCACTTATTTGCGTGTCGTAGATACTCTAAGGAGGAACCTAGCGGTGAACTTAGGTATCGGATCTATAGAATCAGACTTATGACTTAAATCACGAGAGTTAGAAGCGGTCATTCGAGGATTCACGAATTGTCACAAAACTTAAAGGGTTCAATCTAAATTCAACTACCACGAGAGTAGGGGTTGGTTTAATTGGGCACGGTTTTTGTAACCCGAGAGGGAGCATTAACTTATTTAGGATAAATTCGCCTTCAAATCAATTTTGATAATTAACAAGGGGTAGTCAATTTAGTAACATGAACCATCTTGTTGGTAACCCAATTCCTAGGAATCTCTTTAGATTTGAAAAACCCCAAATTGATTTACTTTCCTATTTTGTTTAATTGCAAATTTTAAATTTGACTGTTACTTGATTCCTATTTCAAAAATCAAAACCTTTTCAAAATATCTTTTTTATATAGTCCAGTTTAATTGATTTGATAATTAGTTGTGATTTGAGATCACGGTCTTTGTGGGATCGATCTTTTTATTACTTGGCAACGAACCCGGTACACTTGCCGGAATTCAGGCACATCAGAAGGCAAAATCAATTCAACCTGAAAGTAACAAAACACCTCTCTTTTTTTTTTTAAATCACGTTTGACAGTGAACAGAATTGATTCTAGAGGTTTCCAACTTGAAGCTAAACACACACTCAAATTATCAAGGTTTACAAAATCAGACCGGGCTGGCCGGTCTGACCGGTTTAACCGAAACCTAGGCCGGTTCGGTAAGCAGGCAAAACCGTCCCTGTGGTGAACTGGTACAAAAACTATCGAACTGGTTAAAAACCGGTGAAACCAGCCAAAACCGGTTAAGGGTCGGTCAGGTTCGGTTCGTAAAATCTTCAAATTTAAAAAAAAACTCTGCCAAGCCAAAACGACGTCGTTTCCCAACCCTAAATTTTAATAGTTTCACTATCTTAGTCACTCATCTCTTCTAGCCTTCATTTCTAAATTTCCCTCTGCTAAGCTTCCCTCAAAACAAAACCAAACCTGCCTTTGCTTCCCCTGTTCACCATCGCCTGTTCGGACGAGTTCTGACGGCGCACCGTCCTTGCGTTCTCCGAAGAGGTTGCTGCGTTCTCCGGAGAGGTTACTGTGTTCTACGGCACACCATCCCCATGTTTTGTATGTAACTTGATTATTTTAGTGTTGAAATTTTATTTTTCTACTTGTTTGTTGTTTAATTAGGTGATGAAGAACTTGATGCTATAGAGATTCAACTTCAAAGTGGTGGTGGTGGTGATGAAATTACTCAAATTAGTGAAGATGCTATGGCTGACATGTTTGAATATGAAGGAGTCAACCTCAATGAATATTATGATGTTTGATATATCTGTTATTTAGTTTCCAATAGACATTGTCCACCTTTGTTGAACTTAAATGTTATGGTTTGATCACTTTGATGACATATTTGATTTGGTTTTGTCATTTTGAATGTGATATACGTTGAGTTATGACATTTGTAAGTGAAGTTTATTTTTCAATGTTATGAACTTACGTGATATTATTAGTCATAATTTTTTTTTGTTTGATATTGTTTAATATATTATATTAAAAATGAAAATAATATTATTTTATTATAACCGGTTCAACCTCGGTTGGACCATTGAACCTTGAACCGCTGGCTTCACCGGTTCAATGGCCGGTCCGGTTTTGTAAACCTTGCAAATTATTCAACATGTACCCATTATTGAATCCGAAATCACAATCTCTCCAAGCTCCGATAACATAAACGTCCAACAGCTATATATCTGGTGTATTTAAAAGAGGAAAAACTTCTTCCACTATGAGAATGAAAGATCAAAACTTTCATATTTTTTTCTTATGAAAAAGATGAAATCTTTTTGTGTTTTTCGTTGTCATTTCTATACTTGCATTTCGTTTTTTATTTTTCAGAGCATACCAAGAGGTAAGCAAACCCCAATTACCATTCTGTTGGACAGACTTCATGGTGGAACCTTGCTCATGTTGGACGGTTCTCTACTACATTGGCTTATAGTTCCATAAAAAATTTGGCTAATGGTAATCAGAATCCATTTTCAAGCTTCTATGGAAATAGAAAGTCCCACAGTGCATTCGCTCCCTCCTATGGCTTGTTGCTCAGTATGATTTGCGTACAAATGAAATTAGGTAGCGAAGAAACTTGACACAAAACAATTTGTTCTATTTGTGCAGATGAGACTGAAACTATTATGAAAACTCTTCGAGTATATGATAAAGTGTCTAGAATCTGTCTTAGTTCTGTGGTTCCTCAGCATTGGAAGGAAATTTTGAATGGGATTATGAGCAACAGATGCTCAAGAAGATACATGAATTAGGTTAGATTACGTCATAGCTCTTGGAGTATAACATTTCCAATGGATGATGGTACATTTTGGTTTTCTCGTAAACAACAAATATTTAAGGGTCAAACAATTGGGGATGCACAGATTTATTAATGACCATCTGTGCAAAGATGAGGGAATGTTAACATGTCTTCAAATAAGATGCTTATGTGCTTCAATGTCATAAACCATATTCTATTTCCCAAATCCGTTAGACCCCTCCTCCTCTAGGATGGTTTAAATTGATTACAAATGGTTTAGTGCTTCCTGGGGTTGCGCACGCAGTTTGTGGGAGTCTTGTTCATGATGCATCCGGTAGTTTCATAATGGGGTTCTCATGCAAGCATAGTTGTCAAAATCAGACTGGAATGGCCAATTCAACTGATGAACCACTGAACTGGATCTGGTACATATTCGAGTGTCCCAGAAAACCGCTTGGATTGAAAGTCGGTGGAGAACCTTTAAACCGATTCAAAACCGGCCAAACATGTGAAAACCAAGCGATCTACCGGTTTACCAAAACTGGTGATATTTCACAGTTCCAAATCAAAAACAAAATGTGAATCTTGGAGGAGGATTTCAACATATAAGAAGGTTTTCGTACTTGTCAGCGGGTGCATCTCATACTTTCCATTTCACCCTCCCTGCACCTTGTTAATAGAAGAATTTCAAATTCTTGACAGAAATGGTTCCGACAGGATGACAGAAGAATTGAAGGAAGAGTTGTCAGATAACCACCATGAAGAGTCGAATTCAGCAGAATTGACAGATTGAAAAATTGACAGAAGTTGGTATGTCAGACAGATAAAGCCGTCAAAAAAGAAACACATTCATCACCAGTAAAATTCCCGACGAATATATTCAGCTAACTGACGGAGAAATAGAAGTAACAGAAAAAAGGTAAAAACCCAACTTTCGACAAAGTTGGTAATAAGAATTGTCAGACGGACAATATATAGAAATGGCTAAGTTTTCAAGGTTGACAGCATCAGCAAGATAAGCTGTCAAACAACCAAACCGTGGACAACAAGCAAGTTGGCATAAAGCAATTCAAAGGAATAAGCAGTTATAGAAGTTTACTTGTCAAACAGTTTGAATCTGAAACATAGCAAAACTGCCATACAGGTGGCAATTTTTAAGATAGGAAGTTTTCTTTAGGCAGTTATTTTATATGCTTATAAATACTGTTAATCCCGATGTAATAGAGGAGGTTTTACTTGATGCAATATCCTACATATCTCGATCACATAGCAGATTAAAGGATTGGACTCAAGTATTTCCTCCATCCCTTTTCATTTCCAGTTCAATTTACAATACAGTACTGCTCATTTAATTCCCCTTTACATGTTCCTCTTTACCTTCAGTATTCCTTTCATGTTATTTATTTAAGTTCTTCATTCCTTCCCATTTATCTTTCACGTCTTTTTACTTGCTTTCTTTTAATTTCCTGCACTTTAAATGCTTTCTTTTACTTTTCAACCATTTAAATACTCTTCTTCATTTGCTTTCTTCCTTTAATTTACTGTCATTTATCTTTCATTGTCATTTACAAGCTTTCAATTATTTTCCTGCAACTTACGTGCTTTCCTTTAAATTTCCTGTTGTTTATTGCTTTCCTTTAATTTCATGTTCTTTATTTACTTTCTTCTAATTTTCTGCATTTTACATGCTTTCCTCTATTTTTATGTCATTTAAATGTTTTCCCTTAACTTTCAGTTTCTTTACATGTTTTTTTTTATTTAAATTCATGAATTTCGCATCTTTTATCAATCAAGTGGTTTTTCAGGCCATTTGAGTTCGTTTTCATGCTTTGAATGTTGTCAAGTTTCACTATTGGCAATATTCTGTACATCTCATCTTAACACTAAGTCCTTGCCAGTATTTACCAGATTTGACTAATTTGTCAAATCCATACTTGGCAGACAAACACACAAATCCTTACGAGATTACCGCATAACTCGTCCGTCCCTACACTCGTCTGATCTTAAGTTATTTGTGACAAGGATTTTGGACACCAAACCAAAAACCAGCGTCAACAAATTGGCACGCCCAGTGGGACGAGTTTAGAGTAACTCGTATAGTGTCAGGAATTTGACATACAAATTTATTTGTATGCGTTTACGAAGTGGAAAGGTGGTTCAAGCATCATCTTTTTCTCAGATTTCTATGAATATGAGTAATGCAAGTGATGCAGGCGTAGTAGACACTAACGCCGCTGTGTCAACAGTGGATGCTATTGCACCGGTTGACAATATTCCTGCAAACGCAGCTAATGCTACTAATGCAGAGGTAAATGGTACTAATGGTCTAGGAATAAGAAGAGGCGTTTCTTACGCCCAAGTGGTCAATAGATTTGACGAAGTTGGTCAAGGAACACTCCCGTCACCAACTTCCCCTGTTTTACAACAAGTAAATACATCAACTACTGGATTGTCGTCACGAAGTGTTGTGAGTTCAAATCCAAGAGGGACTACACAGCCTCTCTCACAACTTTTGTATGGGATGCCTTATGGGTCAACAACCGTCAACCCAAATACTCCATTTGCATACATACCATATCCAAATGGAATGACGATGGCTGCCCATACATCTGGACAGGCAGGGCCATCGACTGGGGGGCAAATTCCCAGTCATGCGAATGGAATAACGGGGTCCATGATAATTACCCATTCTCGACAAGAACAACCGGTAGAAAGGCCATATATTTCCCCATTGAGACAACTCCCACAAAGTATTGTTGGTCTGTCAGAGGCTACCTTAGCCAATGTCCGACAACAGATCGATTCTAGTAACCATGACATGGTGAATACATTTACTCAACAAATGAGTACAATAATTACGCCATTAATGGAAATCACAAACAATGCATGTTTAGCATTGACAAATGAGATACGTCGGTTAAATAGAGCCTTGGGTGTTGTAACCCCAGGCGAAAACCAAAATACTGGTAGAAATCTCAATGCAAATGTCAACAGGATTAATCAACCACAAGTAGAACCACAATTTGACGGAGTTGAACAAGATGACGAGCGGCAACAGCCTCATCGTCGGATTCCTTTGAGACGTGGAAATGTACATATTCTGCGACCAGAGGAAGACGAGGATTTGATCCTAAACCAGGGTGCTGTTGGAGCATTCCGTCAGAATGTTCTAAATCAAAACGTCAACCAAGTTGTCGAACAAGCATTAAATAGGTTTGGTTTTAACATTGGTTATGCCAACCAACCATTTTTTGCATCAGCATTTCCTGATTGGGTCCAACAAGCAGAAATGCCTCGAGGATATAAAATACCCAAGTTGTCGAAATTCTCAGGAGAAAGTGGAGAGTCGACAGTCGAGCATATTGCCCGATATACCATCGAGTTAGGAGACTTGGCCTTGGAGGAAGGATTAAAAATGAAGTTCTTCCCTAGTTCGTTAACTAAGAATGCTTTTTCTTGGTTTTCAACCCTAAGGCCTAATTCAATCCACTCTTGGAATCAATTGGAAAGAGGTTTCCATGACCAATTCTTTAGGGGAGACTTGAAAATAGGGTTGACAGATTTATTTGGAATTAAGAGAATGAATAACGAATCTGTTGACGACTACCTGGCTCGATTCCGTCAAATGAGGAGTCGGTGTTTCACCCCTATTCCAGAGGCAGAAATAGTGAAAATTGCTGCCGGAGGTCTGGATTACCATATCAGAAAGAAACTGGTTAACCAACATTTGATAGATCTTGCCCAGTTAGGGGACAAGGTTCGACAGATTGAACAATTAAGAGCTGAGAAGATTTTTAAGCAAAAGAGATTCCTTAAGAGGGAAAGGGTTAATTTTGTCGGATGCAATGAATCCGATGAGGAGAGTAATGATTCTGAAGAGTATGAGGTAGATTATATCGAACTAAAAAATGGTCCACCTTATATATGTCAAGCTTTGAAGCCCGCAAGGGCCAAAGAAAGAATCCCTTTCATTAATAAGAAAGTATACACATTTGATGTGACCAAGGCCGATCAAATATTTGACATATTACTTAGAGATAAGCAATTAAAATTGTCAGATGATCATAGGCTCTTGAAAGCCCATGAAATTAAAGATCGGAAATATTGTAAATATCATAATACTTTTGGTCATGTGACAAACGACTGTATGCATTTCAGGGATATCATTCAAAAAGGTTTGACAGACGGAAGGTTGAAATTTTCAGACAAGCGACCGGAAATGAATATTGATACAGAACCCTTCGGTCCTGAAGCTAACAAAGCAGACCGCCAAGTCCCTATGGGAGTAGGCATGGTCAACATCAGGGCCGGACAGAATATCCAAATGGATTTGTCAGATCCATTTGATGTTTATCCGGCCGTAGGAGAGCCACTTGTTGACTATATGACACGAAAGAAAGATGGGGGCATAATTAAAGTTTGCCCAAGATGTGAAGCGTTTTACGATGAAGTAGCCGCCAAGAAAGCTAGGGGGCAGAAACCACCATCGCATCATCCACAAGATAACCAGAGCAGGTTTTCGCACCCAAATAGCCATCTTTGGGTCCAACGAGGATGTAGAGGAGGTCTGCATCCGCTATAAATAGACAGGCAAATAGCCGTCAAGAACACATGCACCAGATCAAGATCCGGACAAGCACAACATCGAGGCTGGCTTGATCCAACCAGAGGATCAGCAGAAGAAGATAGACAAATAGCCGTCAAGAACATATGCACCAGTCAAAATTTGGACAAGACAACACCGGGGTTGGCTTGAAGAACCAATCAGAGGATCAACAGTAGGTAACTCTGTCAGTGGCAGATTTAATCCTGTCAAGACCAGGACACCCCCATCCAACGTAATGGTGGATCAATGGGTGAGGAATTCAACCATGACACAGTACCCAGAATTGCAAAAACAGACATGGACTCGGAGAAGTAAGGTCAATGAACGGGGACCACCCTTTTGGAATGAAAATTACCGAAAGGGCCAACTGGCTCAAAATGCTCAGATGGCAGGGCCTGGTCTTTCAGGACCCTCAACTCAATTGGCTATTTCTAAAAGCCAAAAGAGGAGGCTACAGAGACTCCGACGGGCTCAGAAAAAGAAACTTGCCAAACAGGGAGGCGTCATTATAAAATAGATGCCTTCCCACGATGCTGGTTGTTTGGTTGCTACAACTGACAACAAAGTTGATAAGAGGGGAGATACCAAGATGAAGAGCGTAGTAGTGAATCACCCCATGGAAGCTGATGCGAAGAAACCCAGTAATCAGACCAAGCAAAGTAAACCTGCATCCCAGGTTTTCATAGAAAAGAAGACTTCAGGCCAAGCATCCTCACCAGTAAAACCAAGAGGCAAATGGCCTGTCGGGCTGACAGAAATGGAGAAGGTTGCGGGGCTCGAGAAGAAAGTTGAGGCCAGAATAGAAGAGCAACAACTGACTACGTTCAAGCCTGAATGCGAGTTAACCAAAGAGGAGTTGTCATTTGATGCTGTCATTGAAGCATTGGATGATCCGAATGATGACATAAACGTCAGTGGAGCCATGGACATGGACGGCCAGAATGAGGATTGGGCCGACATCATGGAAGCATTAGACAACTGTGGTGCAGGAATTGCCCGGCCTTTGTCAGATAGGTCAGGGTCAGATGACTAGAGTGATTTAAAAAGAAATCACAACAGAACAGTCGGAGGTGCATTCCTGGATGAGGATCCTGACAATGAAGTTATACTAGAGTCTGGAATGAGAATGAAGATAGGTTTGATTTCTTTCATCCCGGCAGAATACGAGGGATATTTTGAGTTTGATCCTCCTCGATGACGCAGCGGTGATGTCGTCAACAATGCAGGAGACCCAAGTGACCACTGGATGTGTGTTCAAGAAAATTTAGTTACTGTATTCGACAACGTGTCCCAGTTGGAGAAACCTACCGACGAACAGAAAAATAATTTAAGGCCTTTACATGTGAAGGCTATAATTGATGGAAGACCCACCAATAGGGTCTTAATTGACTGGAGCGCGCTTTGTAAACTTGATGCCTAGAGCGATGTTTAAAAAATTAGGAAAGGATCAGTCAGATCTAATCCCAACTGATATGGTTGTCACTGATTTCAGTGGCAAAACATCTCTGTCGGATGGTGTCACTTTATTAAACATACAAATTGGCACTGTCGAAAGAATGACGTTGTTCGTCATAATTCCAGCCAAGTCAAGCTACAACATTTTGCTTGGCAGGGATTGGATCCACGCTGTAGGGGCAGTTCCATCAACGGTACATCAAAAGGTGATTTTATGGAATGAACAAGATCAAGTGGAGATTGTAGAGGCAGATGACAGTGCTTGCTATGCTCAGCAATCACATATTGACTTCCGGGTGTATTCTCCAAATGTGAAGCCGATAACTGCCATTGAAGGGGTTATTAACAAGGATACGTTGGAAGCAAGCCTTCTTAGCCAGTTTGGAGTTACAATACAGGACAAGGCCGACAAGACTCAGCCAGAATCCCATAATGAGTATTGAGACCCACTTGAGAAGATTGTCGGCCTATCTGGCCGACAGAGAAGTACACACTCAAGAGAGTGTATTTGCGGATTGTATAATTGACGACGGCCCTTTGGGTTTTGAAAGAGGAGCCGAAGTCAAACAAAATGTGGAAGTAGAGGATCCTCTGGAAGAAATAAATTTGGGGACAGAGGAAAAGAAAAGGCCCATTTTTGTCAGTGCTTTTCTGCCAGAGGATTACAAACGAAAACTTGTCGGATTAATAGCAGAGTACAAAGATTGCTTTGCATGGGACTATGACGAAATGCCTGGTTTAAGCAGGGATCTTGTTGAACATCGCCTACCACTAAGGGAGGATTGCAAGCCTGTTAAACAAGCAAGCAGACGGTTTGCTCCAGAGGTGGTACATAAAATCAAAGAGGAAGTACAAAGACTGCTTAAAGCCAAGTTCATACGAACAACCAGGTATGTCGATTGGCTCTCTAATGCAGTCCCCGTTATTAAAACGAATGGCAAGATGAGGGTATGCATAGATTTCAGAAATTTGAATATGGCTACACCCAAAGATGAATATCCGATGCCTATAGCCGACATGCTTGTCGATTCAGCATCAGGAAATGAGATTTTAAGTTGTATGGATGGCCATGCAGGATATAATCAAATCTTTATAGCCGAAGAAGATGTGTCGAAAACTGCCTTCAAATGTCCAGGAGCAATTGGGACATATGAATGGATTGTCATGCCTTTCGGTTTAAAGAATGCAGGGGCCACCTATCAACGAGCAATGAATACAATTTTCCATGATGTTATTGGAAAATTTGTAGAAGTATATATTGATGATGTGGTCGTTAAGTCCAAGACCAAAGATGATCATTTGGAGCATCTGAGGCAAGGATTCGAGAGAATGAGAAAGCATAATCTCAAAATGAATCCAGAGAAGTGTAGTTTCGGAGTGTCGGCTGCAAAATTCTTAGGATTCCTGGTCCACAAGAAAGGAATCGAGGTAGACAAGAATAAAGCCAAAGCAGTCATGGAAGCCTCCACGCCGACAAATAAGAAAGAGCTACAATCCTTCTTAGGGAAGGTTAACTTTCTCAGAAGATTCATATCAAATCTGTCAGGAAGGACAAGAGTATTTGCACCACTGGTCAAGTTGAAACCAGAACAAAGCTTCATTTGGGAACCTTGTCACCAAGAGGCTTTTGACCAGATTAAGCAGTATCTAGTCAGTCCACCGGTCATGATGCCTGCAGTGCCCTGTCGACCGTTGAAGTTGTACATATCAGCATCAGAGGACACTATAGGATGTTTGTTAGCCCAGGATGACGATGACAATGTTGAAAGGGCTGTATATTATCTAAGTAGAGTCCTAAACGATGCTGAGGGAAGATATATTGCAATAGAGAAGTTATGTCTAGCATTATATTTTTCTTGTACAAAACTCAAATATTATATGATGCCTTGTCATGTATTAGTTATTTCCAAGACTGATGTAATAAAGTATATGTTGTCGAAACCAATCCTTAATGGACGAATTGGTAAGTGGACCATTGCTTTATCAGAGTATTCTTTGCAATACATGCCAGCTAAAGCTGTCAAAGGACAAGCAATAGCTGACTTTTTGGTAGACCATCCAGGACTGGATGTGCCAAAAATAAATGTTGTCAGTTTACTACCTTGGAAACTCTATTTTGATGGATCAAGGCATCAAGGAGGTAGTGGAATAGGAATCCTAATTGTGACCCCACAAGGAATTCCTACAAAGTTCATGTTTGAGCTTAAATATCCATGTTCCAACAACGAAGCTGAATATGAAGCTTTGATTGTCGGATTGGAAATATTGATAGAGATAAAAGCACGGAATGTTCATATTTTTGGGGATTCTCAATTAGTCATCAAACAACTCACACAAGAATACAAATGTGTTAGTTACAATTTGTCAAAATATTGTATCGTAGCTAACAAATTGATGAAAAAATTTGATGACGTAATTGTTCAATACATTCCCAGAAATTTAAATCAAGAGGCTAATGAGTTGGCTCAGATAGCCTCAGGATATAAAATATCTCAAAAGACTCTGTCGACACTAATGGAAATCAGAGAATTGCTGTATCCATTAGAAGAAAGAGATATTTTAGTTAATGATGTAATTCTGCCTAATGACTGGAGGTTGCCAATAATCGAGTATTTGGAAAATCCAAATCAGAATGTAGATAGAAAAACAAAGTATGAGGCATTGAATTACACGATGCAAGGAGGACTGTTATACAGGAAATCTGTTGACGGGACTCTACACAAGTGCCTGAATGAGCAAGATGCTTATCTAGCTCTATCAGAAGTCCACGAGGGCATATGTGGAGCACATCAGGCAGGTGATAAAATGAAATGGGTTCTACGAAGAAGTTTGTATTATTGGCCAACTATGGTTAAAGATTGTATTTTATTTGCCAAGTCTTGTGAACAATGTCAGAAACACGGCCATATACAAAACGTGCCGGCTGGTGAATTACATTCTATTGTCAAGCCTTGGCCATTTAGAGGATGGGCTCTAGATTTAATTGGCCAGATACATCCCGCTTCGTCAAAAGGACATCAATTCATTTTAGTTGGAGTTGACTATTTTACCAAATGGGTAGAGGCAATCTGTCTCAAAACAGTCACCCAACAAGAAGTAATTGACTTCATTGAAAACCACATTATCTGTCGGTTTGGCATACCCCAGACTCTGACAACAGATCAAGGGTCAGTGTTTGTCGGAAAGAAAGTTGTGGAATATGCCAGTTCTAGGCATATAAAAATGCTCACATCTACACCATATTATGCACAAGCAAATGGCCAAGTTGAGGCCATAAATAAGATCATTATTAATCTTATTAAAAAGCATGTGGGCCGACAACCTAAAAGTTGGCATAATACCCTTGATCAAGTATTATGGGCATATAGAAATTCACCCAGACAGTCGACAGGAACCTCGCCATATTGTCTAACTTATGGGCACGATCCTGTATTACCTGTTGAAATCAATCTCCAATCCACCCGCATTCAAAGGCAAAATGACCTGCCTACTGACCAGTATTGGGATGCAATGCTAGACGAATTGAATGAATTAAGTGATGACAGATTGATGGTGTTGGAGAATTTGATTCGGCAAAAAGAAAGAATTGCAAGATTTTATGATAGCCGAATTAAGTTCAAAGCATTCAAGGTAGATGATTTAGTCTGGAAAGTCATATTGCCCATGGATAAAAGTTGTCGAGAATACGGGAAATGGTCACCTAAATGGGAAGGACCATTTAGAATTGACAAAGTATTTTCTGGAAATGCTTACGCGCTTGTCAATATTAATACTGGCTTGACAATCAAGTCAATTAATGGCAAGTACTTGAAGGAATACAATGAAATATTGTCATTTGATGGTAGAAATCAAGTTGTCAATTAAAGCTAATCTAATCTTAGAATACAAGACAGTGTGTCAATAACACTTTATTTTCCTTCAACAATGTGGAGGGATAACCCAATCTGTTATCCTGTTGAGACTTCATTCCCCATGTGATGAGATTTCAGTTGCCTCGTTTGTCGAGAATGCATCAAGAAGGGGATAAGCACGAGCAGATGTCACCATCATTTCACTTAGAAGGTTGTTGTTGTTATGATAGTAAAGATGACACCAAAACCTTCCAGGATGAAGATGATGGAACTAGAACGAGATGCACTCGTTCTGTATCAAGATCAGCTTTTCCCCGAATATGCAGTAAGGCCAGCTATGGATGTTACATTGGTTACTGACCTTCACTACACGTTTTTACATTGGTTATTGACCTTCACGAAGGATATGACCATTAAGACAAACACCTTGGATTGAAAATTTAATATAAAGAAGGTCAGATTTTTGTGAGGGAAGAAGAAAAGATCTTTCTCTAGAAAAGGTTTACTAGTGAAGAAGGAAAGATAAAAAGGAGAAAGTCAATACTGATGTGATTGACATTTAAAGGAGAATTAAAAATCTTCGGTTCGAATTCCAAGAAACCTGCAGCGTCATGATTGTCCCTATTAAGTAGGGATGAAATTAAAAGCAAGGTTTAATTAACGGATAAGAACCCGAAATTAAGATGATTGTTGGTGATTTGAAAATTCAAATTTTGCTATTCTTTCAGGCAAAGCCGTCGAAAAGCAAAATTTGGGGGGCATCTGTTAATAGAAGAATTTCAAATTCTTGACAGAAATGGTTCCGATAGGATGACAGAAGAATTGAAGGAAGAGTTGTCAGATAACCACCATGAAGAGTCGAATTCAGCAGAATTGACAGATTGAAAAATTGACAGAAGTTGGTATGTCAGACAGATAAAGCCGTCAAAAAAGAAACACATTCGTCACCAGTAAAATTCCCGACGAATATATTCAGCTAACTGACGGAGAAATAGAAGTAACAGAAAAAAGGTAAAAACCCGACTTTCGACAATGTTGGTAATAAGAATTGTCAGACGCACAATATATAGAAATGGCTAAGTTTTCAAGGTTGACAACATTAGCAAGATAAGCTGTCAAACAACCAAACCGTGGACAACAAGCAAGTTGGCATAAAGCAATTCAAAGGAATAAGCAATTATAGAAGTTTACTTGTCAAACAGTTTGAATCTGAAACATAGCAAAACTGCCATACAGGTGGCAATTTTTAAGATAGGAAGTTTTCTTTAGGCAGTTATTTTATATGCTTATAAATACTGTTAATCCCGATGTAATAGAGGAGGTTTTACTTGATGCAATATCCTACATATCTCGATCACACAGCAGATTAAAGGATTGGACTCAAGTATTTCCTCCATCCCTTTTCATTTCCAGTTCAATTTACAATACAGTACTGCTCATTTAATTCCCCTTTACATGTTCCTCTTTACCTTCAGTATTCCTTTCATGTTATTTATTTAAGTTCTTCATTCCTTCCCATTTATCTTTCACGTCTTTTTACTTGCTTTCTTTTAATTTCCTGCACTTTAAATGCTTTCTTTTACTTTTCAACCATTTAAATACTCTTCTTTATTTGCTTTCTTCCTTTAATTTACTGTCATTTATCTTTCATTGTCATTTACAAGCTTTCAATTATTTTCCTGCAACTTACGTGCTTTCCTTTAAATTTCCTGTTGTTTATTGCTTTCCTTTAATTTCATGTTCTTTATTTACTTTCTTCTAATTTTCTGCATTTTACATGCTTTCCTCTATTTTTATGTCATTTAAATGTTTTCCCTTAACTTTCAGTTTCTTTACATGTTTTTTTATTTAAATTCATGCATTTCGCATCTTTTATCAATCAAGTGGTTTTTCGGACCATTTGAGTTCGTTTTCATGCTTTGAATGTTGTCAACTTTCACTATTGGCAATATTCTGTACATCTCATCTTAACACTAAGTCCTTGCCAGTATTTACCAGATTTGACTAATTTGTCAAATCCATACTTGGCAGACAAACACACAAATCCTTACGAGATTACCGCATAACTCGTCCGTCCCTACACTCGTCTGATCTTAAGTTATTTGTGACAAGGATTTTGGCCACCAAACCAAAAACCAGCGTCAACACACCTGCTAGGGTCAACTTCGTCTGTTCAAAATATCCCCGACAGAGGAATGCTTGACGATACCTGGAAGATGAAAAGGCACAAAACAACACTAGAAGGGGAGTTGAATAGTATTTTCACAAATTAATCTCGTAAAAAAGTTTTTCACAAGCACAAAGCAACACACGCAAGGATCAAATAGAACTATAAAATAGAAACATTTTTCTAATACAAACATTCTCCAATGTTGGTAATATAACACCCTGTTTTTCGTATATAAGCCTTGATGTGTTTGAGTTTTATATGGTTGTTGTTGTTGTGCAAGTTTATTAGTAATGTGCCTTAGGGAAGTTAAAATGGGGTCAAGTGGCATTTTCTAGTGAAAAGTCCCTTTCTGGTGCATGAGCACGGCCGTGCTCATGTGCAGCACAACCCCGTTCTCATGTTTAGGTCTCTGTGATGCGGTACATCACGGGCACAACCCGTGCTCAGGGGAGCACGATCGTGTTGGAAACCAAGAGCTAGTGACGTGAATAGTGTAGACCGCATGCTCCTTTAAGAACGACCCCGTGCTCGGGGTCTGGCCGCTTAAATAAGTGGGTTTAGGAGGGTTACAAGATACAACCCTAAGTTTGACACTTTTCACAATCCTTGTATGACAGAAACCTTTCCTTTCTCTTTCCCTTGAAACCCTTAAAAGTTGTTGGCATTCTTGCTTTCGTTGAGGGGAAGTCGCGCGCTAGCGTCAAGTTTAAGGTAAATTAGTTATCCCGTTGTTAATCTTCTTTCCTTTTTTTCTTGGAATAGAGATTAATGGTTTTCACTTTGATGTTTTGGCCAAGGCTTGACGAATTCGTCGAGCTGTTCAAGGGAGGGATGAGTAGATTCACTTACGCCCAATCGTAGTTAGATCTTCATACCAGATATGGGGAGAAGGGACTAGTGTAAACATGTAGGCCTTGGGGTAGCATAAGATGAATGGTTAACCCATGACCCTGTTGTGTGCTAAATACTTAATTGATGTTGTTTTCTATATAAATGACTATGTTTCCTATATGATTGGCATGTTGTGATTGTGAAATATTATTGATGACGATGATATTATGCCATGATTCAATGTATTGATTTTGATGATTGATATTATGAGATGAATGTTGTTGTTGCTATAAATACACTAATTAAAGACATAGGGACGTTAGTAACCAAGCCATGATTAAAGGTTAGTTCCCAATGTTCAAAAGATATGAACCTTAGTAAATAGAAGTGAGGTTAATGCTCAATGGTGTAGTTAAGACCCTAGGATTGATCTGAGTGCTTTAGGGACGTTAATAATAAAATCAAAATTAAAGGATTAATTCCCAATGATTATAAGACATGGAGAGTAAGTAAGAGGAACGAGATTAATAATTGATGGTGTAGTTAAAAGACCATAGGATTGGTCTCTGAGTGCTCTAGGGAGTTGGCGAAGATTCCTAAAACGTTTTACCCAGACTGTACGACCATGCTCCAGTAAGCACGACCGTGCTCGATAAACAGCACACCCATGCTCAATGCCAGCACGCCTGTGATGGTGGTCAGCACGACCGTGCTCCCCAAATATAATAAGACTTTAAGTGGAAACAAGGGTGGCCTCACCCAAACTATCTCCTATGATGAAATAAGACACCAATTAAAGTAAAGACAAGATAGATAGTCTAACTAAGCCTTAACAAAGATAATAAAACACAAGATACTAAGATGGTTAAGACGATAACGAGGAGTTACCGCATGATGTTAACTTTGATGCTTAATGGTCAAAGTTGCCTTGATACTTATTGGTCAAGGTGTTGTAGTTGTTGAACCTTGATGCTTATTGTAACACCCCGTTTTTTGTATAAAGCGTCTAAGTGCTTATATGTGTGCTTTATGTGATGCATGTTGTTAAAGTTTACCTTAGGAATGTTAAAAAAGGCTAATTGGGATTTTAAAGTGGAAAATCCCATTCTGGTATATGAGCATGGCTGTGCTCATGTCCAACACGCCTGTGGTTGATCCCGTGCTCAGTGGCTGCTTGAGCCACGAGAACGGTCGTGCTTAGGAGGAGCACGACGGTGTCATAAAACGCCCGCTTGTGACGTACATGTTGCGGACCCCGTGCTCTTTTGAGCATGATCCCGTGCTCGGTATTGAGCATGACCATGCTTAAGGTGAGCATGCCCATGCTTTGGGTTTGACAGTTTATATAATTTAGTTTCGTGAGGTTTGCGAGACAAACCCTCACGTTGGCACTTTTAGCAATGCTAGTGTGACAGAAACCTCTCTCATTTCCCTTCCCTAGAACCCTTCACAATTTTTGGTGTTCTTGAGTCCGTTTGGGAGAGAAGTCACGCACGCTAGTGCTACTAAAGGTAACTTAGTTATCCCTATATTAATCTCTTTTCCTAATTATTGGATTTGGAGATTAATTGGTTATTCTTTTTATGTTTGGCCAAGGCTCGAGGAACTCATCGAGCCGCTTGAGGGAACTAGAGTAGAATTGCTTATGCTTGTCAAGGAGCTTAGATCTTTATACCAGGTATGGGGAGAGGGATAGTATGAACATGTAGGCATTAGGGGTAGTGTAAGATGAAAGGTTAACCCATGATCCTATTGTTTGATATTTTCCTGATTGCTATCTTGTTTTCTGTTTATATATGTTTAATTATAATTGGCATGTTTGTTCATGAGTTTTGATTTGATGTTTATGCCATGACTAATGCTTGGTCTAAGAATGATGCCTTTGCCATGATGAATGTTGGTTTGATAATGTTGTTAATGTTAATAAGACTCTAATTAAATAATAGGACTTATTAATAATATATGAAATTAAAGGACTAAGTCCCCAATTGTTCATTAGACATGAATTATACTAATGAGATGCAAGGTTATTGGTCAATGGTATAGTGAAGACCCTAGGATTGATCCATGAGTGTTTTAGGGACATTAATAATGAAACATGAATTAAAGGATTAATTCCCAGTAAATATAAGACATGGAGATTAATTAAGAGTGACGAGATTAGTGCTTGATGGTGTAGTTAAAAGCCAATAAGATTGATCGATGAATGCCGTAGGTAGTTTCGCAAGGGTTCCTAAACCTTTTTGCCCAAAACGGTATGCCCATTCTCCTGTGAGCACGCCCATGCTCAACAGACAGCACGCCCGTGCTCAACTTAAATTTCAGCACGTCCGTGCTGGGGGCAGCACAACCATGCTCCCTCAAGTAAAACAGACGTTGAAACAAGAACAAGGGTGTTTCACCCAAATAGTTCCCTATGATGAAATAAGACTCCCAACGAAGTAAAAACAAGTTAGATAATTTGAAGAAGACTTAATAAGATAATTATGAACAAAAGTTGGTTAAGACAATAACAATGGGTTACCGCACGTTATACTTTGGTGCTTATTGGCCAAAGTAGCTTCAATACTTATTGGTCGAGGTGTTTTTGATGTTAAAACTTGGTACTTATTGGCCAAGGGACCCTTGACACTTATTGGTCAATGTGTTGATGGTGATAAAACTTGAGTGCTTATTGGCCTAAGTGGAAGTGGTGGTTGCTTGTTTGTTAATGTTATTGCCCATGCATTCATGCATCGGAGTTTTTAGTGGGGAAAGTTCAACATAGGGGAGGTCATCCAAGAGTAAGGTGATATGGCCATCCGCGATGATTTATCTGAGAGTTAGGTGAATCGTGACCCCCCGTGGTGGCGCATCCTAGAGTACACTGCATCAGCCATCAAGGGGTTCACCCATGGTTTGGTGAACTGTCAGCATTGGTGCTTATTGGCCAATGTGTGTTTGTTGTGGCTTCTAGATACTCAAGTAGGGGGGTTGAATTGAGTATGGGTGATTTTTGAAAACTTTTCCCCTTTATACAAAAACCGAAACTTTTCAAAATCTTTTGAAAAAGTTTTGTCAACCAACTAACCAAAACATGTTTTTTCCAAAGTAATTGATTCAAGACTTTGTTCTTTAACAAGAAAGATAGAGGAAGAGATTGATTTCATATATTTAACGTTCACAAGTTATTCCTTAACAATTGCCTAAACATACATTCATCAATTAAAGCAATTAAAAGAGTTAAGGGATAAAGAGAAATGCAAACCGAGATTTTATCCTGGTTCAGCTACCTCCTCCGGTAACCTACATCTAGTCCCCCCAATTACTGTGAGTTTTGTCCACTAAATCAAAATCAATTACAAGATCCTTTACAAGCTTCAACTCCCAGGTTCCTTCTACCCAATTGACAGCTTTTTAGTCAAAGCAATCTTGCAATTCCCAAGAGTCCCTTCTACTATTGTCAAACCACCAAGAGTCCCTTCTACTCTTGATCTACACAGAGAGAAAACCTTCTCTCTAATCTTCCTTTTTCAGTAAGAAAAGATTTTGATTCAGATTCTAGGAAATCAAGTATTACGTACAAATTGAAGCTCTAACAGAAATATTCAAGTATTATCAATGAAAAGCTCTCTCAATGAATTTCGTGTTTAATCTCAGTATTGAATGAATTATTATTCAGAAAGTGTTTGCCCATGCCTTTAGATAGTAGCATATCAAAATAGATCCGTTGGGCATATTTCAAAAGTCAGTTAAGATCAAAACAAACTTTCTTGAAAAATTCAGTTATCAGTTAATCGATTGTGTAATCGATGTATTAAAAAAAGTTTCCATTTTTATAACTGAATACATCAATTTCTCAATCGATTGGTTTCTTGGAAATTCTTGATCTTGACCAATACATATATGTGTACATCGATTGTGTTCTTGAGAGACATAAGCATTCTCAGCCCAGAAGTCTTTACATCGATTGGTCAATCGATTGCATAATCATTTTCAAAAGTCTTTGCCTTTGTTTGGTCTTATGCATCGATGTATCAATCGATTGTTCTATCATTTTCAAAAGAATTTACTTCTATTATGTGTATGCATCGATGTACTAATCAATCGGATGCATATTACAAAAAGTGTTGGCTTCTGTTTAGCCTTATGCCTCGATGTATCAATCGATTGTATGCTTCTTTCAAAAAGTGTTAGCTTCTGTTTCACCTTATACATCGATTGTGCACTCGATTTACAGAAGCTTGTTTTGCATACTGATCAAGTTAGTGAGAATCAATCGATGTATACATTGATGTATAACATTTATACATTGATGTACACATAGGTTTTCATTAAAAGTTAGTGAATTAACTGAAAGTACATCGATGTACACATAGATGTACAGAACTTTCAATTAATTCTTTTTCATTCTAAGTTCATTTTACTTTATGAAAACCATTTTGATTTGTTTTTAAGAGAGCTATTTCACAAAAAGAAACTTAAATATTTCTTTACATCAAAATCTAATGATCTTTGTTTGAGATGCCTTGTGGTTTAATTTTGAGATCCTTCATCTTCAAGCATTCCTTCATGATCCTTATTTTTCTCCTTTGCATCCTGTTCTTTGCACTAATGATATCTTGTACAAACATTTAAGCGTGGCAAGTAGTTTATGAATCAAAGTGTAATTCAAGTTAGTTTGGTCATTAATCAAAATACAATAGGGTCATTATCCACAAACTCCCCCTTTTTGATTGATGACAAACTCACCATGCTTAATATGTTCAATAATAAAATATATAGGAAGTAAATGATATACCAGAGTTCATAATGTAGCAGTGGTTTTATTTTTACTCCCCCTGTCTTAGTGACAGTTCTTAAACATTTTGGATATTTTGGATCATGAATTAAGATCTGTTCATATAGTATGGTACCCTTTTTCTTCTCCCCCTTTTTCATTATCAAAAAGAATTTATGGGAGATGTAAATCATATATACAATGTACATACTAAAGAAATATTCATTTAGAAACAAAGTTCATTCATTCATTCATATGAGAGAGTACAATTCATTGATGTGATAAAAAATATGGTTCAAAATAGCAAAACAACAAGCACTTATCTTTCAAAAAAACCATCCTAACATCAAAACACAAACACTAAGGGGCCCTAAAAACTAAGCATCTTCATTGGTCCTTGGCTCTTCAGGGTGTTGTGTAGGTTCAGCTGCTTGAATATCATGATTTTCTTCTTCGTCTGGTGCATTCTCAGTAGCAACAGCAGCAGCTTGCTGATAAGCCTCTGACTTATCTAGTTTTATAACTAAATAGACTGTGGTTTATGTGCTAATTATTCGAGTTCAATCTCGTTTTCGCCCAAATTTGGATTGAATTGTCCTCAAGAAACATTTTGAGTCTTTTGAGTAGTTTTTGGATATTTTAGTAAATTTTGAGTTAAATAAAGCATTTATTTCTATTGCATAGTTTCAGGTTAAGGGGAAGCAATTCGAGCCAAGGAAACAGTGGAAATTGCCATTCTGGAGACACTCGCTCCGCGAGAGACCGCTCGCCTCGCGATCCTGAAGTCCAGCTTAGCAGCAACAGTCATCCTTTCTGTCTCGCCCCGCGAGAGGCTACTTGCCTCGCGAAGACTGAAGACCCTGGAGGACAGAGACCATCACGGCCTAGCCGTGACGAAGGTCACGACCGTGACAGACTAGGATTTGAAGTCTCGCCTCGCGAAACATCCTCTCGCCTCGCGAGAGTCCAATTTGAAAGCGCGCCATTTTTAATATTCGCGTCGCGAGAGGCTGCTCGCCTCGTGAGAGCGCACATAATCTGAACTCTATATATTGCTGTTTTAGGGCAGAAACGAGAGCTTTTTGGTTCTCCACTGTTTTGTAGTGTTTTGGGACGAAATTCTTGTTCTCTGGAGCTGCGTCTCCTTCTTTTATTTTCTTATTTTACAATGGTGATTATGTCCGATTGTTTGTGTGTCGTTACGAGCATGAGGAATTAATCCCCTCGTCTAAGGGATCAATGAAACCACCCATGGCGGTGTAGTGTTTAATGTGATGTATGTTTCTCTCCCTTTTCTCAATTAATGTTTTCCAATCCTGAATTGATTGCGTTGATCATATGCATGCGTGACTGACTATTTAAACGTGTTGAGGCTTAGGAGGCAATTCGTGTTTTAGAACTTGAATTGGGAACATCGATCGAATATTGTACGAGAGTGAATAGGAGATCGGTGCAACCTTATAGGAACCAGATTTAATAGAGTTTGATGATTGGGTTATGAGACCTAGTAAGTAATTAATTCAATCATCGAATACGTCCTATTGAGCACGACAGTGGATTTAGGAGAATTTGGGGGTCCTGGTTGACATTATAATTGAACCTAGGGAAAGAATCATCATCACTTGGGTACTATGCATGATTGGGTAGGTGGATTTGAGACCTTGGATATTTTAATTTCAGATTTTGATACCTTAACTTTATTTGATTCGTTAGTTTGAATTGCGACCCTATTTTCTCTCTCAACCATTTGCTGTTACTTGACCAAACTTATCGGATTTCTCGTGAATTAGTCAAATTGGTAGCCCAATCCTTGTGTTCGACCTCGGTAATTACTTACCGTGTTTATTTTATTACTTGCGACGACCCGGTACACTTGCCGGTGACTTAACAAGTTTTTGGCGCCGTTGCCGGGGATTGGCACCACCAATTTTCCAAATTTTTTGGGAAGTTTGATTATTTGGTTAAGCTGTTTTTTTTTCTGTATATATTTGATCTTTTCTTTTGAGTTCTGTTTGTGCAAGGTGGATTGCAAATCATGGAGACTTATTATTTTCCAGCCTTGGAAGGTGTTACAAAATATCACTTTGGGCCTAATGTAGTCCTGGGAGATTAATGGCTCTGGGGACGACATTGCCCTCATGCACAAGCTTATAGTGTAATCATGAAGCATGAGGAGGAATGGGAATGGAATGAGCAAACACCTTTGAAAGTTGCTCTAGAACAATATTCCCAAGAACTATCCATCTCTGAGGCCAAGGCAAGAGCCAATTATGATTGTATCGATGCTCTGACGCAAGGTTTCAAAATGCAAGTGGGGGAGATTTGCAAACAGCTAGTACAATACCCACATGAAGCGTTGTTCGAGCAGAATATGGTTGGGGGGATGGATCAAAGTGCAGATGATGTGGTAGTGGATTTCACCATGCTTGCCAAGCAACCTGAAATTGCTGCATTAGATAAATATGTTGGCTTAAAGGCATGTGTGGACACTGGAAAGTTAGCCCCTTCCACTTGTCTGTTAATTTTCCTTGTGAAAATACCATTTGACCTCGGAGAAAGTGAGTTCACAATTGTAGAGGTCAATGGAGTTTTCACACACGGGCTAGGTGGAATTGTGGATAAAGTCGTATTGCTTCTGCAATTGCCACTTCACAAACCAAGGGATCCGGGTGGAGGATCTCAGATGATGAGCATCTCTTGGCCCTTATGCCACAGGCTATGGGATCCAGGTGGATGCTTTTTAATTAGTCAAGCTAGTGACGTCAAAGAAGCGCTTATTGGGAGGCAACCCAAACTAGGTATTCTTTATCTTTATGTCATTTTCCTATATATATATATATATATATATATATAAAAGAGAGATATTTGCCACGCGAATGCACAGTGGCCTCGTGAGACAGAAGCCCTGAATCTGAGGCTTGCTCACGCTTGTCTTGCGTTGCGAGAGTTACTTTCGCCTCGCGATTCTGGGCACCATTAGCTGTTGGAATTCCAGATTCGCCTCGCGAGTTACTACTCGCCTCGCGATTCTGGAAAGTGTGAAGAACAATTTTTCCAGATTCGCCTCGCGAGTGATATCTCGCCTTGCGAATCTGCAATTAAGGTTTTAATTTGCAGGAGTTCTTCCAGGATGCTTTGCAACAGGGGGTGCCCGAGAGACCAATTGGATGAGGATGCAACCGCAGAAGAGCTTTGCATGGAAGCGGCAACCTACACTACAACTTGATTAGGGAGCACCCTCTCCTTTCCTCACTCTTATTTTATATCCGTGATCTTTCATTGAGGACAATGTATGCTTTAAGTGTGGGAGAGGGAACCAATTGCCTTGTTTTTGTTTTTGTCTTTGTCTTTGTTTTTGTTTTGTTTTTGAATGTCGCTCTTGAATAATTTGAGAAGATCAAGAGTATGTGTATGAATGTTGTGTCGGCAAGCTTGTTGTATTTCAATTAGATTTAGCATAGATTGATTGCATGAATTATTTTGACCATCGATGATTTCCCCCTAGGTTTTGAAAATAGAAAATTTGATCCCCATGTGAAAAATTGAAAATTGAACTTTGAGAAACTTTATTGTGATTGCTTGATTTATGGCAAGTTTGGGGTGAAGGGGTGCACACACTAGGAATTGTATCTCGGTCAAACAATTTGCTAAAATGTCCAGGTGTGGATTTGAGCCTCCAGCTTTGTTTTTGATTGTGTGGATCACTTTTAAGTTGCACTTTCCCGAATTTGCTTGAATCTCCTCATAGTTTGCATGTTTATGTGTTGCATCAAATTATTTAGGCAAATTTTCTTTGAATAGCTACTTGGCCTAAAAAGAACCATCCCTAATGCATGTTCCCTAGTTAGCCACATTGAGCCTAATTGGCCTATTGTTTCTTGATGACCCGAAGTTATAAGCCAAAATCTGAAAAAACATGTTAACCCAATCTTAGGATTAGGAGATCATGGAAACTTAGCAAGAGAAGGGTTGTAAGAAACTAAGTTTGGGGTGGCTACAAGGTTTGAAATGTCATTATGGGTTGAGAAAAAGAAAAAAAAATAATATAAAGGTTGAAACCCAAGGCAAAAAAAAAAAAAAAAAAAAAATTTTGCCAAAGGAAAAGGGGCAAAACAAAAAGCTTACCAAGGAAAGGGATGTAGTCACCCGAGGAAAATGGAAAAAGGAATTTGAGTAGAAGATGTGTCAGAATGCTCATGCTCTCTTAGTTCCTAGGGACTTAAGCCTAGTATCCTTGAATATCCTACCCTTAGCCAGGCCCCACTACAACCTTTAAAAGACCTTTTGATGTTGCATGCATGTTTTCGTGGGAACTATTTTTGAGATGAAAATCAAGCTCATGGGAAGTGCTCTTGGAATGTGAAATTGAGTGAAAAGTTGATAGCCTAGACAAATTGAGCGAATGAGTGAAATATTACATGCCCTTGTGAGGAAGGCAATTGTTTGAGATTGGTGGTCTCACTTTTGTGTGTAACTTGGATCCTCAACTTAGATTAATGATTGCATGAATGATGAAGTTCTCAATTGTTTAAAGTAAATGAATGTGGGGATTACATTGATGCAAGGGGGGAAATCATTGAAGAAAAACTGTTTTGTTAAGATTGCATGAAATTTGTGATAACTCGATTGAATCCTTTAAGCTTGCCAAGTCTTGAGTCTTTTTTTGAGTTTTAGCTTGCTTGGGGACAAGCAAGGTTTAAGTTTGGGGTGTTTTGATAAGCCTCTGGCTTATCTAGTTTTATAACTAGATAGACTGTGGTTTATGTGCTAATTATTCGAGTTCAATCTCGTTTTCGCCCAAATTTGGATTGAATTGTCCTCAAGCAACATTTTGAGTCTTTTGAGTAGGTTTGGGATATTTTAGTAAATTTTGAGTTAAATAAAGCATTTATTGCTATTGCATAGTTTCAGGTTAAGGGGAAGCAATTCGAGTCAAGGAAACAGTGAAAATTGCCATTCGGGAGACACGCGCCCCGCGAGAGACCGCTCGCCTCGCGATCCTGAAGTCCAGCTTAGCAGCAACATTCATCCTTTCTGTCTCGCCCCGCGAGAGGCTACTCGCCTCGTGAAGACTGAAGACCCTGGAGGACAGAGACCATCACGGCCTAGCCGTGACGAAGGTCACGACCGTGACAGACTAGGATTTGAAGTCTCGCCTCGCGAAACATCCTCTCGCCTCGCGAGAGTCCAATTTGAAAGTGCACCATTTTTAACATTCGTGTCGCGAGAGGCTGCTCGCCTCGCGAGAGCGTGCATAACCTGAACTCTATATATTGCTGTTTTAGGGCAGAAATGGGAGCTTTTTGGTTCTCCACTGTTTTGTAGCGTTTTGGGACGAAATTCTTGTTCTCTGGAGCTGCGTCTCCTTCTTTTATTTTCTTATTTTACAATGGTGATTATGTCCGATTGTTTGTGCGTCGTTACGAGCATGAGGAACCAATCCCCTCGTCTAAGGGATCAATGAAACCACCCATGGCGGTGTAGTGTTTAATATGATGTATGTTTCTCTCCCTTTCCTCAATTAATGTTTTCCAATCCTGAATTGATTGCATTGATCATATGCATGCGTGATTGACTAGTTAAAAGTGTTGTGGCTTAGGAGGCAATTCGTGTTTTAGAACTTGAATTGGGAACATCGATCGAATATTGCACGAGAGTGAATAGGAGATCGGTGCAACCTTATAGGAACCAGATTTAATAGAGTTTGATGATTGGGTTATGAGACCTAGTAAGTAATTAATTCAATCGTCGAATACGTCCTATTGAGCACGACAGTGGATTTAGGAGAATTTGGGGGTCCTGGTTGACATTGTAATTAAACCTAGGGAAGGAATCATCATCACTTGGGTACTATGCATTATTGGGTAGGTGGACTTGAGATCTTAGATATTTTAATTTCAGATTTTAATACATTAACTTTATTTGATTCGTTAGTTTGAATTGTGACCCTATTTTCTCTTTCAACCATTTGCTGTTACTTGACCAAACTTATCGGATTTCTGGCCAATTAGTCGAATTGGTATCCCAATCCTTGTGTTCGACCTCGGTAATTACTTACCGTGTTTATTTTATTACTTGCGACGACCCGGTACACTTGCCGGTGACTCAACACTTGCCTTGATATTTGCACAACATCTTCATAAGTTGGAGTTACTTCTAGAGGTGGAGGTACAGTGATAGGATGCCTAAATGTTGATGTATAGATGCCAGCTGCCCTTCAAGAGTATTGATCTTTAGACTCGTGTAGTCTAAAGTCCTCTTAATCATCATGTTTTGCTTGTTTTGCCTTTGCTCAAAAACTTCAATTATCTTGATCAATCTATCCATCTTTGTGTTCATCTCATTGTTTTCCATTGGAGCTCTTGGCTCATCTCTAGCTACTCTTACCCATTCTCCATCAGTATTTTTAGCAAGCTTCATCTTGCTTATTGTGCCTTCACCAAACCTGTGAGTTACTTGCCTTGCTTGGAACCTCTCCTCATGTTCCATTGAGACTCCAAAGTTCTCAAGCAACTTCACTACCAAACCAGAGTAAGGCAAAATAGCTCTACTGATTTTACAATCAACCATGTGCCTCACAATAATGTAGCTCCAACTGAGTTGTTTCTTCTCAATCATTACCCACAACATCAGAATGTCATTGTTCTGTAACACAGCATGGTTACCTGACCAAGGCAACAATATCCTACTTAACACATATTGCAGCAACCTGTGTCGAACATGCATTGAGATGATGTTGATCAGTCTTCCTTGTTGTGCATTTTCAACCAAAAGCACCTTTTTAGCCTCTTCCTTGTCATAGGCCTTCAACCAGGCACTGTCAGGTCTTATCCTAGTCAAATTAATTACCAAGTAATCCATCCCAGTAAATTGTGAAAACTCATCAAAAGTCATCTCTATTCTCTTGTTCTTAACTTCAGCAGAAAATCCTACATTGTCCATTTCTAGAGTGCAATAAAATGCCTTTATCAATGAGACACCCCGTTGTGCCCCGGTGTTTTATTAACTTAAAACCTTATTAATTAATTTCTTAATCGCTCTCTTAGCGTGAAAAATATGTAAACAAATTAAAACTTATATAATAATCATATAACTTTTGCAAATTAAACACACCAACATTGTAATATATAAGTACACACATGTTTATTTATTACATTACCAAAGCACTGTTGAGGGTATCCTCTCGGTAGGAGCCCTCACATGCATAAACTTAAAATAAAAGTCATACTTAGCGGAAACATATAAAAATTACTTCTTAGACACACTGGTCATACTATCTATACTCTAATCACCATGGATCACCGCTCGACCTCCAGCGTCTGGTTCGTAAGTAGTTCCATCCAACTCTTCAGCAACCTCCGTTTCATGCAGAGTTCAGTCCGGCACCTCAGTAACATAATTCTCCATTGGGTCTTCTAATGTAAGTAAAGTAACCCACAAAAATACAGAAATAAAGGGGATAAGAAGCAGTTCTGTCATCAAAAAGCAGAAAAGAGTAATAGTAAATTATACAGTAATTGTCACAGACATAACATCATTCAACACCTAACTAACAAAGCATCCTCAAATTAATGTATCATCCTCCACCCAAACTCGTACCACTAGACTTTCATACTGACGTGGCCACTACTGATTTCTTTCATGCATTCCTCTCGGGGAATTTCAATCAATTGTTCAAGCGACAGGTTCTAAATTCCAGGTGCACATTCTCTTTTATGGTGACAATGCTCACGCTAAGCATGACACTATAGTTGCACGATGCTACCGGTGCACACCCTGTCCACTCCTGGGGATGCTCATTGAAATTCAATGACACTATAGCTGCACAATGTAACAGCCTGTTTTTAATTACGCTGTTTAACCGATTAAAATATAATTAATTATATTTTAATATGATAGTTAGAAAGTGATTTTAAATAAAATAAAATCATATTCATAGTCTCTCTTATGGTATAAGGCTGCGGTGAAATTTTGGGTTGAAAATTCAGACGGAGCCCGGTCTGCATTTTTTAACTGACAGTATAATTTTATACTGACAGAAAACCCTAATTTGACCCGAAAACTGAATTTGTAGATTTTTTTATATTTTGTCCATAAGGAAGTCTACTTTCCAAATTTCTGATCAGAAATAAAATATTATGTTTATTCGGACGAATTTTGGTAAAAGTTCGGATGGAAAACATTGGGTGTTTTCACAGACAGTAAGATTTTAATGATCAGAAAACCTAATTTTGACTCATGAACGAAATGGTTTATATTTAAATCATATTTCTAACGATTTTGGTTGTTTTGAAAATTTTCAACCGAAAATGAAATATTACGCTTTTACACGGGCGTAAAACCCTAATCGGGAAACCGACAGAGTTGAAAACGGAACTGCATAGACCCGTCAAGAGATCGGGACAATGAGTCATACATGATGACTCATGGAGGATGAGTCACCAAGCATTTATAAGCATTAAATGCTAGTAATCATGACTTTTAGGAAAAAAGACCAAAATACCCCCAAGCTTTCGCGGGTATAAACAATACACATCTACGCACTCTTAACCACTGATTTTACGTGGTTTTAAACCTCCCGCATCTCTAAAATTTCGTGCATCCACCTCAAATAAATCATACCTATTTTATTTTGCTCTCGTTTCATTATTTTTCTCTCAAAAACCGAAATCGGGTAAATGACGGAGCTGCGTACGAAATTTACGGCAACCGCTAACGGATAGGATCGGTGACTCATTGGTGAGTCACTATGTGTGACCCAAAATCAGCCACACCTCCATCAAATATGAGCCACATATTCTTAACCATGATTAGCCAAAATAACCTTAGTTAAGTTAACTATTAACTATGATTAATCATATATTAATTTAATATTCACAAAGCCCATTATTTGGACTCTAAGAAACCAAACAAGGCCTAAGATGTAGCCTATATATACCACCAAAACCGCAGCCCCTTCACTCATACCTTCATTCTCTTCATCTTCCTCACCAACTAAGTTACAAAAACATAAGAACACCGAATCCCTACCAAAAGTATGACCATCTTCCTTTCTGAAACTCGGAAACTCTCAACACAAAAGTTGTTACACTTTCTCTCTTCTTTCCATCAAGCTAAAGATCATCAAAAACGGATAAGTGGATTGGGAGAAAGGCTCAAAATACCGAAACTACCCAGAATTCTCAGCAACCCACGAAACAGCATAAAGAAGGCCCTTTTCACCCCTGTTATGATCCAAACCAAATGAAACCTTCAACACAAAAGTTGTTCCTTTTCTTATTATATTTCTAACAAGCAAAAGTTCGTGATTTTTGGATGAGTATATTGTAAGATACACTCACAATACCATCACACCCTCAAGCTGTCCAGTTTTCAACTTAATGAAGGTTGATCATTTTCTTCATTTCTTCAATCTTCAATAGGTAAAAGCTCATATCCTTGATCATCTAAGCTTTCATATTCATGTATTTCTCATGTTTATGCCATGAATCATATTTTTCCATTTCTAGATCTAAAACTTTGAAAATTCATGGAAAATCATAGAAAAATCCTTTTAATGTGAAACCAATTGCTATGATCTTTCTATGTTTCTACTTCCATAATTCAAGAGCTTGAATCCAAATAAATTTCCTAGTCTACTTTTCTAATATGGGCCGAAACCCTAACCTTTGGTGTTAGAGGATTTTGTTTCAATTCTTTTAGTTATGATCATTGGTTTTATAATTATAAATGCTTAAGGATCATTGATCTAAGAGTTTATGAAGTTTTGAAATCCCTAGCCTTATTTTGGGTTGTCATAGCCGAACCTAGCCTTTTGTGGTTAAGCATGAATTTTGTTTGATTAATTCATTCTTATGTTGATTGGTTGAAGGTTGATTTAATAAACCGTAGGGTCGTGACGAGGAGTGGGAAGTTCGTATTTCCGGAGATAAGCTCAGGTGGGAGAAAGAACCATTCCATCGTCGGAACCGATAAGTAGTATATAATTTATAATAATGGTGTAGGGCAACCTAAACCCTACTAGTGGTCGAGTAATTGACAATACCAAAATCGTATTGGAAACTTTTCCGTAATACCAATGATGATTTGGGAATTGTAGGTTTATCGCCTTAGGTTAATTATTCATATTTGAGGATGTCTGAATTATTTACTTTTGACTGTTTGTCTGCTGGTTGAGGTATTCTACTGCATGTGACGTTTATTTTGGTGTTCGAATATTTTATTGATTATTGTGTTATGCATGATCTGTCTGGTTTGATAAATTGCTTAGTAGATTTTAAGTAAAGATATATATTGCTCGGAGGTATTTTGTTTGGGTGATAGTTTTGAATATGAATTAGAGGTGCCTCGCTATTATTTTATAGAAGTGATGTGATATAGAATGTAAGTGGAGGTTATGAGGAAAAGCTTGAGGTACTAGGTTGTTATTAATAAAAGTCAGTGAGAATCATATGTTGCATTGTTGTTCATAACCGGGTATTTGAGATACACGAGGTCCGAAGTTCTCGTGGACCGTTCCAAATTAGAAGTTAAGTTGTGCAACTATAGTGTCATTACTATGCATGAGCATCCTTGACAGTTGAGAGAAAAAATCAGGGTCTGCACTGACGGTACTGTGCAGCTATAGTGTCATTGCTTTGCATGAGCATTCTCACCATGGATGAGAATGTGCACCGACGTTGGGAACGTGTCACTTGGACGACTGACTGACATTCCTAACGAGGGATGTGTGATAGGATTAACAGTGGCCACGTCAGCATAAAGGTTTAGTTGCATGAGTTGGAGGGTAGAGGATGATGTTATAAAGTATGGATGATTGTAAATTGTGAGTGATGCATGTTTGTGACTATTATTGTATTATATGCTATGAATCTTTTCCTCTTATGATGATAGAACTGTTTCTTATCTCCCTATATCTGTATTTTTTGTGTATGTCTACTTTGTTACGTTAGAAGACCAGATGGATGGAACCCTATACGAGACAGAGGTTGTTGAGGAGTTGAATGACATTCCGTATGAAGCTGACGCTGGAGAACAACCTACTGATCCTAATAATATAGTGTACTAAGTTTAGGGCCAGTGAGTCATATAAGACATTTTTATTTTTCGTTAGTTATAAGCAGTTTGTATAAATAAGTACCTGTGTGGGATCCTACTGAGAGGATACCCTAAACAGTGTTGTGTAAAATAAAGGATAATTATGTGTGTATTTATGTAATATAGTTTTGGTGTGTTTTATATTTGCAGAAGTTATATGATTATTAATTAAGTTTTAATTTTTTACGTATTTTCAACGATAAGCGCGCGATTAAGTAAATAAATAATAAGGTTCTAATTTAATAATACAATGGGGCACAACAGGGTGTCTCACACAACCTATTTCTAAGGTGGAATGGTCTCGCGAGAACTCTTGACCTCGTGTATTATATTACTAATACAAGGTTCTGAACAACAACACCGACCTCGTGTATTATATTACCAATACACGTGAATCTCACCAACCCATTTTAACAACATCCTAGTGCCTTAACCTTCCACTAGAACTCAACACATATTCTAGGTCACCACACCTCATTAAAATACATCATCTAGGTTAGGCATCTCTTAGTCAGCATTATTCTCATACCCAAAACAAACAACTATCTCTCGAACAACATATATATTTGCTTAAAATCTACTAAGCATAATATTAACAACCAGGAAGATCATGCATAACACATCATTAGAAAATATTCACATCTAGTAAACCATAAAGTCAAACTCTGTCACGGCCTGGCCATGATAGCCATCATGACCATGACAGGCAACAAAGTCAAGCATTTCTACAACACAGAACAGTCACGGCATGACCATGACAACAATCTTGTCCGTTGTAACACCCACCTTTTTATTTTTTCAGTAAAAATATTTTACACTGTATTAACTTGTATAAATGTATTTATTTATATTTTTATATGAGTTCATGGGGATTGATTTTTATGAAATAAAAATTATATTCATACTCAATCTTAGGGTAGAAGCTTACGATAAAAATTTGGGTTGAAAATTCAGACGGAACCCGGTCTGTGTTTTCACTGACAGTATAATTTTATTGAGCAGAAAACCTAATTTTGACTCGTGAACGAAACAATATAGGTTTTTATCGCGTTTTCAACGAGATAGGGTATTTTGAAATTTTTGTAAAAAAATAAGATATTAGACGATTCTCGGGTGTTTTGGTCGTTGATCGGGTAATCGACGAAGCCGGGAACAGATAACAGAAAATATCTAGATATTTAGTAAAATAAATATCTAGATATTTATTTAACAATATCTAGATATTAAATGAAAATATCTAGATATTTATTAAAAAAATATCTAGATATTTATATTAACTTAACCATGATTCTATTAAACCTAACATAAGTTAAAACCAATTTCCTACCTATAAATACCCCCCCACGGAAGCTCCTCCCCTCCATCTCTTCTCCTTCATTTCTTCATTCATCTCCAACCTTCTAACATCTTCTTCCATTATCTCCCATTTTCTCCAAAACCTCCATAACCAAGGTATTGAAGCAACTAGTAGATTTCTTGCTCATCTTCCATTTTCAAGAGGTAAACCTTGTTCCTCATCAAGAATAAACCGTATGTTCTTCAATTATTTTCATGATCCAAGTTCATTTTCAACTAGGTTCATATTAGGGTTCATAACTTTGAAAATCTCTGGAAAATTGTAGAAAAATCATTTTAATGTGAAACCAATTTCTTTGATCTAGTTATGACCACTTCTTTCATTATCCAAAAGCATGTGATCAAAATCTTTTTCCTTCCCTAATTGTGTGAGTGGGCCGAACCTATGTTAGAAAAAGGGTTTAGTGTTTTTGTTTCATTTTTGAAATCTAATGCTTGATTTAAGCTCTCTAGTATTTATATAATTCAAATCCAAGAGCTTAAGTCCAACTAAAATTTCTAACCTATTTTTGTATTTAAGACCGAAACCCTACCCTAAGTGGTTGGATGATTTTATTCCATATTTTCAACTTATAGCAATTTATCCTAGCTATCTAAGACCTAAGTAGTTAGTACCCAAGAGATTAGAATGAGAAAATGATCCTAGCCCTAAATTGAATTGAATGGCCGAATCTAGCATAAAAAGAGTATAGTTGGGTTTGTTTGATTAATTATAGTTATGTTGTTTGGCTCAAGGTGAAACTGTTAAGCGGCGGTGTGATATCGAGGAACGTCGAGATCGGGATTTCGGTGCTAACTCGGGTGGGGGAAAGAATCAACCTATCGTCGAAATCGATAAGTAGTATATTATATAATAATTGTGTAGGGCGACCTAAACCCTACTAGTAGTGGAGTAATCGACAAGACCAAAATCACATTGGAAACCTTTTCAGTGAAACCAATGGTGATTCAGGGATTGTAGGTTTATCGATGTTAGGATGATTTTATCTTATCTAAGGTTGATTGAATTTATTATTATTATTATTGAATTGCTTATGTGATATTTTGTGGTATTTCAATATTTTTTGATATTGTGTTATACATGATCTGCCTGGTTTTTAGTACTATGTTTAGTTGATTTTAAGTGATGATATATGTTGTTCGGGACATAATTGTTTGGGTGAGAAAGTATCAGTGAATTAGAAGTGCCTAGAATAAATTGATTATTTTAAAGATGAAATGTGTCATATAATGTGAGTCAAGGCTAGGATGGAAGCTTGAGGCACTAGGTTGTTATTGATGTACTTCAGTGAGGTTTATAAGTTGTATTGTGTTTATAACCGTATGTTTGACACATATGAGGTCCAAAGTCCTTGTGGGACCGTCCAATTTTAGATTTAATTTGTGCAGCTATAGTGTCAATGCTTTGCTAGAGCACCCTCGAAAGAGAATTAAGGACCGACAGTACAGTGCAGCTATAGTGTCATTGTATTACATGAACATTCTTACCATGGATGAGTTTGTGCACCGACTGTACTGTGCAGCTATAGTGTCATTGATATGCACGAGCACCTTTGGTCCAGGGTATGCACCGACTTTACCGTGCAGCTATAGTGTCATTGCTTTGCATGAACATTCTCACCATGAATTAGGGTGTGCACCGATTTTGGGGACGCGTCGCTTGGATGACGGACTAACACCCCTAACGGGTATGGGGAATTAGTGGCCACGTCATCATAAAGGTTTAGTTGTGTGAGGTTGAGGGTAAAGGATGATACCTTAATTTTGAGGATGATTTGTTAGTTATATGTGTTGATTGTCTATGAATTTTATTATGTTATATACTATGACTCTTTTCCACTTTTCGATGGTAGAACTGCTTCTTATCCCTTATATCTTTCTGTGTGTTGCATTTTATCTTTCTATGGAATGATTTGAGAAGACCCTGTTGGTGAGCTGATTGAGGAGGAGTTGGATGGAACTCGGTATGAACCTTGAGGCCGGAGGATGAGCTGTGATCCATGGTGTTTAGGGTCTAGATAGTATGGCCAGTGTGTCTCAGGGAAATATTTGTACATGTTTCCGCTAGTATAACTTTTGTTTATGTATATGCCTGTGAGGGATCCTACCGAGAGGATTACCCTCAACAATGTTTTGGTAATGTAATAAATAAACAGGTGTGTATTTATATATTACAACATTGGTGTGTTTAATTTGTAGAAGTTATATGATTATTATATAAGTTTTAATTTTTACGTATTTTCGCATTACGTACGCGGTTAAGAATTTAATTAAGAAGGATTTAATCTAATAAAACAACGGGGTACAACGGGGTATCTCAGCAGTGACAAACAAACAACCTCCTCATTATCATCAAATATTCAAACACCGAAAACAATACGTCATATGCAGATGGAATACCTCAACCAGTGTATCACAGAAAATTCAATAACATAAATTCAAACATCATCAAATACCTATAATCAACCTAATATCGATAAACCTACAATCCCCGAATCAACATTGGTTTTAAAGAAACAGTTTCCAATGTGATTTTGGTCTTGTCGATTACTCAACTTCTAGTAGGGTTTAGGTCGCTCTACACAATTATCATATAATCTACTACTTATCGATTCTGATGATAGGTTGATTCTTTCCCCCACCTGGGTTATCACTGGAATTCCGAAATTGATGCCCCTCATTATTGTTATGTCTCTAAAATGTTTGATATGCATTTCCCTAAGTTTTGATGAAAAATAAACATTGGTTAATGATTTAATTAACCTTCATATTGGTTGCTAACCTATCTATTGAGTGTGCAGATTAATAAAAAAATAGAATCAGACGTCCAACAAAGTGAAACAAGCAGACGTCCAACAAAGTGTAACAAGCAGATGTCCAACACTGTAGTGTTTGTAGCACACGTCCAAAACACAAGAGAAAGAAACTCGCGTCCAATAAAAATATCAGGAGGCCGCGTCTAATAAAAAGTATCATAAGACCGCATCTAATAAAAATATCAGAAGGCCGCGTCCACCAAAAAGTATCAGAAGGCCGTGTCTACTAAAAACAACAGAAGGCCGCGTCTACTCAAAGTATCAGAAAAACCCGTCCAGTGAGGTATCAAAATTATCCGTCCAATAACGTGGCACTTGTAGCGCATCCATCAAAATATCAGAAAAGACCGTCCAGTGAGGTATCAAAATGGTCCGTCCAATAACGTGGCATATGTAGCTCGTCCATTAAGGAAGCAGATGGAGCTCGTCCATTAAGGTCAGAATGTATCCGTCCACTGAAGAACAAGAGACTCTTGTCCAGTAGAGTGACTGAGACTCTCTTCCAGTAGACTAACTGAGACTCTCATCCAGTAGAGTGACTGAGACTCTCGTCCACCAGAGTAACTGAGACTCTCGTCCAGTAAAATAACTGAGACTCTCGTCCACCATACTAACAGAGGCTCTCGTCCACTAAAGGTGACAGAAGCTCTCGTCCACTAAAGGTGACAGAAGCTCTCATCCACTAAAATTAACAGAAGTGCTTGTCCACTAAAGGTGACAGAAGCGCTCGTCCACTAGTCTTTGGACTTGCTGAGTCCTTAATATGGAGCTAGTCTACTAGCTCGAATGAAAACTCAAATGACTAGATAGATGTGATTATTTTCAAGATGGAAGCACTTATCTTATGATCGCGAATTCTTTAAGGATTATCAGAATCTTGGTTCAAGAACCAGAAAAAGACTTGAAGCCTTCTCTCCTACTCAGTTTCACGATTATCAAGAAAAGTCAGAAGCTACTCTCTCAAGCAACCTTGGATAATCAGAACCAAAGACCAGTTAAAGAATGCTTCCAACGTGCTTTATTCCCTAGTACCTCTGGTCCTTACACAAAAAGGGAAGTGCACTCAGCAAAGTACAAAAAGCTCTCTGCTCAACTTTGATATGGCTGTAGCACGATGAATAAAGCCATGATCCTTCATGTTAGAATACAACCAACGACTCTATTGCATTAATGGCTGCCCAGAACGACTCTATTGCATTAATGGCTGCCCAGAACGACTCTAATGCATTAATGACTACTCAGAACGACTCTATTGCAATTAATGAAGTTCTGCTTGAAGCCAACATCTGAGAGGATGTCTCTAACGGATCCTAAATGCTTGAAGACCATAAATACAGAAGCCATTGAAGATGAAGAAAAAGAATACACATTGCATTAAAAACGCCATTACTCTAAGCATTTATTTCTTCATTCTTTTATTCTTTATTCTTCAATCATTTTGAAGTCATTATGCAGACTTTCCTGAGCCTTACATTTAAACCACTCTCAGAGTGTTAGTGAAAGATCTGCCTGTGAGAAATTGTATTTATTACAAACCAAATCTCTCAAACAAACCCAAGTGAGCCTGAAGAGGCTAGGTGTGAAAACAATACTTGTCTTGAGCCTGAAGAGGCTAGGTGTGCAAATAATACTTGTCTTGAGCCTGAAGAGGCTAGGTGTGCAAATAATACTTGAGTCTATAACCTTATCAGTTATAGTGGATAAATCTTGGTGCTGCCAAGGACTGGACGTAGCTCTTTGATTTGAAGAGTGAACCAGGATAAATCACCGTGTCAATCTCTCTTCCCTTAAAATCTTTAATTGCTTTAGTTTTACTTGCATCTGTCAAGTGGTGTGTGTGCAATAGTCACCCGTCCATCCTGTATTCTTCCACTCGTCCAAAGCTAGCTTTCTGTTTGCGAAAAGATTTCAGCTTTGCTTAAATTCTGATAAACACAATTCAACCCCCCCTTCTCGTGTTTATAGTTGACTATTTCAGTTATCACGCCACGCGTTATCAAATTCACCTTCATCCAGAAAACACAACAACAAGTTAATCAATAAACCGTCCCTTAACCACTTTTAGTTAGGTTCGTCCAAGTAATTCAAATGAGGGTTAGGGTTATGTTCTCATTCTAATCTTTTGGATTCTAGGTGCTTAGGTCTTGGATAACTAGGATAAATTGTTGGAAGTTGAAAATATGAAACAAAATCCTCTAACCTCCAAGGTTAGGTTTTCGGCCATGAGCATAAAAATAGGTGAGAAAATTCTTTTGATTACATGCTCTTGGATAATGAAAGTAGTGATCATAACTAGATCATAGAAATTGGTTTCACATTTTTAGGATTTTTCTACAATGTTCTAGAATTCTTTAAAGTTCTACATCAAAGAAAATAAAATCATGAAATAGGATAAAAATGACTTCAAGAAGGAGAATAGATGATCAAGGATCATCATATTACCTCAAGTGATGATGGAAATGGAAAGAAGATGATGATCTTGATTCACTTCAACAAGGATGCACTTAGAGCTCTTGAAAATGGAGTTTGTGTTTTGGTTGAAGAAGAAGAAAAAAATGAAGGAGAAGAGATGTATAACAGCCTGTTTTTAATTATGCTGTTTAACCGATTAAAATATAATTAATTATATTTTAATCTGAGAGTTAGAAAGTGATTTTAAATAAAATAAAATCATATTCATAGTCTCTCTTATGGTAGAAGGCTACGGTGAAATTTTGGGTTGAAAATTCAGACGGAGCCCGGTCTGCGTTTTTTAACTGATAGTATAATTTTATACTGACAGAAAACCCTAATTTGACCCGAAAACTGAAATTTGTAGATTTTTTTATATTTTGTCCGTAAGGAAGTCTACTTTCCAAATTTTTGATCAGAAATAAAATATTATGTTTATTCGGACGAATTTTGGTAAAAGTTCGGACGGAAAACATTCGGTGTTTTCACTGATAATAAGATTTTAATGATCAGAAAACCTAATTTTGGATCTTGAATGAAATGGTTTATACTTAAATCATATTTCTAACGAGTTTGGTTGTTTTGAAAATTTTCAACCGAAAATGAAATATTACGCTTTTACGCAGGCGTAAAACCCTAATCGGGAAACCGACGGAGTCGAAAACGGAATTGCATAGACCCGTCAAGAGATCGGGACAATGAGTCATACATGATGACTCATGGAGGATGAGTCACCAAGCATTTATAAGCATTAAATGCTAGTTATAATGACTTTTAGGAAAAAAGACCAAAATACCCCCAAGCTTTCGCGGGTATTAACAAGACACATATACGCACTCTTAACCACTCATTTTACGTGGTTGTAAACCTCCCACATCTCTCCAATTTCGTGCATCCACCTCCAATAAATCATACCTATTTTATTTTGCTCTCATTTCATTATTTTCCTCTCAAAATCCGAAATCGGGTAAATGACGGAGCTGCGTACGAAATATCCGGGAACCGCTAACGGATATGATCAGTGACTCATTGGTGAGTCACTATGTGTGGCCCAAAATCAGCCACACCGCATCAAATATGAGCCACCTATTCTTAACCATGATTAGCCAAAATAACCTTAGTTAAGTAAACTATTAACTATGGTTAATCATATATTAATTTAATGTTCACAAAACCCATTATTTGGACTCTAAGAAACCAAACAAGGCCTAAGATATAGCCTATATATACCACCAAAACCGCAGCCCCTTCACTCACACCTTCATCCTCTTCACCTTCCTCACCAACTAAGTTACAAAACCAAAAGAACACCGAATCCCTACCAAAATTATGACCCTCTTACTTTTTGAAAATCGAAAAATTCTCAACATAATAGTTGTTCATATTTCTCGTTTCTTTCCAACAAGCTAAAGATCATCAAAATCCGATAAGTGGATTGGGAGAAAGGCTCAAAATACCGAAACTGCCCAGAATTCTCAGCAACCCACGAAACAGCATAAAGAAGGCCCTTTTCACCCCTGTGATGATCCAAACCAAATGAAACCTTAAACACAAAAGTTGTTCCTTTTCTTATTATATTTCTAACAAGCCAAAGTTCGTGATTTTTGGATGTGTATATTGTGAGATACACTCACAATACCATCACACCCTCAAGCTGTCCAGTTTTCAACTTAGTGAAGGTTGATCATTTTCATCATCTCTTCAATCTTCAAGAGGTAAAAGCTCATCTCCTTGATCATCTAAGCTTTCATATTCATGTATTTCTCATGTTTATGCCATGAATCATATTTTTCCATTTCTAGATCTAAAACTTTGAAAATTCATGGAAAATCATAGAAAAATCCTTTTAATGTGAAACCAATTGCTATGATCTTTCTATGTTTCTACTTCCATAATTCAAGAGCTTGAATCCAAATAAATTTCCTAGTCTACTTTTCTAATATGGGCCGAAACCCTAACCTTTGGTGTTAGAGGATTTTGTTTCAATTCTTTTAGTTATGATCATTGGTTTTATAATTATAAATGCTTAAGGATCATTGATCTAAGAGTTTATGAAGTTTTGAAATCCCTAGCCTTATTTTGGGTTGTCATAGCCGAACCTAGCCTTTTGTGGTTAAGCATGAATTTTGTTTGATTAATTCATTCTTATGTTGATTGGTTGAAGGTTGATTTAATAAACCGTAGGGTCGTGACGAGGAGTGGGAAGTTCGTATTTCCGGAGATAAGCTCAGGTGGGAGAAAGAACCATTCCATCGTCGGAACCGATAAGTAGTATATAATTTATAATAATGGTGTAGGGCAACCTAAACCCTACTAGTGGTCGAGTAATTGACAATACCAAAATCGTATTGGAAACTTTTCCGTAATACCAATGATGATTTGGGAATTGTAGGTTTATCGCCTTAGGTTAATTGTTCATATTTGAGGATGCCTGAATTATTTACTTTTGACTGTTTGTCCGCTGGTTGAGGTATTCTACTGCATGTGACGTTTATTTTAGTGTTCGAATATTTTGTTGATTATTGTGTTATGCATGATCTGCCTGGTTTGATAAATTGCTTAGTAGATTTTAAGTAAAGATATATATTACTTGGAGGTATTTTGTTTGGTTGAGAGTTTTGAATATGAATTATATGTGCCTCGCTATTATTTTATAGAAGTGATGTGATATAGAATGTAAGTGGAGGTTATGAGGAAAAGCTTGAGGTACTAGGTTGTTATTGATAAAAGTCAGTGAGAATCATATGATGCATTGTTGTTCATAACCGGGTATTTGAGATACACGAGGTCCGAAGTTCTCGTGGACCGTTCCAAATTAGAAGTTAAGTTGTGCAACTATAGTGTCATTACTATGGATGAGCACCCTTGACAGTTGAGAGAAAAAATCAGGGTCTGCACCGACGGTACTGTGCAGCTATAGTGTCATTGCTTTGCATGAGCATTCTCACCATGGATGAGAATGTGCACCGGAGTTGGGAACGTGTCACTTGGACGACTGGCTGACATTCCTAACGAGGGATGTGTGACAGGATTAGCAGTGGCCACGTCAGCATAAAGGTTTAGTTGTATGAGTTGGAGGGTAGAGGATGATGTTATAAAGTATGGATGATTGTAAATTGTGAGTGATGCATGTTTGTGACTATTATTGTATTATGTGCTATGAATCTTTTCCTCTTATGATGATAGAACTGTTTCTTATCTCCCTATATCTGTATTTTTTGTGTATGTCTACTTTGTTACGTTAGAAGACCAGATGGACGAATATGTTGCTGAGGAGATGGATGGAACCCTGTACGAGACAGAGGTTGTTGAGGAGTTGAATGACATTCCGTATGGAGCTGACGCTGGAGAACAACCTACTGATCCTAATAATATAGTGTACTAAGTTTAGGGCCAGTGTGTCATATAAGACATTTTTATTTTCCGTTAGTTATAAGCAGTTTGTATAAATAAGTACCTGTGTGGGATCCTACTGAGAGGATACCCTAAACAGTGTTGTGTAAAATAAAGGATAATTAAGTGTGTATTTATGTAATATAGTTTTGGTGTGTTTTATATTTGCAGAAGTTATATGATTATTAATTAAGTTTTAATTTTTACGTATTTTCAACGATAAGCGTGCGATTAAGTAAATAAATAATAAGGTTCTAATTTAATAATACAATGGGGCACAATAGGGTGTCTCACACAACCTATTTCTAAGGTGGAATGGTCTAGCGAGAACTCTTGACCTCGTGTATTATATTACTAATACAAGGTTGTGGACAACAACACCGACCTCGTGTATTATATTACCAATACACGTGAATCTCACCAACCCATTTTAACAACATCCTAGTGCCTTAACCTTCCATTAGAACTCAACACATATTCTAGGTCACCACACCTCATTAAAATACATCATCTAGGTTAGGCATCTCTAAGTCAGCATTATTCTCATACCCAAAACAAACAACTATCTCTCGAACAACATATATATATTTGCTTAAAATCCACTAAGCATAATATTAACAACCAGGAAGATCATGCATAACACATCATTAGAAAATATTCACATCTAGTAAACCATAAAGTCAAACTTTGTCACGGCCTGGCCGTGATAGCCATCACGACCATGACAGGCATCAAAGGCAAGCATTTCTACAACACAGAACAGTCACGACATGGCCATGACAACAATCATGGCCGTTGTAACACCTACCTTTTTATTTTTTCAGTAAAAATATTTTACACTGTATTAACTTGTATAAATGTATTTATTTATATTTTTACATGAGTTCATGGGGATTGATTTTTATGAAATAAAAATTATATTCATACTCTATCTTAGGGTAGAAGCTTACGATAAAAATTTGGGTTGAAAATTCAGACGGAACCCGGTCTGTGTTTTCACTGACAGAATAATTTTATTGAGCAGAACACCTAATTTTGACTATTGAATGAAACAATATAGGTTTTTATCGCGTTTTCAACGAGATAGGGTATTTTGAAATTTTTGTGAAAAAATAAGATATTAGATGATTCTCGGGTGTTTTGGTTGTTGATCGGGTAATCGACGGAGCCGGGAACAGATAACAGAAAATATCTAGATATTTATTAAAATAAATATCTAGATATTTATTTAACAATATCTAGATATTAAATGAAAATATCTAGATATTTATTAAAAAAATATCTAGATATTTATATTAACTTAACCATGATTCTATTAAACCTAACCTAAGTTAAAACCAATTTCCTACCTATAAATACCCCCCCACGGAAGCTCCTCCCCTCCATCTCTTCTCCTTCATTTCTTCATTCATCTCCAACCTTCTAACATCTTCTTCCGTTTTCTCTCATTTTCTTCCCTTTTCTCCAAAACCTCCATAACCAAGGTATTGAAGCAACTAGTAGATTTCTTGCTCATCTTCCATTTTCAAGAGGTGAACCTTGTTCCTCATCAAGAATAAACCCTATGTTCTTCAATTATTTTCATGATCCAAGTTCATTTTCAACTAGGTTCATATTAGGGTTCATAACTTTGAAAATCTCTGGAAAATTGTAGAAAAATCATTTTAATGTGAAACCAATTTCTTTGATCTAGTTATGACCACTTCTTTCATTATCCAAAAGCATGTGATCAAAATCTTTTTCCTTCCCTAATTGTGTGAGTGGGCCGAACCTATGTTAGAAAAAGGGTTTAGTGTTTTTGTTTCATTTTTGAAATCTAATGCTTGATTTAAGCTCTCTAGTATTTATATAATTCAAATCCAAGAGCTTAAGTCCAACTAAAATTTCTAACCTATTTTTGTATTTAAGGCCGAAACCCTACCCTAAGTGGTTGGATGATTTTATTCCATATTTTCAACTTATAGCAATTTATCCTAGCTATCTAAGACCTAAGTAGTTAGTACCCAAGAGATTAGAATGAGAAAATGATCCTAGCCCTAAATTGAATTGAATGGACGAATCTAGCATAAAAAGAGTATAGTTGGATTTGTTTGATTAATTATAGTTATGTTGTTTGGCTCAAGGTGAAACTGTTAAGCGGCGGTGTGATATCGAGGAACGTCGAGATCGGGATTTCGGTGCTAACTCGGGTGGGGGAAAGAATCAACCTATCGTCGGAATCGATAAGTAGTATATTATATAATAATTGTGTAGGGCGACCTAAACCCTACTAGTAGTCGAGTAATAGACAAGACCAAAATCACATTGGAAACCTTTTCAGTGAAACCAATGGTGATTCGGGGATTGTAGGTTTATCGATGTTAGGATGATTTTATCTTATCTAAGGTTGATTGAATTTATTATTATTATTATTGAATTGCTTATGTGATATTTTGTGGTATTTGAATATTTTCTGATATTGTGTTATACATGATCTGCCTGGTTTTTAGTACTATGTTTAGTTGATTTTAAGTGATGATATATGTTGTTCAGGATATAATTGTTTGGGTGAGAAAGTACCAGTGAATTAGAAGTGCCTAGCGTAAATTGATTATTTTAAAGATGAAATGTGTCATATAATGTGAGTCAAGGCTAGGATGGAAGCTTGAGGCACTATGTTGTTATTGATGTACTTCAGTGAGGTTTATAAGTTGTATTGTGTTTATAACCGTAAGTTTGACACATATGAGGTCCAAAGTCCTTGTGGGACCGTCCAATGTTAGATTTAATTTGTGCATCTATAGTGTCCATGCTTTGCTAGAGCACCCTCGAAAGAGAATCAAGGACCGACAGTACAGTGCAGCTATAGTGTTGTTGTATTACATGAACATTCTTACCATGGATGAGGTTGTGCACCGACTGTACTGTGCAACTATAGTGTCATTGCTATGCACGAGAACCTTTGGCCCAGGGTGTGCACCGACTTTACCGTGCAGCTATAGTGTCATTGCTTTGCATGAACATTCTCACCATGAATAAGGGTGTGCACCGATTTTGGGGGCGCGTCGCTTGGATGACGGACTAACATCCCTAACGGGTATGGGGAATTAGTGGGCACGTCATCATAAAGGTTTAGTTGTGTGAGGTTGAGGGTAAAGGATGATACCTTAATTTTGAGGATGATTTGTTAGTTATATGTGTTGATTGTCTATGAATTTTATTATGTTATATACTATGGCTCTTTTCCGCTTTTCGATGGTAGAACTGCTTCTTATCCCCTATATCTTTCTGTGTGTTGCATTTTATCTTTCTATGGAATGATTTGAGAAGACCCTGTTGGTGAGCTGATTGAGGAGGAGTTGGATGAAACTCGGTATGAACCAGAGGCCGGAGGACGAGTTGTGATCCTTGGTGTTTAGGGTCTAGATAGTATGGCCATTGTGTCTCAGGGAAATATTTGTACATGTTTCCGCTAGTATAACTTTTGTTTATGTATATGCCTGTGAGGGATCCTACTGAGAGGATTACCCTCAACAGTGTTTTGGTAATGTAATAAATAAACAGGTGTGTATTTATATATTACAACATTGGTGTGTTTAATTTGTAGAAGTTATATGATTATTATATAAGTTTTAATTTTTACGTATTTTCACATTACGTACGCGGTTAAGAATTTAATTAAGAAGGATTTAATATAATAAAACAACGGGGCACAACGGGGTATCTCAGCAGTGACAAACAAACAACCTCCTCAATATCATCAAATATTCAAACACCGAAAACAATACGTTATATGCAGATGGATTACCTCAACCAGTGTATCACAGAAAATTCAATAACATAAATTCAAACATCATCAAATACCTATAATCAACCTAATATCGATAAACCTACAATCCCCGAATCAACATTGGTTTTAAAGAAACAGTTTCCAATGTGATTTTGGTCTTGTCGATTACTCGACTTCTAGTAGGGTTTAGGTCGCTCTACCCAATTATCATATAATCTACTACTTATCGATTCCGATGATAGGTTGATTCTTTCCCCCACCTGGGTTATCACTGTAATTCCGAAATTGATGCCCCTCGTTATCACGCCACGCGTTATCAAATTTACCTTCATCCAGAAAACACAACAACAAGTTAATCAACAAACCGTCCCTTAACCACTTTTAGTTAGGTTCGTCCAAGTAATTCAAATGAGGGTTAGGGTTATGTTCTCATTCTAATCTTTTGGATTCTAGGTGCTTAGGTCTTGGATAACTAGGATAAATTGTTAGAAGTTGAAAATATGAAACAAAATCCTCTAACCTCCAAGGTTAGGTTTTCGGCCATGAGCATAAAAATAGGTGAGAAAATTCTTTTGATTACATGCTTTTGGATAATGAAAGTATCATAGAAATTGGTTTCACATTTTTAGGATTTTTCTAAAATTTTCTAGAATTCTTTAAAGTTCTACATCAAAGAAAACAAAATCATGAAATAGGATAAAAATGACTTCAAGAAGGAGAATAGATGATCAAGGATCATCATATTACCTCAAGTGATGATGGAAATGGAAAGAAGATGATGATCTTTATGCACTTCAACAAGGATGCACTTAGAGATCTTGAAAATGGAGTTTGTGTTTTGGTTGAAGAAGAAGAAAAAAATGAAGGAGAAGAGATGTGTAGCAGCCTGTTTTTAATTATGCTGTTGAACCGATTAAAATATAATTAATTATATTTTAATCTAAGACTTAGAAAGTGATTTTAAATAAAATAAAATCATATTCATAGTCTCTATTATGGTAGAAGGCTACGGTGAAATTTTTGGTTGAAAATTCAGACGGAGCCCGGTCTGCGGTTTTTTAACAGACAGTATAATTTTATACTGACAGAAAACCCTAATTTGGCTCGAAAATTGAATTTTGTAGATTTTTTTTATATTTTGTCCGTAAGGAAGTCTACTTTCCAAATTTCTGATCAGAAATAAAATATTATGTTTATTCGGACTAATTTTGGTAAAAGTTCAGACGGAAAACATTCGCTGTTTTCACTGATAGTAAGATTTTGATGATCCGAAAACCTAATTTTGGCTCGTGAACGAAATGGTTTATACTTAAATCATATTTCTAACGAGTTTGGTTGTTTTGAAAATTTTCAACCGAAAATGAAATATTACGCTTTTACGCGGGCGTAAAACCCTAATCGGGAAACCGATGGAGTCGAAAACGGAACTGCATAGACCCGTCAAGAGATCGGGACAATAATTCATACATGATGACTCATGGAGGATGAGTCACCAAGCATTTATAAGCATTAAATGCTAGTAATAATGACTTTTAGGAAAAAAGACCAAAATACCCCTAAGCTTTCGCGGGTATTAACAAGACATATCTACGCACTCTTAACCACTCATTTTACGTGGTTGTAAACCTCCCACATCTCTCCAATTTCGTGCATCCACCTCCAATAAATCATACCTATTTTATTTGGCTCTCGTTTCATTATTTTCCTCTCAAAAACCGAAATCGGGAAAATGACGGAGCTGCGTACGAAATTTCCGGGAACCGCTAACGGATAGGATCAGTGACTCATTGGTGAGTCACTATGTGTGACCCAAAATCAGCCACACCTCCATCAAATATGAGCCACATATTCTTAACCATGATTAGCCAAAATAACCTTAGTTAAGTTAACTATTAACTATGGTTAATCATATATTAATTTAATATTCACAAAACCCATTATTTGGACTCTAAGAAACCAAACAATGCCTAAGATATATCCTATATATTCCACCAAAACCGCATCCCCTTCACTCACACCTTCATTCTCTTCACCTTCCTCACCAACTAAGTTACAAAACCGTAAGAACACCGAATCCCTACCAAAATTATGACCCTCTTACTTTCTGAAACTCGGAAAACTCTCAACATAAAAGTTGTTCATATTTCTCTCTTATTTCCAACAAGCTAAAGATCATCAAAAACTGATAAGTTGATTGGGAGAAAGGCTCAAAATACCGAAACTGCCCAGAATTCTCAGCAACCCACGAAATAGCATAAAGAAGTCCCTTTTCACCCTTGTTATGATCCAAACCAAATGAAACCTTCAACACAAAAGTTGTTACTTTTCTTCTTATATTTCTAATAAGACAAAGTTCGTGATTTTTGGATGAGTATATTGTGAGATACACTCACAATACCATCACACCCTCAAGCTGTCCAGTTTTCAACTTAGTGAAGGTTGATCATTTGCTCCATTTCTTCAATCTTCAAGAGGTAAAAGCTCATCTCCTTGATCATCTAAGATTTCATATTCATGTATTTCTCATGGTTATGCCATGAATCATATTTTTCCATTTATATATCTAAAACTTTGAAAATTCATAGAAAATCATAGAAAAATCATTTTAATGTGAAACCAACACTAGTGCAATAAGTGCTTTTTACGTCAGTTAAAATTGATTTTATACATCAGAATATTGTTTGACATAAATACAGCTGACGTTAATAGTTAATATTTTAACGCCAGTTGTTTAAACAACTGACGTTAAATATAAAACTATTAACGTCAGTTCTTTAACACAAATGACGTTAATGTTGTTCAAACTAATGTCAGCTCTGTTAAAGAACTGACGTTACAGGTTTTATTTTTAACGTCAGTTTCCTAAATCAACTGACGTTAATAGTGTACTGTATATTTTATAAAATATTATTAACGTCAGTTGTTTGATGCAACTGACGTTAATAGATTTTTTTTTTTTAAATTCAGTTTTAAAATATCACTCCCCTCAGCTATCCCTGCATTCACTAAATATCCCAGTAACACAGAATATCACACACATTACAGAATTGCAAACACTACCCTTAAATTTTCAATATTAACTAAAAGAAAAGAAATATACAAAGGAACAATGGGGGGACTTAAAACCAAAACCCATGTATAGGAAAAACATAACTATCTACAAGTATATATATATATATATATATATATATATATATATATATATATATATATATAAATTTTAGTCTCTAGTGTCTAAAAACAAAACTACCAATCTAAGTATATATATATATATATATATATATAAATGTTATTAATTAGTTTCTAAAGTCTCACAAAAAACTATTCATCTAAGTATTTCGGAGGAATCTTGTCAATTCCTTTTTCAGCCGTATACTTAAAGAAGAATTCTGCCAAGCGCATCCTCAAGTCTCTAAACTCATCTTTTTGAAGAGGCAATTGGTTGTTAAATGCCTACACACGTTCAAATAATAACAATAACATTAACGCAAGTCATCACCAAAACTATAATATATAATTTAACAAGTTGTTTAAATATTACCTTCTTCCATCCATCCGTAATAGATGCAGAGACTATGTTCAGCATATGAAGCATCACATAATAGCCGCACGAGCACCCGTCAGGTTGAAATCGAGACTACAAACAAAATTAATTTCAGTGTCAGTTAAATATACATATAAATTAGTAATTATAATATTAATTATTTAATAAATAAACTACCAAACCTTGAGGATGATCCAATCAGGATTTCCTTTAGCCTTAGAAGTCCTACTTCTCCCGTTGGCGCAACTTATGCTACTCGCCTTCAGCGTGCTATCATAAACAAATAATCATGTCAATTAAAAAATTCATATATCATGTGTGTAATAAACTAAAAACAAATTATATTAAAACTTAAATTAAATTTAAGATTAGTTACTTACGTATTTACAGCTTCCACCATCTCTTGTGGCGCGTTTTGGTGGAGAGAGCAGAAGAATATGACATTATGCCTAGACGGGTGAAGTACGAGCAACTGTCAATGGTTATTCATAGAGTAGGGAGCCAGATATAATTCTTTCCGATTGTCTCCCATCAAGTTCCCTATGTATTTACTTAATTCATCGCCAGCAAAGAATTGAGGCATAAGGATTGACGGATCTAAGAAGCCATAAACTGATTTGGAGCCCTTATCAAGCTGAAGACGATGGAGATACCTAAGATATGAAAAGGCGTGGATGTTAATTACATAATATATATATTGAAATTAAAATAAATTATTAAATGGAAAAATATGAAAAACAAATAAGTTATAAAATTAAAAATAACTTATGTGCACCTGAGACTCAAAACCGTGCTGGCCATCCACACGTTATCTCTGCAGGCGTGCCCGAGATCTTCACCATAGAAGGAAAATATCCTCTCTTGATTTGGGCGTGCCACCCATCCATCGTGCTCCAATGGACATTCAAAAATCTCAAAGGCATAATCTTCACCAAGTGAGAACAAACGAGTGACAGGTGACTGCGACACCGATGTCGACTTGACCTTCAATTTATAAAAAATAAAATAGATAAGTTGTTGATAATTAAAAAAACACAAGTAATTATTTGACTAATTTGGACATTAATAATGAATACATACCTTTGTTACCATTTAGAGCTCACGACGTTTGAAGTCCAACTCAAGCTCACGCCTTTGCATTTCCAACTCAAGCTCACGGCGTTGGACTTCCAACTCCCGCTCCCTAGCTGCCAACTCATCGTCATCCACATGTGCCCTACTATAACTCTCTTTTGTGCTCACATGTGAAGGGTTGGCATGTCCTGCGGTGTCCTGGGATGAACCGACGGAGGAAAGCTCTCTAGCAAGCGCCTGCTTGAATTCTGGGTTGGATAGGAAGCTTTTCATCAGATGCATTGTAATAGCAGGGTTGGAGATGAGCTGCTGAGTCATGGATTCCAAAATTGATGCCTCATCGATGACCCGCTTTCGTGAAGCAGACTTGCCATAATATTCTCTGATGGTCATGTTCCCAGGAACACCGATAACCCGACCAGGATGGTCTTTCTTGCCTAGAGCAGTCATCAAGACGTCCCACCGTCCAGAAGGCAAGAGTGAGGGTTGAGAGTGAGGATGCGCTTCGCTGAATTCTTCTTCAAGTATGCGGCTGAAAAAGGAATTGACAACATACCTTCGCACTACTTAGATGAATAGTTTTTTTGTTAGACTTTAGAAACTAATTAATAACATGTATATATATATCCTTAGATAGTTTTGTTTTTTAGACATTGGAACTAAAATTTATTTATATATATACATGGGTTTTGGTTTTAAGTCCCCCCATTGTTCAATTTTCCTTTGCAATTCTGTAATGTGTGTGATATTACGTATTCTTGGGACTGAATGCGGGGATAGGCTGAGGGGAGTGATATTTTAAAACTGAATTTAAAAAAAAACCTATTAACGTCGGTTGTATCAAACAACCGAGCGTTAATAGTATTTTATAAAATATACGATACACTATTAACGTCGGTTGTTTATTACAATCGGCGTTAAAATTAAACATTTAACGTCGTTCTTTATAACAAGCGGCGTTAGTTTTAACAAAATCAACGTCCGTTGTCTTAAAGAACTGACGTTAATAGTTTTATGTTTAACGTCAGTTGTTTAAAAAACTGACGTTAATTTTTACAAAATTAACGTCAGTTTTGTTAACGAACTGACGTTAATAGTTTTATATTTAACGTCAGTTCTAAACTGACGTTAAAATATTAACTATTAACGTCAGCTGTATTTACGTCAGTCAGTATTCTGACGTAAAAAATCAATTTTAACTGACGTAAAAAGCACTTATTGCACTAGTGAAAGTATTATGATTTGAATTTTGAAGTATGCCTATCGATGTTGCAATCGATGTATAACCTTAGTCAGAGAGTTTCAAGTTCTGAATCTTGAACTCAATCGATGTGTAAATCGATGTATAAGCTATGTCAGAGAGTACCAAGTTCTAAATCTTGAACTCAATCGATGTAGACATCGATGTATAGGGCAAGTTAGTGAGTCCTAAGTTTTGGAAACTCCACTCAATCGATTTATATACAGGGAGCAGTGTTTATTGATTTAGGGATTCATTAGATGTAGCAATCGATTTATAGCAGATTAGTTTGAGATTTTCTGAATTTTGGAGCAGGTAAATTGATGTTGGAATAGATGTATAAAGACTTCCAGAAAGTCATGTTTTCTGATTTTGTCTAACAATCACTGTATCAATCGATGTGCTAGTGTTTCTAAGCCTAAAAACTTTAACAAATCGATGTAATAATCGATGTAAAGGTACTAAAATCATATTTCCAGTTTCATACATAGATTGCACAATCTGTGTACTAGCTTTGAGGTTTTGGTTTTAGCTTAAGCTAATCGATTGTCAAATCAATGCACGAAGATCAAATATCAAAAAATCATGCATTCAATCATACAAAACATCAACCATAGGTTGGATAAATTATTCCCAATTCTCTTCTTATGTAATAGAAGCTTTCCTTAGCCAATGGTTTAGTGAAAATATCAGTTAATTGCTTAGATGTATCAACATATTCAATAACTATATCTCCACTTTGTATATGATCCCTTATGAAATGATGTCTTATTTCAATATGTTTAGTTCCAGAATGCATTATAGAATTCTTAGATTTATAGCACTAGTGTTGTCATATTTGATTGGCACTTTCTCTAAGAGAACACCATAGTCAATGTGTTGTTGTTTTAACCAAAGGATTTGTGCACAACAACTACCTGCTGCAGCATATTCTGGTTTAGTAGTTGACAAAGACACACTTGTTTGTTTCTTACTAAACCTGGAAACTAGTGAGTTCCTTAGTAAGTGGCAGGTCCCACTAGTACTCTTCCTATCCAACTTGCATCCAGCAAAGTCAGAGTTAGAGTATCCTATAATATTACATGTTGAACCCTTAGCTTACCATAAACCCATTTCTCTTGTTCCTAGCAAATATTTCATGATTCTCTTTACAGCTGTTAAGTGCGATTCCTTAGGGGTTGATTGATATCTTGCACACATGCAAACACTAAAAATTATATCAGGCCTACTAACTGTTAGGTAAAGTAAGGAGCCAATCATACCACTGTACTTGGATATGTCTACAGTTTTACCTTTTTCATCCTTGTCCAAGTAACATGATGGACTCGTTGGAGTTGCCATTTCCTTTGCATTCTCCATGCCAAATTTCTTCAATAGTTCCTTGCAGTATTTTGCTTGGCTTACAAAGGTCCCATCATCACATTGTTTGATTTGAAGTCCCAGGAAGAAAGTGAGTTCTCCCATCACGGACATCTCAAACTCATTTTGCATTAACTTAGTAAATTCCTTACATAGTGAATCATTAGTAGCACCAAATATAATATCCATCAACATATATTTGTACAAGTAGTATATTTTGAACTTTTCTTTTTGTGAAAAGTGTTGTATCAACCTTGCCTCTAGTAAAACCTTTTTGTAATAAAAAGTTACTCATATATTTTTAAGTCCATATAGGGCTTTGGTGAGTTTATAAACATAATTAGGAAATTCATTCATTTCAAAACCAGGTGGTTGACCAACATATACTTCTTCTTGTATAAACCCATTTAGGAATGCACTTTTAACACCCATTTGATATAACATGAAATTCATGATACATGCATATGCTAGCAACATTCTAATAGCTTCTAATGTAGCCACAGGTGCATAAGTCTCATCATAATCTATTCCTTCTTCTTGATTATAGCCTTTGGCTACTAATCTAGCCTTATTCCTTACTATGATACCATTTTCATCAAGTTTGTTCCTAAACACCCATTTTGTACCCATTATTTGTTTGTCCTTGGGTTTTGGAACAAGTTCCCAAACTTTATTTCTTTCAAACTGATTAAGTTCTTCTTGCATTGCCATAATCCAGTTTTCATCATCTCTTGCATCATCTATAGTTTTAGGTTCAATTTGAGATACAAAGACCATGTTGTTACTTGTATTTCTTAAAGAGTGTCTAGTAGTTACCCCTTTGGATATTTCACCAATAATGTTGTCTAGAGGGTGATTCCTTGGAATTCCCCACTCCTTAGGTAGTTCCTCATATTGTTCCTCTACTGGATTCTCTACAACTCCTTCCACTTTTGCATTGTCTTGCTTTTCTTCAAGTTGAGTTTCTTCCATGGTTTCTGTAACATCATCAAGAATATCCTTTCCTAAACTTTTGGGGTTAGTTTCATCAAATGTAACATGTACAGATTCTTCTATTGTAAACTCTAAAAGCTTCACAAGATAAAGAATAGCCTAGGAAAATACCTTCATAAACTTTAGAATCAAATTTACCTAGATTATCCTTGCCATTATTTAGCACAAAACACTTGCAACCAAAGATATGAAAGTGCGCAATATTTTGTTTTCTACCCTTATGCAACTCATATGGAGTTTTCTTCAATATTGGTCTAATCAAGACTCTATTTAGTACATAGCAAGCTGTACTAGCAGCATTTGCCCAAAAGTATTTTGGCACATTAGAGTCATTCAACATTGTTCTAGCAATCTCCTCAAGAGATCTATTTTTCCTTTCAACTACTCCTTTTTGTTGTGGAGTTCTAGGTGCTGAAAAGTTGTGTTGTATACCATGTTCATCACATAAATTCTCAAATTCCTCATTTTGGAATTCACCTCCATGATTACTTCTAGTAGATACAATTTTCACGTCTTTCTCATTTTGTACAAGCTTAGCCATTTTCTTAAAAGCAGAAAAGGCTTCATTTTTATGTGCTAAGAAATATGTCCAAGTATATCTAGAGAAATCATCAACAATCACAAGAGCATCAAGATTTCCACCAAAACTTTTTGTTCTAGAAGGACCAAAATGATCCTTATGCAACAATTGTAAAGGTCTAATAGTTGAAACAATGTTTTTAGCATTTAAAGAAGTTTTCACTTGTTTTCCTATTTGACAAGCATCACATAAACCATCTTTCACAATCTTCTTCTTAGGTAAACCAATTAAAATTTTTTTGGAAATCAATTTGTTCAAGTGATCCATGTGAATATGAGCTATTCTCCTATGCCATAGCCAATTTTCTTCTTTTGAAATTAAGCAACATGCATCATTAGAAGATAAATTGTCTAGATCTATCATATAGATGTAACTCACTCTATTTCCAATAAACTTAATGTGCTTATCATATCCATATTCAATCATACACATGTTTGAGTTAAAGTCTACCTGATACCCTTGGTCACAAAATTGACTTATGCTCAGAAGGTTGTGTTTGAGCCCTTCAACATAGAGAACTCCTTCAATATGAGTTGTTGGACTTTTTCCAATAGTGCCAACACCAAGTATTCTTCCTTTGTTGTTGTCACCATATGTTACATTTCCACCTTGTTTGTAAGTAAAGGAAGTGAATATTGTGATGTCTCCAGTCATGTGTTTGGAGCGGTCACTATCTAAATACCAACTTAAGCTTTTGGCTTTCAAAAACACCTGCAAAACAGATTTTAATGATTTGTCTTAGGTACCCAAATATTGTTGGGTCCTTTGGTGTTAGTCATGACATAAGTTCCCTTAGGAACCCGTATTTATTTGATACTCATCCTTGAAGGATTTCTAAAATAGCATGTAGAAGCAGTGTGTCCTTTTCTGCTTGTTCTGCCTTTGTTCAAATACTTCAATCATGGAAATCATCTTGTCTATTTTCCCATTCATTTCAACATACTCAAGTCCAGCTTCAGCTCTTGCTTCATTTCCAGTCAGCCTCACCCATTCTCCGTTAACTTTGGCAAGTTTCATCTTGCTTACGATGCTTTCTCCAAAATCGTGAGTTACTTGTCTTGCATAGAACATCTCTTCATTTTCCATTGGAACCTCAAAGTGTTCTAGCAATTTCACCACTAAGCCTGGATAGGGTAGGGTTGCACCACTGGTTTTGCAATCCAGCATATGTCTGATAATGATATAGCTCCAGCTGAGCTGTTTCTTTTCCACCATGGCCCACAACATTAGAAGATCATTATTTTGGACCACAGCATGATTTCCAGACCTGGGTAGAAGCATCCTAGTCAGTACATATTGCAGTAATCTGTGTTGGATATGCATAGCACTTATATTTATCAGTCTTCCTTCCTGTGCATTTTCTATCATAAGTACCTTCTTGGCTTCCTCTTTGTCATAGTTTTTCAACCAAGTGCTTTCTGGTCCTATTCCAGCTAGATTACTTCCCAAGTAATCCATCTTAGTAAATTCAGCAAACTTCTCAAAAGTCATCTCAATTCTTATATTCTTTACATCAGCAGAAAATCCAATATTATCCATTTCAAATGTGCAATAAAATGCTTTGATTAATGTTGGGTATATATCAGATTTAGTTTTTAAAAAGTCACTCAGCTTGTAGTCATTCAAGATCTTTTGAAAACTAAACTCATTGATGTCAAAGTAGTTGAAATCAACAGTCCTAGCCTCATGGATTTCTCTATGCTTAAAGTCATTCTTGTAAAGAAGTATAGACTCATCATCAGTAAAATACCTCTTTAACAGTTCCATCTCTGTGATTAGATCAGCATCCTAATCTTCTTCTTCTTGCTCAATTCTCTTCCTCTTTTTGAGTTTCTTTATTCTTTAGAGTTTCCTTCTCCTTGATCGCCTTCTTCTTTTCTTGTTTCTTTGGAGCTGGTTTGGAGGATTCAGGTATCACTTTCTTTCCCTTATCAAGAGTCTTCTTCTTGGCAAGTTCCTTGATTGGAAGCTTGTCCATCTTTGAGATTTTTCAGGTTCTTTCCTCTTAGGGCGTGAAGAAGTAGGAGAGGGTAAAACTTGTGGTGGAGTGGAGGATTAGGTTGAGGATGATTAAGTGGATTTAGAGGGAACATGAGTAGAAGGTTGAGTTTGCTTAACTCGGGCCATTGGAGCAAATTCTGAGCTCTGCTAAGGTTTGGGTATTTGGATTTTGATTTGGAATGTGAGAAGTTTTGGAGGGAAAAGCTGGGTATTTAAAGATCTAAGTCAGTCAATCAATGTAGCAATCGACTTATTAAAGGTTTTCAGCTGATAGAACTTGTGAATACATCGATGTACATAACTTCAGAAATATATTTTTATCTTTGTCAATCGATGTAGCAATCGATGCATAAGCTCTTCCAGAGAGCTATGCTAAATGGTTCAAGGTTGAAATCGATGTTGTAACCGATTTATATCAAATTAAAATTGAAATTTTCTGATTTTAGTTGCAGGTCAATCGATGTAGACATCGATGCATAGGGACTTCCAGAGAGTCACCTATTCTGTTTTGGTCACTCAATCGATGTATCAATCGATGTGCTGATGTTTTTGGTACTAAAAAGGTTGAGACAATCGATTGGTAAATCATGTTCAGGCACAAAAAATATATTTCTGAGATTATACATAGATTGCTCAATCTGTGTACTAGCTATAGTATAAGGATTTTTGCTTAAGCTTATCGATTGGTAAATCGATGCACAAAAAACAAGTATCAAGCAATCATGCATTCAATATACAAAACATCAAGCATAAGTTGGATCAATTATCCCCAATTCTCTTCTTATGTCATAGAAACTTTCTTTAACAAGTGGTTTAGTGAAAATATCAGGTAATTGTTTAGATGTGTCAACATATTCAACAACTATATCTCCACTTTGTATATGATCACTTATAAAATGATGCTTATTTCAATATGTTTGGTTCTAGAATGCATTATAGGATTTTTAGTTAGGTTTATAGCACTAGTGTTGTCACATTTGATTGGCACTTTCTCTAAGTGACCACCATAGTCAATGAGTTGTTGCTTCATCCAAAGGATTTGTGCACAACAACTTCCTGCTGCAACATATTCTGTTTCAGCAGTTGACAAAGCCACACTTGTTTGTTTCTTACTAAACAAGGAAACTAATGAGTTCCCAAACAAGTGGCAGGTGTGAACACCCTATTTTGACCAGGTCTTTTAGTTTTCATTAAAAATTTCAAAAAAATAAAAAATGCAAAGAAAATAAAAATAAAAAATAAAAAAATAAAAAAATAAAATTGATAAAAGATTTTAATTTTATTGGGCTAAACCAGTTAAACCCATTACTCAAACCCATTTCATCCTCCTCCAATACACCATAGCAGCCACCTTATTTTGAATTTGAATCCAGTTGGCAAATCCCTTAATTTTTGCAGATGAGGCTCACCCGTTTTGATTCTGTTTCAAATCAGAGATAGAAATTTTAATCTTGACAAATTTTTAGAATCAAAATCAGAACGAATTGACATTATAAAATCACAAAAGGGGCTACATAATAAAGGGGGAGGAAGAAAATTTATGAACAACAACAACAAAGAGTAGTGAGAAGAAGGAAAAAAATTCTGAACAGAAATCATAGCAGAAGGAGAGAAAAATTCAAGTGTCTCTGAGAGTGTTATGAAAATAGAGTGAAAATTCTGAGAACAATCAGTACAAAGAGAGGAGAGGAATAAGAGGAGAAGGAAGCGCCATTGTCCCTGTTATTTCGAGACCACCACGAACTGCCATCTTGTCCATCTCAAACTACCGCGAGTCGCCGTCCACACCCCGCCAGATCCGTCTGCGAATCGTCGCTCCGCCGTACCGATCGCGCTTCACAGCCACTGGAGGAACTCGTCTCGCCATCTCTGTTCCACCCAGTCGAGCATGCCGCCATGACATCTGCCGTAAGCCGCTGCCGATCTGCCTCTATTCTTTGCCAAGCCGTTGTGCATGAATCAGACTGCCACTGCTTCCTTTCCTTCATTTTCGTGTACACAGGTGAAGGAGAGAAGAAGAAAGGCTATCCCCTGTTGTAACGTTACTGCTTCTCCTTTTTTTTGGTATTATGATATTGTTTTGTATTGCATTTGTCTTTTCCTCTTATTATTTTTTTTTATTTTCTTTTTAACTTTTGCATATTTAATTTGGAGTAGTTATTGGACTTATGAGTGAATAAGGCTCAGATTAAGTGGGTTTAACATAATTTAAAAAAGAAGTGGGCAAATAAAAGTGTATGAAATTGGATTTGATCTTCTTTTATGCTTTTTCTTGTGAAACATTTATGTTGAAATAAATGAATAAAATGATAAAAAAATATAAAACATTTGAAAAATAATTTTGGGATTGCTTTGTGAAAGGTTTCACACTCAATTCCTTAGATGTGGGATAGCTCTATGGACATGTCTGCCATGTTCTATCTTGCTTAAGAGTTTTCGTTAAAAAAAATAAAAAACAAAAATTGAAATATATCAAAAATATTTTTAAATAAATAAAATAAATAAACCATTTTCATAAAAATTAAAATCAACCAACAAATAAAATATTTTGTATAAGAACTACGTGGCTTTGAGTTTCCCGTCACAGCAGGGAATACGTAGGAGCGAGATTAATCATCTTGTCAAGACAAAATTAATTTTTTTAACCTTATTTAGGATTTATCAATAATATATTTTAGAATTTTAGAAAGAAACATAAAATATTAAATAAAAATATATTAATAAATAAATTCTTCCTTGTAAATATTTTTGGGGTAAATAATAAATAATTTAATTTCGCACAATTTATTCAAGGTACCATTCGTAGAATGGGCGATGTAAGGTGCTTAACATCTTCCCTACTCATAACCAACTTCCGAGCTCAACTTGGTTCCAAAGACCATTTTTAAAGGTTTCCCAATTTTTCCTAAATTAAATAAAATTGGTGGCGACTCTACTTTTTCTTTAAAAATTTTTTTATTGCCGTCCCTGTCGCAATTTTTGGTTGCGACAGATGGCGACTCCGCTGGGGAGATTTCGAGAGTCAAGCCTAAGTAATGAGTTGCGCATTTTGGTATTTATTGTCTACCCCTTTTAATTGTTTTCTTTTATTTTATTATATATTTGATTCCTTTTTGATTTAATAATTATTTTTACATTAGGATTGAAGACCATGATATTTGTTGTTTGCTTGTCTTACAGGTTCAAGTAGTTTTGTTTTAGGATTGTACAGGTTTGTATGCCTCTAGCACACACAATGCCGACACTCATTTTTACATACTTTGAGCTCTATACCCGAGCTTGTGGGAGCTTAAGGATTAGGTGGTGACTCAACATTGTCATTGAAGGCCTAGTGCCTCTCTGATATTTGTTGACTCACCACTCGGATTGCTACTAGTGTCATGGACTAGTCATCCTGGAGGGTTTATCCCTACTTGTGATTAGGTTCACGAACTAGGTCCTTGACAAGGGCAATATGGGGACCATGACCTTTAGAAGTCTAGACACATCCTAAAGTTTACACTCCTAAATTGACTTAGTGGCCACTCGACTTAGAAGTTGCCATCGTAGGTACCCTTGATTAGGCCTTACCTCTTAAGACAATTTGAGACGTACCATATCTCCCTTGTGTTTTTCTATCCATTTACTTATTTATTTATTTATACTTCATTTCCCTTTGTGTTTTAACAAATGAATAATAAATAAATAAAATACATATTATATATATATATATTGTAAAATAATATCTTTTTTTAGGTGATTCTCTTTTGTGGAGGAAAGACACTATCTGTGTAGCAAGGAATGAAAATGTCTAACTCTAGCAATGCAATTGGCCTGAAGAAGAATATTAGAGTTGATGTGAAAATCAATGATGTGAAGACTTTAATGGAAATCAGTCGGTTGATTCCAAAAGAACATACTGAGTTTGTAAGCAAGTATGGGAAGATTTTGGACTTATTACACATACATGTAGATGCTTTGGGCTTGAGTGCTTTGGCCCAATATTGGAACCCGAATTTGAGGTGTTTCGAGTTGCCCAATTTGGATACGACACCGACTATAGAAGAATATGCTTACATGCTATGGATGCCTCTTCCAAGGGAGTTTCGTGTTTATTTCTATTATGGCCAGCATGTTAGTGATGGGAAGGTAGCAGAGTTGTTGGGAGTTCTACCGAAGCCATCAAACAAAATGGAAAAGGGAGCTGTCAAAGGTTTGAGGTGAAGATTCCTTGAAGTTTATCTCCAGGAACTGGAACGACAAAATAATTGGGTTATCTTCAAGCGGGTGTTAGCTTTAACCATTTATAGGTTGGTGCTTTTCCCTTTGATACCAGACATGGTGGATTACGCAGCCTTGGATGTCTACTGCAAGGTCGAAGAATATACTCTGAACCCTATTCCCGCAATTTTGGCAGAAACATTCCTATCATTGCAAGTTTGCCATGAAAGTCAACAAGGCAAATTACGATGTTGTGCACAAATGTTGTATGTTTGGATCGTGACTCACATGTATGCTCGAAATTATGTTAGTGGGATTGATGACCCTTTGAGGAGATTCCATCACATTCCGATAAAGCCGTGCAAACCCAAAGAATGGAGACAAGAATTTGATGAGGTTGATTCGAAAGCTTTTTGCTGGATGTGTCCTTGGTATAAAGGAAATACAGTTATCTTCAGTTGTGGGAATTTCTCGAATATTCCTTTGATGGGACCAAGGGGTTGCGTGTCATATTCTCCGGCACTTATGATTCGACAATTGAAATGGACTCAACAGGAACCACTTGAAGAGGTGTTAGGTGGAATTTCGTTCTTATATCAAGAATGCGAGGTTGTCAAGAATACAACAATAGTTGTTAGATCTGCCTGGAACAACATTCGGGTACTGGGATCAAATGAGTTGGGGAGACGAATTATTTCTCACACTAAAAACTATGAGGCATGGAGGAATGCAAGGAAAGGCAACCCTGTTATTTCGAAACCAATCCCGCATGAAGATGAAAATCCGCAAACGGGAGCAGAAATATTAAATAAGATCGAGATTATGATGGCCCAGATGGGACTACTAGAGGAAAAGAATGAAGCAGATCAGATCACCATCGTCACGCTCCAAAACCAAATCCAGAAGTTAAACATAAGGATAGAACATTTGAAAGATGAATGTGCCGATGCATATGAAGCCGCATGTCCAGCAAAGAGAGCAAGGAAGTGGAATATGAAAGAGTCGGAAGTTCGAGGATTACTAGCAAGGATAGAAGATCAAGAAAAAACATTGGCACAAATCTTCAAATAAAAAGAAGACTTGGGGGCAAAAATCGAAGTGCACGTTCAAACAATCCGGATGTTGGAGGAAAACATAGGATCTCTACAAGAAGCCTTAAATCATACTGAGTGCTACTTAGATGAAGGTTGGAATGCAGCTGCAACTATGCACAAATCATTGAAAAAATCACAAGAGAAAGAGCAACAATTATGGATGAGGGTTCGAATGTTCGAAAGGAACAATATGAGGATGAGATCAGACAACAGGAAGAATGGCTAGATAACTGGGAATCCGTGGCAAAAGATTTGAAGGATGACAGGGATGCTTGGAAGAAAAGATATGAACTCATCTCAGGAAGTTTGCAATACCATACCTATCATTTTGTGGGTCACCTCGAGGAAGCATTAGTCCAAACTCACATGAATGACGGATCTACAATACCTCCAAAATAGCTCACTTCATGAAGTATTGTAGCAGTCTTGCTAGCGGATTCAAAAGGAAGACTTTAAAACTTTTGATGTAATTCTGTTAGATGGGAGACATTGTATTTTCTCTTCAAAGAAATAAAAGCCTTTTTTGGTTTACGTCCATCAATGAATTCTGTTCTATCCTATGGTGTGTTACAAGTAGGCCTGTATGATTGCATTGCTAGTGAATGATGTTGTCTGTTGAGGTACACATGTTTCCATGGATTTGTCATCAACCACACATTAACCTAAGGGGAATGTGCCCCTAGAGCTATGTGTCGGGGTGAAGTTACTTGCTACAAAAGTGGTCTTTCCTTTTCAAAAGAAAGAATTCATAGGTTTTTCCTTTTGAAGCATACTTTTATCTTTCTTTTTTAATAATAATAATAATGATGATGCTGATGATGATGATGACAATATGTATATGTATATATATATATATATATATATATATATATATATATATATATATATATATATATATCTTTATATATATATATATATATATATATATATATATATATAAGGGGGTTACTGATTAGAATAATTGATGATTTTTCACACAGAGCTAAAAACGCGAATCTGAGGGTACGAGAACCATTGCCTGACCTAAGAAAGGCAATACCAATCAAACCCGAGTTCACAACACAAGATCTCGGACCAAGATGGCTGCCAACAATCCTGAGATAGGTAGGAACTTGATTTTAGAAGTAGACGAAGTGAGGGGAAGGGTGACTGAAATCTCTAAAATTCAAGCAAGGTTGGAGGCTATACTACAGGATATGAGGGAATCTCTTAGCAGGCTTGGTGCAAATAGAATTGGAAATGAAGATGACCCACATGTGAGCGTACAGCCAGCCCTCTCCATGGTAACTGCACCAGTGTTTTCAAACATAAACCATAGCCTTACTCAGGGAATGTCGGGTTACACAAAGCCTATAGTAATCCCCATCGGGGAAGGATATCGCCCCATCGAGAACGTGTATCATGAGGCTGCTGGCTATGCATGACATACATGGGAAAATCCCCATGCATCCATTCCTGAACAATCAAGGGGAGTTCAGTTTGGACTTGATAAGATGAGGGAAGAGTGGATGGAGAAGGTAGAAGAACAAATAAAAGAGATCAAGGGTTCAAATACTTATGGCCCTCTCAAGATTGAAGAACTTTATCCTGCCACAAATGTCGTGATTCCTAAGGATTTCAAAATTCCTGATTTTTCCAAGTATGACGGAAGTGGGAACCCACGATTCCATTTGATTATCTATGCCACCAAAATGGCCATCTGGTCTAAGGATGACAAGTTCCTCATTGGTTTTTTCCATGAAAGTTTGACCGGAATCGCACTAGAGTGGTAGCTTCAGTTAGACCATTCTAAGATCTCTCGGTGGATAGAATTAGCTGATTTGTTCATGGATCAATACAAATTTAATTTGGACGTAGCTCCGACCCGTGAAGAGCTGACTACAATGCAGAAGAAGAGTGATGGATCCTTCAAACAGTATGCACAAAGATGGAGGAGTTTGGCTGCTCAGGTTCAGCCGCCGTTGATGTTGTCCGAAATGTGCTCATACTTTTTGGGAACCCTGGGATCCCCCTTTATAGGAGCAATGGCAGGAGTAGCTTATAGGGATTTCTCTGACTTGATTGCTGCAGGGGAAAGAATTGAAATCCTAGCCAGAGCCGGGAAGTTGCCAATTGACATGGAAGACAGTGCATCCAAGAAGGGGTTCTAGCCTAAGAAGGAGGAAGCAGAATCAAATTATGTGCAACACCAGCAGAACTTTGGACCTCACCATGTCCCTTCATACCCAAGGTACCAAGCACCATATCAGACCCAAACACCATTTTACCCACCTCAACAGGCCTCGCCAACCATTACCCAGCCACAAAACCAAATAAAAATAACATCCCCACCCCTCAACCATACAACCCCACTGGCCCAACATATACTCATTATCCACCTGCACCTCAACAAAACCATCCAAGCTACCCTCGAGCTCGTGCAAATTTTCCAAATCAGGGACGCTTCCAATCTCAAAATCTGCCACCTTTCCAAAGACTGTCTATCTCCAATGTATATTTGTTCAAACAATTATTTGATCGTCACCTAATCACTGGAAACCTTGTACGGCCTATGGACCCACCTTTCCCTGCTTGGTACAATCCAAACTTGACTTGCAAGTATCACATGGATGCCCTGGGGCATTCCATTGAAGAATGTGAGGCCTTCAAGACAGCATTAAGAAAATTGATTGCTTGTGGAAGATTGGGTTTCAAAGAAGATTCTAGACCTAGCATTGTTAATAACCCAATTCCAAACCATAATACGGGAAATAGTGTGAATAACTTGGAAGTGAAAGGGCCTCAAGTCAAGAAGGTTTTGGAATTGCGAACCCCGATGCAAGAAGTATTTGCGGGGCTCAAGAAAGCAGGATATGATATTGTTGCACCGGTGAAGCTGATCGAGAAAAAGGAGAAGTGTGATGGTGACTTAAGTTGTGATTATCATCATGGGCAGGTATGGCATGATATTGAAACTTGTTGGGACTTTAAGGTCCGAGTCCAAGGATTGCTTACCTTGGGGGTGATTCAAGCTAGGCGAGGTACGACTGTAGAAGTTAATGTGGTTGAAAAAGTTGTGCTCCGGATACCACCTATGAATGATGTCCCGGCGCCAGAAAAAGTGATTGTAAGGGTGAAAAATCTAACTCCTTTTGCTTATAATGATACACATGTTGTACCATGGAACTATGACCAGAAGGTTGAGTTAGTAGGAGGGGCATGAGAAATTTCGAAGGTCCAAGTTACTAATGTTGTGAGAATTGGAGGCATCACAAGGAGTGGGAAACACTACGACCCTGTAGAAGAAGAAGCAAGGAAGAATGCCAAAGATGAAGGAAAGTAGAAGGAAGAAGAAGAAGAAGAAGAAGGGTTTCTGAAGATCATGAAGCAAAGTGAATACGATGTGATGGAGCAGTTGAAGAAAACACCGGCAAGAATATCCCTTTTGTCACTTGTCCTCACATCAGAGATGCATCGTAAGGCATTATTGAAGGTGTTGAATGAAGCTTATGTTAATCCCGACGTCATGCCAGAGAATGTAGTAAACATGGTGGATTCGATGAGGCGGGTCAACATGATCAATTTCTTGGAAGATGAGGTGTTTTTGAAGTTTAGAGGTAGTCATAAGGCACTCCACATTACCCTAAGGTGCAAAGGATTTGTGATTGCGAAGGTGCTTATAGATGGGGGACTCGGCATTGAATGTGGTTCCGTTGTCCACTCTAGAGCAGCTAAACATAGGCTTGACAGATTTGACACCCCAAGAGATGATTGTGCGAGCCTTTTATGGGATAGCAAGAGGGATCTTAGGGGAAATAACTCAGCCCCTCGAACTAGGACCTAGTTGTTTTCATGTTCTCTTTCAAGTCACGGAGATCCAGCCAGCTTATACTATGCTTCTAGGAAGGCCTTGGATTCATGAAGCTGGGGTTGTTCCATCAACGTTGCATCAGTGTCTGAAGTATATTCAGGATGGGGCTGTGATTACCATCCGTGGTGAAGAGGAAATCATGCTTTCAAAGCCGGTTTCGGTACCTTACGTAGAAAGTGTAGAGCAAGTCGAGGATTATTCGCTGCGTAGTTTTGAAATCCTGAAGCCAGAGAGCAAGAAGAAGGAACTGCCAATGCAGAATGTAAATGAAGTGGCAGTCCGTATAATGGAAAGGAATGGGTATCAGAAAGGAAGAGGCCTAGGGGCAAGCCTCCAAGGGATCCCTCAACCGATTACAGCAGCTGCAAGAGATAGAAGACATGGACTAGGATACGATCCTTCTCTAGCAGAAAAGATGAAGTACCTGACTCTTAGAGGCAAGAAAGAAGAAAGTAACGAATTTAATTATGTCCCCTACTTGACAGATACTTTCTCAACATCAACTGAAGTGATCTCGCCAGAAAAGTTGACTTCCCCTCATTTCACTGTCAGTGCACTTGCAGTGGAGCAAGAAAGAAACCATGTTATTTATCTCTTTGCTGACAATGAGGTCCTTGGAAATTGGCGGTCTAAACCATTTGTTGATGTTATTTCCATGAATTAATTACCTTTTTGTATCTCGTATAAACCGATGTTCACTTTAGTTGAGAAATGAATAAAATGAGTTAATATGATTTTTTCGGCATTTTTCTTGGTGTCTTCCTTTCTCTACCCTTTATCTTATACCAATTGCGCTTTATTTCTTGAATAATATCCTTGCCTATATTTCTCTTGTTGAAAACGTCTTCTTTCAGGAACCTCGCCACCGTCGAAGATTTGTCTCACAAAAGGAACCTTGAAACCTCATTTACTGATTCCCTTGCGGCTGTTGTCGAAGACGATTCTGGGATTAGTAAGGAAGAAGAAGCCATTGAGGAATTTACAAAGTCGATGGAGCGCTCATAAAATGGGTTCACTTCAAATGATGAAGTTATAGAAGTGATTAATATGGGGATCGAGGAAGACAAGAAGGAGTTGAAAATAATGGATAATCCAAAGCGTGCAGAAATGGTCGCGCTAATTAAGGAGTACCTTGATGTGTTTGTGTAACAGCCTGATTTTCATTATACTGTTTAATCAATTAAAATATAAGTAATTATATTTTAATATGAAAGTAGAAAATATTTTGTTTTAATAAAAAAAAAATCATATTCCTAATCCACCTTATCATATGAAGTCACAGTAAAATTTTCGGTTGAAAATTCAGACGAAAGTCGGTCTGCGTTTTTGACCCGTGAAGGAGACGGTTAGTGTTTTTATCATGTTTCCTTGAACTTTGGTTATTTTAAAAATTTTCGTTCAAAAATAAAATAAAATAAAATATTTTATTAGTATTTTATTAGAGTGAACACGTCGGGAATATACGATCGGAACTGTAACCGGGTACGAAATGGAGCAGACTAGGGGACACAAAAGAGATGAGGTGACTTGTTAGGGAAAGGAGGCATGGTTGTAGAAGCTTTATGTCACATCCATAAAAGTACCATCATTACTTTTTTTCAAAATTTACTATTTTATAATCAATTAAGCCATTCCTTTCAACTTTTGCCAACCAAACATGACATAACTCAAAACTTGGCCTCCAAGCACTCATTTCTCTCCCTCAAAACCATGGCCCTCTCTCTCTCCCTATATATCACACTTTCATCTTCTTCAACTCACTTTTTCTTCTCTAAAAACACTATTTCTTCATCTTCTTCCTTTCTCTTCAAACTTCATACTCATAAAGCTTGCATTTTTATTCATCTTTTCAACTCAAGTTCTTCATAAACGTTGATCCTTGTATCAAGGGTAATACTCTTATGTCAATCTTTTTGCAAGTTTCTTCTTTTACCTTATGGTTTACTCTACTTTTTCTTTAAGTGTTTTTAATGGGTTTTCAACTTCTAAAATCTCTAGAAATTTGTAGAAAAATCCTTTTGAGTTGAAACCACTTTCTATAGTCTTGTATTAACTAATATTTTCACATACTAAGAGTTTGTATAAAACAAAAATTTCTACCTCTTATTTCCAAGGATGGCCGAAACCTATACATGGTGGCCTAGGAAGTTTTGTTTCAACTTTTTGAAAGATGATCATGTATTTGAGCTTCTAGATCCCTCTTGATCTTAAATCTAAAGTCTTGAAAGGTTTGAAAATCTCTAGCTTATTTATCCAAGGATGGCCAAACCTATATGGTTTTGGACCTAGGATGCTTGAGTTCAACTTTCTAACTATGATAATAGATTTAGACCTCTTAATACTTTGTGATGCCAAACCTAAGAGTTTTCATCAAACAAAAGGCTTTTCCTCATTCTCCTAGGCTAGGCCGAAACTCAAAGTTTTGGAGCTAGGATGTTTGAGTTTTCATTTTCCAAAATGATCATGGACTTGAAGATCCTTAAGACATTAGGATGCTAAGTCTAAAAGATTGGAAAGTTTAGAGATTTCTAACCTAGTTATCTTAAGATGGCCTAACCTATGAGGTTTATGGACCAAGGATATTTTGTTTTCTTTTATTTTCAATATGATCATGGATTTGAGCTCCTAAATACATTGGGATGCAAAGTCTAAAAGATTGGAAGGTTTAAAGTTTTCTAACCTATTTTACTATACAAGGCCGAAACCTAACCTAAGAGTTTGGATGATTTTATTCAATATTTTCAAGTTATAACAAATTATCTAAGTCACCTAGAACCTAAGAGTTAAGTATCTAAAATCTTAGAGTGTGAAATAAAACCTAACTCTCATTAGATTTAAATGGCCGAACCTACCTAATGAGAACATAGATGAGTTTATTTGATTTAGTTGTTTTTATGTTGTTTGGTTGAAGGTGGTGTTAACACCTCGTGGTCGGATAACGAGGAGCTGGGAATTCGAGCTTTCGGTGATAACTCAGGTGGGGGAAAGATTCAACCTATCGTCGGAATCGATAAGTAGTAGATTATGTAGTAATTATGTAGGGCGACCTAAACCTTACTAGAAGTCGAATAATCAACAAGACCAGAATCACTTTAAATTACTTTTATAAAACATCCATGGTGATTCGGGGATTGTAGGTTGATCGATATTAGGTTGATGTTTATACTGTTGATGGTTGATTTGAGTTTTATTACCTTTATTGAACTGATTTAGTGCTATGTTGATGTTTTGAAATATCTTTGATTGACTTGATGTTATACATGATCTGTGTGGTATTTACTTTATGCTTAGTGGATTAAGCGAAGATATATATGTGGTCTAAGAGATGAGTTGTTTTGGGCGTGAGGATCATGATGATTTTTAGAGGTGCCTAACCTACATGAAATATGTTAAAGAGGTGTTGTGACATAGAGCATGTGTTGAGGTCTTGATGAGAGGTTAAGGCACTAGATTATGACCATAGGAGTCTGCGAGGTTCATAAGTTGTGTTGTTTCTATAACCGTATGTGGGACACATACAAGACCCGAAGTCCTTGTGGGACCGTCCAAAGGGTAAACTTAACTTGTGCAGCTACGAGTGTCATTGCTTTGCATGAGCACCTCTGGGAGGGGACGAGGTGTGCTCCGGAATCATCGTGCAACTTTAGTGTCACGCTTTGTGTGAGCGTTCTTACCATGGTGAAGGTGTGCACCGGGATAATCGTGCAGCTATAGTGTCATTGCTTTTCATGAGAACCCACGGTCCGTGGTGTGCAACAGGTTTAATGTGTAGCTATAGTGTCATTGCTTTGCATGAGCATTCTCACCATAACCAAGGATGTGCACCGGGAATGGGACGTGTCGCTTGGACGACTGATCGATAACCATAACTATGATAGGGTAACCATAGCCATTTTCAGTATCAAGTTTTAGTTGCAGGAGTGAGGGTAGGATGGATATAAGAATTTTATGGAAGATGGATGACTTGACTGATGTTGTGTCTGTGATAATTACCGTATAGTTTACTATGACTCTTTTCTGCTTTTGATGATATAACTGTTTCTTATCCCTCGTATATTTCTGTATGTTGTATTTTGTCTCCTTGTGGAACCCTACGAGAAGACCCTGTGGATGAACGTAACCAGGAGGAGTTGGATGGAACTCCCTACGAACCAGATGGACGAGCTGTGACCCATGGTGATTAAGGTCTAGTTAGTTATGGCCAGTGCGTCTGTGTCGTGAAGCTTTATCTTTCCGCTTATGTTTTGTATAACTATGCACCGGTTCGGGATCCTATTGATGGGATGCCCTGAAACAGTGTTTTGATAACTCTGATGCTTTAAGTATGTTTAATATATTTATGTTTTCATATTCTGTTTTATATGAATCTATTTGCTTAAGAAATTAAGTTTCAATTTTTATGTAATTTTCATGCTAAGCGTACGATTAAGTAATTAAATAATGAGGTTTTAAACTAAATGACATAAAGGGGCACAACGGGGTGTCTCATTTGGTATCAAAGCAGTTTGATTCTGATCGGACTGCTAAAAGTTAGGGTGTTGTTACTGGCCGTGTCTAGTTGAATCCACATTGGATTTAGACTATGTTTAGAAGAGGGGTAGAGTATCCAAACCTAATACAAAAGTTAATATTAGTATGGCATATGGTATTTATATACTTGCTTATGTAGTATTATATGTCATACTAATTAGAGCGGATGATTTCTTTCACCAGAATCATGGCACGTGGAAGAGGACGTCCAACTAACAGTGGAGAAATGACTCCAGAAAGGGTCATTGGAGCTGTCAATGACAATGCTGACATTGGAGGAGGATCATCTTCGACTCCCTACACCATGGGGACAATAGCTGCTACGATGCTATTGCAAACCCAACAGAATGCTGAGATGCTGCAAATGAACAAAGAACAGCTAGAGATCAAGAACCAGAGGAGGGCAGTAGCAGCTGAGGATGCCGAATTGGCAACCTTTATGAATGTGAAGCCACCTAAATTCAGAGGAGAATATGATCCAGAGAAGGCAGAATGGTGGATACAGGAGATTGAGAAGATATTCGATACTATGCACTGCCGAGAGGGTAGAAAGGTAACTTATGCCGCCTTTATGTTGACTGAGGGTGAAGAATTCTGGTGGAAGGGCCAGAGAAGGTTATTAGAGGCTGAAGGTAGTGTAGTTACCTGGAAATTATTCACTGGTTGCTTCTTCGAGAAGTATTTTCCGCGTATAGTTTGACGCGAGAAGGAAAAGGAATTCACAAACCTCAAGCAAGGCAATATGTCTGTTGGTGAGTATGCATCGAGGTTTGAGGCGCTGATCAAGTTTTCAAAATACTATTAGAGTTTCCCGAATGAAGACTGACAATATAGAAGATTCGAGGAAGGGCTCAGAGATGAGCTGCAGAGGGCTGTAGTGTCTCTTGACATACAATACTTCCCAGAGCTAGTCGAGAGATGCATTGCCATCGAAAGCATAGATCTGAGGATAGCTAATGAGCAGAAACAAATGAGGATTGGAGGCCCTAATCGATCAAGTTTTCAGAGGCACGGGGGAAGTGGTTCCCAGTGGAGACAGAAACCATATGTTAGACCTGGGTAGAAACAGGGACAGCACCAGCGACTAGAACTGGTCAGCAATTGCAAAGTGTAGTTTGCTTCAGATGTGGGGGACCACATTATGCAAACAACTGTTCAAGTGGACCCAACTGTTTCAACTGTGGGAAATCAGGTCACATGGCACGAGACTGTAGACAGAAGGTTATGCAACAACTAGCAGCTACGGGAAAAGGTTCCGGAGATAATAGAGGTGGAGCTGGAAGAGGTGTCCCAACAACTAGACCACACGCCATTGGAAGGGTGTTTACCGTGAAGGGAGCTGAATCCTCTCAATCTGCTGAACTCATACAAGGTATGTATCTGATAACTGGTAGACTCTCTAACGTATTGTTTGACTTGAGCGCTACTCATTCTTTTATCTCGCATGAGTGTAAGGATCTTTTGAACTTAACTGTCTCCAAATTGCCTTATACCCTTATGGTATCTACTCCAACTAGTAATCCTTTGATTACCATATCTGTTTTCTTAAAGTGTCCTGTAGTGATTGAAAATCGAACTTTTGTTGTAGACCTTATCTGTCTGCCTATGCAACAGATAGACGTTATCCTTGGCATGGATTGGCTTTCGGCTAACCATGTAATGCTAGATTGTTCTAGTAAGACCTTATCATTTCTTGAACCTTCTAGTATAGTGTCTGCCAATGAAGGAGTACCTCTGAGGAGTAACAACTCTCAGGAATTTGAGGCTTTGTGCAATGGAGGCTAATGAGATCCCCAGCATAGATTCTATACCTATCATGAGAGAGTTTCCTGAAGTTTTCCTTCCAGACGTTCCAGGTTTGCCACCGGAAATAGAAGTGGAATTCACTATAGATCTAGTACCAGGGACATGGCCTATATCTATAGCACCTTATCGGATGTCACCGGTGTTGTTGGTTAAGAAAAAGGATGGAAGTGCGAGGTTGTGCACAGATTATAGACAGTTGAATAAGGTGACAATTAAGACCAAGTATCCGTTGCCTCGGATCGATGACCTGATGGATCAGTTGAAGGGAGCAACAATATTCTCGAAGATTGATTTAAGATCTGGGTATCATCAGATCAGGGTAAGGAAGGAAGATATACCCAAGACGGCTTTTAGGACGAAGTATGGACACTATGAGTATTTAGTCATGCCTTTCGATGTAACTAATTCACCAGCCGTGTTCATGGATTACATGAACCGAATTTTTAGACCATTCCTCGATAAGTTTGTTGCTGTGTTTATCGACGATATTCTTATCTATTCTCGTACGTGGGAAGAGCATGAGGAACATTTGAGTTTGGTATTGCGAGTCTTTAAGGATAGGCAACTTTAAGCCAAACTTTGCAAGTGTGAGTTTTGTCTGGAAGAAGTGCAATTCCTAGGGCACGTGATTAATAAAGAAGGAATAGTCGTAGATCCAGCTAAGGTTGAGGCAGTTCTTTAATGGGAACGACCTAAGTCAGTGAGTGAAGTACGGAGTTTCTTAGGACTTGCTGGATATTATCGGAGGTTCATAGAGGGATTCTCTAAGATTGCATTGTCCATGACGCAGTTAACGAGAAAGGATACAACTTTTGTATGGACGGACAAGTGTGAGCAGAGTTTTCAAAAGTTGAAGGAAAGGTTGACTACATCACCTGTGTTGATCTTACCAGACCCTCTAGGACAGTTTGATGTATACCGTGATGCGTCATACCAAGGTTTAGGTTGTGTTATGATGCAAGAGGGAAGAGTTGTCGCTTATGCATCCCGACAGTTGAGGATTCATAAGAGGAATTATCCGACTCATGATTTGGAGTTAGCAGCAATAGTGTTCGCATTAAAGATATGGCGACACTTTTTGTATGTAGCAAGGTTTAATGTTTTCAGTGACCATAAGAGCCTGAAGTACCTATTCGATCAAAATGAATTGAATATGAGGCAGCGGAGGTGGATGGAGTTCATAAAAGATTACGATTTTGAGTTATTGTACCACCCTGGTAAGGCCAATGTGGTAGCAGATGCCTTAAGTAGGAAGTCCTTGCATGTATCCACAATGATGGTTAAGGAGTTAGAATTGCTTGAACAATTTAGAGATCTGAGCTTAGGAATGGAATTACGGAAAGATAAAGTTTGCTTAAGTATGGTCACTATTAGTAGTGATTTCTTGAAAGATCTTAAAGATAAGCAAGTTCAGGATCTATACCTTCGGGAGATTAGTAAGGGGATAGACGGGGGTAAAGTTTCTGAGTTCACTAGGGGAGCAGATGGTGTGTTAAGGTTTAAGAATAGGATATGTGTGCCAGAGGATGCAGAACTTAGGAAGATGATTTTGGAATAAGCACACAAGAGTAAGTTGAGTTTTCATCCTGGATCCACAAAGATGTATCAAGATTTGAGGAAAATGTTTTGGTGGATCAAAATGAAGAAGGAAGTAGCAGAGTATGTTTTATCTTGCTTGGTGTGTCAAAAGGCGAAGATTGAACATCAAAAACCAGCAGGACTATTACAATCTTTAGATATCCCAGAATGGAAATAGGATAGATAGTATAGCTATGGATTTCGTGGCCGGATTACCACGAATTCCTAAGAAGCATGATGCGATTTGGGTTATCATTGATAGGTTGACGAAGTGTGCTCACTTCTTACCTATTAGAGAAGGTGATAAATTAGAAAAGTTAACCCATATTTACATCATCAAAGTGGTTAGATTGCATGGTGTGCCATCAAGCATTGTCTCAGATCGAGATCCTAGATTTACCTTTCAATTTTGGAAATAATTGCAACATGCCTTGGGAACAAAATTGAGAATGAGTTCTGCCTATCATCCCTAAACCGATGGGCAATCAGAGAGGACAATTCAATCATTGGAGGATCTATTGAGAGCTTGTGTGTTGGAACACACTGGCAGTTGGGATGAGTTCTTGCCATTGATTGAATTTACTTATAACAACATTTTCCACAGTAGTATCGGAATGGCACCGTATGAGGCTCTGTGCGGCAGAAAGTGTAGGATCCCATTATGTTGGTATGAGACTGGTGAGAACCAAGTTTTGGGTCCGGATGTGGTACAACAGACTACGGAACAAGTCAGGAAGATAAGGGAAAAGATGAAGGAAGCACATGATAGGCTATGGAGCTACAGTGACAAGAGGAGGAGACCATTAGAATTCCAGGAAGGTGATCACGTATTCTTGAGAGTTACTCAAAAAACTGGAATTGGCAGAGCTATCAAATCTAGAAAACTTACTCCTCGTTTCATGGGACCTTTTCAGATTCTTCGACGAATTGGTCCAGTAGCTTACCAAATTGCCTTGCCACCAAATCTTTCCAACATTCATGACGTCTTTCATGTTTCTCAGTTGAGAAAGTACTATCCTAATCCATCTCATGTGATTGAGTCTGAGTCGATACAATTGCGAGAGAACCTAGAGCATGGGGCCTTACCTGTGAGGATCGCAGATAGACGGATTAAGGAGCTTCGTGGTAAATAGATTCCTTTGGTTAAGGTCATATGGGATGAAACTACTGGAGATGCAACTTGGGAACGCGAGGCGGATATGAAACAACAATATCCACATCTTTTGAGGTATGTAAATTCCAAGGACGGAATTTTCTTTTAAGAGGGGTAGTAATGTAACAGCCTGATTTTCATTATACTGTTTAATCAATTAAACTATAAGTAATTATATTTTAATATGAAAGTAGAAAATATTTTGTTTCAATAAAATAAAATCATATTCCTAATCCACCTTATCATATGAAGTCACAGTAAAATTTTCGGTTGAAAATTCAGACGAATGTCGGTGTGCGTTTTCACTGCCAGTATAAGTTTACTGAGCAGAAAACCTAATTTTGACCCGTGAATGAGACGGTTAATGTTTTTATCATGTTTCCTTCAACTTTGGTTATTTTAAAAATTTTCGTTCAAAAATAAAATAAAAAAATATTTTATTCGGGTGAACACGTCGGGAATATACGATCGGAACTGTATCCGGGTACGAAATGGAGCAGACTAGGGGACACAAAAGAGATGAGGTGACTTGTTAGGGAAAGGAGGCATGGTTGTAGAAGCTTTATGTCACATCCATAAAAGTACCATTATTACTTTTTTTCAAAATTTACTATTTTATAATCAATTAATCCATTCATTTCAACTTTTGCCAACCAAACATGACATATCTCAAAACTTGGCCTCCAAACACTCATTTCTCTCCCTCAAAACCGTGTCCCTCTCTCTCTCCCTATATATCACACTTTCATCTTCTTCAACTCACTTTTTCTTCTCCAAAAACACTATTTCTTCATCTTCTTCCTTTCTCTTCAAACTTCATACTCATAAAGCTTGCATTTTTATTCATCTTTTCAACTCAAGTTCTTCACAAAATTTGATCCTTGTATCAAGGGTAATACTCTTATGTCAATATTTTTGCAAGTTTCTTCTTTTACCTTATGGTTTACTCTATTTTTTCTTTAAGTCTTTTTAATGGGTTTTCAACTTCTAAAATCTCTAGAAAATTGTAGAAAAATCCTTTTGAGTTGAAACCACTTTATATAGTCTTTTATTAACTTATATTTTCACATACTAAGAGTTTGTATAAAACAAAAATTTCTACCTCTTATTTCCAAGGATGGCCGAAACCTATACATGGTGGCCTAGGAAGTTTTGTTTCAACTTTTTGAAAGATGATCATGTATTTGAGCTTCTAGATCCCTCTTGATCTTAAATCTAAAGTCTTGAAAGGTTTGAAAATCTCTAGCTTATTTATCCAAGGATGTCCAAACCTATATGGTTTTGGACCTAGGATGCTTGAGGTCAACTTTCTAACTATGATCATGGATTTAGACCTCTTAATACTTTGTGATGCCAAACCTAAGAGTTTTCATCAAACAAAAGGCTTTTCCTCATTCTCCTAGGCTAGGCCGAAACTCAATGTTTTGGAGCTAGGATGTTTGAGTTTTCATTTTCCAAAATGATCATGGACTTGAAGATCCTTAAGACATTCTAAGTCTAAAAGATTGGAAAAGTTTAGAGATTTCTAACCTAGTTATCTTAAGATGGCCGAACCTATGAGGTTTATGGACCTAGGATATTTTGTTTTCTTTTATTTTCAATATGATCATGGATTTGAGCTCCTAAATACATTGGGATGCAAAATCTAAGAGATTGGAAGGTTTAAAGTTTTCTAACCTATTTTACTATACAAGGTCGAAACCTAACCTAAGAGTTTGGATGATTTTATTCAATATTTAAAGTTATAACAAATTATCTAAGTCACCTAGAACCTAAGAGTTAAGTATCTAAAATCTTAGAGTGTGAAATGAAACCTAACTCTCATTAGATTTAAATGGCCGAACCTACCTAATGAGAACATAGATGAGTTTATTTGATTTAGTTATTTTTATGTTGTTTGGTTGAAGGTGGTGTTAACACCTCGTGGTCGGATAACGAGGAGCTGGGAATTAGAGCTTTCGGTGATAACTCAGGTGGGGGAAAGATTCAACCTATCATCGGAATCGATAAGTAGTAGATTATGTAGTAATTATGTAGGGCGACCTAAAACTTACTAGAAGTCGAATAATCGACAAGACCAGAATCGCTTTAAATTACTTTTATAAAATATCCATGTGATTCGGGGATTGTAGGTTGATCGATATTAGGTTGATGTTTATACCGTTGATGGTTGATTTGAGTTTTATTACCTTTATTGAACTGATTTAGTGCTATGTTGATGTTTTGAAATATCTTTGATTGACTTGATGTTATACATGATCTGTGTGGTATTTACTTTATGCTTAGTGGATTAAGCGAAGATATATATGTGGTCTAAGAGATGAGTTGTTTTGGGCATGAGGATCATGATGATTTTTAGAGGTGCCTAACCTATATGAAATATGTTAAAGAGGTGTTGTGACATAGAGCATGTGTTGAGGTCTTGATGAGAGGTTAAGGCACTAGATTATGACCATAGGAGTCTGCGAGGTTCATAAGTTGTGTTGTTTCTATAACCGTATGTGGGACACATACAAGACCCGAAGTCCTTGTGGGACCGTCCAAAGGGTAAACTTAACTTGTGCAGCTACGAGTGTCATTGCTTTGCATGAGCACCTCTAGGAGTGGACGAGGTGTGCACCGGGATCATCGTGCAACTGTAGTGTCATGCATTGTGTGAGCATTCTTTCCATGGTGAAGGTGTGCACCGGGATAATCGTTCAGCTATAGTGTCATTGCTTTTCTGAGCACCCACGGTCCGGGGTGTGCACCGGGTTTAATGTGCATCTATAGTGTCATTGCTTTGCATGAGCATTCTCACCATGACCAAGGATGTGCATTGGGAATGGGACGTGTCACTTGGACGACAAACCAATAACCATAACTATGATAGGGAAACCATAGCCATTTTCAGTATCAAGTTTTAGTTGCAGGAGTGAGGGTAGGATGGATATAAGAATTTTATGGAAGATGGATGACTTGACTGATGTTGTGTCTGTGATAATTAGTGTATAGTTTACTATGACTCTTTTCCGTTTTTGGTGATAGAACTGTTTCTTATCCATTGTATATTTCTGTATGTTGTATTTTGTCTCCTTGTGGAACCCTACGAGAAGACCCTGTGGATGAACGTAACCAGGAGGAGTTGGATGGAACTCCCTACGAACCAGATGTCGGAGGACGAGTTGTGACCCATGGTGATTAGGGTCTAGATAGTTATGGCAAGTGCGTCTGTGTCGTGAAGCTTTATCTTTCCGCTTATGTTTTGTATAACTATGCACCAGTTCGGGATCCTATTGATGGGATGCCCTGAAACTGTGTTTTGATAACTCTAATGCTTTAAGTATGTTTAATATATTTATGTTTTCATATTCTGTCCTATATGAATCTATTTTCTTAAGAAATTAAGTTTCAATTTTTATGTAATTTTCACGCTAAGTGTGCGATTAAGTAATTAAATAATGAGGTTTTAAACTAAATGACATAAAGGGACACAACGGGGTGTCTCATGTTTGCATGGTCCTACCAAGATATGCCAGGATTGGATCTAGAGATAGCATCACATAAAATCCCATTGTACCCAGATACGGTGGTGAAAAAATAAAGGTTGAGGAGGATGCATCCATATATGTCACTAAAGATCAAAGAAGAGGTAACTAAGCAGTTAGAAGCTGGGTTTGTGGAAGTGTCGAGACACCCGGAGTGGGTTGCTAATGTCGTACCAGTACCAAAGAAGGATGGGAAAGTAAGAATGTGTGTGGATTACAGAGATCTGAACAAAGCAAGTCCGAAGGATGACTTCCCATTGCCTCATATTGATATCCTCGTAGACAGCACAGCAAGAAACCACAGGTTGTCCTTCATGGATGGGTATTCGGGATACAATCAGATTCTCATGGACGTTGATGACAAAGAGAAGACGACTTTCATCATCCCTTGGGGAAATTTTTGTTACAGAGTAATGCCTTTTGGGCTGAAGAATGCCGGAGCTACCTACCAGCATGCTATGGTAGCATTGTTCCATGATATGATGCACAAGGAAATAGAGGTATATGTGGATGACAAAGTGGCTAAGTCTAAGGAGGGAGAAATTCATGTAGCAGTTTTGCATAAGTTATTTGAGAGATTAAGGAAGTACAATCTGAGACTCAATCCCACAAAATGTGTGTTTGGAGCCTCAACTAGGAAATTGCTGGGTTTTGTGGTCAACAGGGAAGGAATACAGGTGCAGCCGAAAAAGGCAAAGGCGATCAGAGACATGCCAACTCCCAAGAATGAACGAAAAGTAAGGGGTTTTCTAAAGATATTAAATTACATTGCCCGATTCATTGCTAACTTGACAAGCACGTGTGAGCCTATTTTTAAGCTATTAAAGAAAAATAATCCGGGGAGATGGAATGAGGAATGTTAGGAAGCCTTTGACAAAATAAAGGCATACCTATTAAGCCCACCAGTGTTGGTGCCACCCACTCAAGGTCGTTCTTTGATACTGTATATCACTATCTTACCAACCTCAATGGGGGTAATGTTGGGGCAACATGATGAGTCTGGCAAGAGAGAACATGCAATTTACTATCTGAGCAAGAAGTTTAATGACTGTGAAGCCCAATACATGGCAATTGAGAAGACTTGTTGTGCATTGGTATGGACCTCCAAGAGACTCAGGTAATACATGTTATACTACACCACTTGGTTAATCTCTCGAATGGACCCTTTGAACTACATCTTTGAAAGTCCTCACATATCATTAAGGGTCTCAAAGTGGCAAATGATATTAGCAGAATTCGATATTAAGTATATGACTTGGAAATCCGTTAAGGGAAGTGCAATTGCTGATCACGTAGCTGAAAACCCTCTTGAGGGAGGACATCCAAGTATATCCGAGTTCCCTGATGGAGAGATACTGTCATTGGAAGAAGGTGAAACAGAGGAAGATGATATGTGGAAGATGTATTTTGATGGAGCAGTTAATATGCATGGAAGCGGCATAGGGGCAGTGGTTGTTTCTCCAGAGGGCAAGCAATACCTGGTGACTGTTAAGCTTGAATTTGAATGCACCAACAATATTGCTGAGTATGAAGCATGTGCAAGTGGATTACAAGCAGCAATTGATCTTGGAATAAAATATCTAAAGGTCTTTAGAGATGCAGCCTTAATCATTTATCAAGTCAACGGCGAACGGCAAACTAAATATCCCAAGCTTATCCCATATCAGAAATACTTGACTCAGTTAGTTGCGAAGTTTGATGAGATTACTTTCTCGCACTTGACTCGAGACAAGAATCAATTTGTGGATGCTTTAGCCACATTAGCCGCTATGACCAAGCTGGGTCTCCATACCACCGTCCAGCCTATTCAAGTGAAGGTACAAGATGAGCCAGCATACTGTGCACATGTGGAAGAAGAGCTCGATGGTAATCCATGGTATCACGACATCAAGTAGTATATGAAGAGCAGAACGTACCCAGCTGGAGCAAATGAAGTGAATAAGAGGACGATTTGTAGATTATCAATGTCCTTTTACTTAGATGGTGAAATTCTATATAATAGGAACTATGATGGGGTCCTCATAAGATGTGTTGATGCTCGTGAAGCTCGGACTATCATGATAGAAGTTCATGAAGGGATATGTGGAACACATGCCAATGGTCACATGATGGCATGCAAGATCCTAAGAAATGGTCACTATTGGCTAACAATGGAAGCTGATTGTTTGGAGTATGTCCGAAAATACCGTAAATGCCAAATATATACAGATCAGATCAAAGCTCCACCGTTCCAACTACACAATCTGGTGTCTCCGTGGCCATTTTCTATGTGGGGGATAGACGTCATTGGACCAATCAATCCCAAGGCTTCAAATGGACATCACTTCATTCTGGTTGAAATAGATTACTTCACTAAGTGGGTGGAAGTAGCATCATATGCCAATATAACTTAAAAGGTGTTTACCAAGTTCCTGAAAAGGGATATTATTTGTCGCTATGGAATACCAGAAAGAATCATTACAGATCATGCTGCCAATCTTAATGGGGTGGATGCAAAGACGTTATTAGAGACTTTTAAAATCAAGCACCATAATTCCACCCCATATAGACCTCAGATGAACGGGGCGGTAGAAGCGACCAACAAGAATATCAAGAAAATTGTTGCTAAAATGGTCGTAAATTATAATGATTGGCATGAAATGTTGCCATACGCTTTGCACGTGTATCGTACCAATATATGATCAAGTACTGGGGCAACGCCTTTCTCATTGGTGTATGGAATGGAAGTTGTTTCCCTTATAGAAGTTGAAATCCCTTCATTAAGAGTGTTGATGGAAGCTGACTTGGAAGAATCAGAATGGGTGAAAGCTCGATATGATCAGTTAAACATGATTGAGGAAAATAGACTGGTGGCCCTTTGTCATGGACAACTATATCAAAGAAGAATGGCTAAAGCCTTTAATAAGAAAGTCCGTCATAGAGAGTTTCAACTAGGTGATTTGGTGTTAAAGAAAGTACTTCCCAACCAAGAAGATGCCCGAGGAAAATGGGCACCCAATTATGAAGGGCCATATATAGTAAAGCATACTCAGGCGGAGCCTTGGTCCTAACAGATGAAAACGGACGAGAGCTACCGAGACCTGTAAACTCTGATGCTGTGAAAAAGTTCTATGCCTGATAAAAAAGAAAGTAAAAAAAAGGGAGAGCCCATAAGGTTGAAAACCCGTAAGGGCGACCTAAGCAAAAGTTAGAGCATACATAAAAAAGAAAAAAGAAAAAGAAAAAAAAAAAAGAAGTCCGTCAGGTTGAAAACCCGCAAGGGCGACCTAATCAAAAGTTAGGGCATAAATAAAATAAAATAAAAAGAAGTCCGTTAGGTTGAAAACCCGCGAGGGAGGCCTAAGCAAAATTTAGGGCATAAGAGAGAGAGAGAGAGAAGTCCGTTAGGTTGAAATCCCGAAAGGGCGACCTAAACAAAAATTAGGACAAAGAAATTGAATCTTAGGCTGAAAACCTACAAGGGTAGTTTAAGCGATATCTTAATGTTCACCACATTGGGGCAATTTTGCTCATGACTTGCTACACTGGGGCAATTTTGTTTGTGACTGGCTACAATGGGGCAAAGGAAATCAATGAAATGTTAATGAAAGGATGTATGTGGAAGCTGAGACCAGGATCTGCGACGTCAAACAGTTGTTGGGAATCACTTAAAAGGATCAAGGAACCAATACTGGGGCAAATTTTTATGCAGTTTTCTTTTGTTCCATTATCCATTTTCATACAATTCCCATACACCCCTTTGTATTTCCCCTCTTTCTTTCCAATTTCCTTGTGTGCAATGTAAATTCTCATGTCAAGGCAAGGATTTTATTCATCCATTTTTCCCTATTGTGCTTTAATCATGTTTATGCATTGAAATCATGTCTCAATTTAAGTAAATTTAAGTTTAATAGTATGATTTGATAATTCTAGTGGTTACTTTAATGAATGGTTTGAACCAAAGAAAGCCCAACATTTCAAAGTCAATAACGGAGATAACGGTGCACAATGAGGAGAAAAGAAAAGCAATAATGAAAGTCTCCACGAGTCTTTGTCTTGAAGGAAACAATCACTCTACATGCCTCCACCGCTTTGGAAAAGAAGCCCCTCCTATCAAAAGGAACTGACAAGACCCTGACTCAGCTGTTGGTAAACAAGGGTTTGATTGGTCGAAGTTTTTCCATGGAGCGTGTGGTTCAGCTGTAATTGAAACAAAGGTAAAGAAAAGAAAATAATAATAAGAAAAAGATAGAAAAGAGAAAGAAAATTACCATCATGTTATTTCTAGGATCTGAGGCCCACTGCAATTTATTTTTCGAGCTCTGAGGCTCACTTCAAATTTACTTTTGGGATCTGAGGCCCGCTGCAAATTTATTTTTCGAGCTCTAAGGCTCACTACTAATTTTATATTTGGGATCTGAGGTCGACTGCAATTTATTTTTCGAGCTCTGAGGCTCACTGCAAATTTATTTTTGGGATCTGAGGCCCGCTGCAAATTTATTTTTCGAGCTCTGAGGCTCACTGATAATTTTATATTTGGGATCTGAGGCCCACTGCAAATTTATTTTTCGAGCTCTGAGGCTCACTAATAATTTTATATTTGGGATCTGAGGCCCATTGCAATTTATTCTTCGAGCTCTGAGGCTCATTGTAAATTTACTTTTGGGATCTGAGGCCCGCTGGAAATTTATTTTTCGAGCTCTGAGGCTCACTACTAATTGGGATCTGAGGCCTACTGCAATTTATTTTTCGAGCTCTGAGGCTCACTACAAATTTACTTTTGGGATCTGAGGCCCGCTACAAATTTATTTTTCGAGCTCTGAGGCTCACTACTAATTTTATATTTGGGATCTGAGGCCCATTGGAATTTATTTTTCGAGCTCTGAGGCTCACTGCAAATTTACTTTTAGGATATGAGGTCCGCTACAGAATTGTTTTTCGAGCTCTGAGGCTCACTACTAAATTTATTTTTGGGATCTTAGGCCCGCTACAAATTTATTTTTCGAGCTCTGAGGCTCACTACTAATTTTATATTTGGGATCTGAGGCTCACTGCAAATTTATTTTTCAAGCTCTGAGGCTCACTACTAATTTAATATTTGGGATCTGAGGCCCACTGCAATTTATTCTTCGAGCTCTGAGGCTCACTGCAAATTTACTTTTGGGATCTGAGGCCCGCTGCAAATTTATTTTTCGAGCTTTGAGGCTCACTACTAATTGGGATCTAAGGCCCAATGCAATTTATTTTTCGAGCTTTGAGGCTTACTACAAATTTACTTTTGGGATCTAAGGCCCGCTGCAAATTTATTTTTCGAGCTCTGAGGCTCACTACTAATTTTATATTTGGGATCTGAGGCCCACTTGAATTTATTTTTCGATCTCTGAGGCTCACTGCAAATTTACTTTTGGGATCTAAGGCCCGCTACAGAAATATTTTTTTAGCTCTGAGGTTCACTGCTAATTTTATATTTGGGATCTGAGGCCCCCTGCATTTTATTTTTCTAGCTCTGAGGCTCACTGTAAATTTACTTTTGGGATCTGAGGCCCGCTGTAAAATTATTTTTCGAGCTCTGAGGCTCACTACTAATTTTATATTTGGGATCTGAGGCCCACTGCATTTTATTTTTCGAGCTCTGAGGCTCACTGTAAATTTATTTTAAGGATCTGAGGCCCGCTCGAAATTTATTCTTTGAGCTCCGAGGCTCGCCACTAATTTTATTTTCGGGATCTGAGGCCCGCTGTCATTTTTATTTTCCAAGCTCTGAAGCTTATTTTTCTCTAGCCTGTTTCCCATCCTGGCCAAAATGCGAGTTCATTTTCTTTACTAGTTCCTTACTACTATTACATGAAAAATCGTTATTTCTTCATGTATTCTAATAATGAACAAGTAAAGAGGGGCAACTTTGAACACCCTATTTTGACCTGGTCTTTTAGTTTTCACTAAAAATTTCAAAAAAATAAAAAATGCAAAGAAAATAAAAATAAAAAATAAAAATGATAAAAAGATTTTAATTTTATTAGGCCAAACCAGTTAAACCTATTACTCAAACCCATTTCATCCTCCTCCAACAAACCCTAGCAGCCACCTTATTTTGAATTTGAATCCAGTTGGCAAATCCCTTTATTTTTGCAGATGAGGCTCACCAGTTTTGAATCTGTTTCAAATCTGAGATAGAAATTTTAATCTTGACAGATTTTTAGGATCAAAATCAGAACAAATTGGCATTATAAAATCACAATAGGGGCTACAAAATACAAAATAAAGGGGGCGGGGGGCGGGGGGGAGAAAATTTCTGAACAACAACAACAGAGGGCAGTGAGAATAAGGAAAAAATTATGAACAGAAACAATAGCAGAAGGAGAGAAAAATTCAAGTGTCTCTGAGAGTGTTATGAAAATAGAGTGCAAATTCTGAGAACAATCAGTACAAAGAGAGGAGAGGAATAAGAGGAGAAGGAAGCGCCATTGTCCCTGTTATTTCGAGACCATTACGCGCCACCACCTTGTCAGTCTCAGACCACCGCAAGTCCCCGTCCACGCCCCGCCAGATCCGTCCGCGAATCGTCGCTCCGTTGCACCGATCGCGCTTCGTAGCCATTGGAGGAGCTCACCTTGCCATCTCTGTTCCACCCAGTCAAGCATGCCGCCATGACATCCGCCGTAACCCGCTGCCGATCTGCCTCTATTTTGTGCCAAGCCGCTGTGTCATGAATCGGACTGCCACTGCTTCCTTTCCTTCATTTTCGTGTACACAGTTGAAGGAGAGAAGAAGAAAGGCTATCCCCTGTTGTAATGTTACCGCTTCCCCTTTTTTTTTGGTATTCAAAAATTGTTTTGTATTGCATTTGTCTTTTCCTCTCTTTTTTTATTTTCTTTTTTACTTTTGCATATTTAATTTGGAGTAGTTATTGGACTTATGAGTGAATAAGGCTCAGATTAAGTGGGTTTAACATAATTTAAAAAATAAGTGGGCAAATAAAAGTGTATGAAATTGGATTTGATCTTCTTTTATGCTTTTTCTTGTGAAACATTTATGTTGAAATAAATGAATAAAATGATAAAAAAATATAAAACATTTGAAAAATAATTTTGGGATTGCTTTGTGAGAGGTTTCACACTCAATTCCTTAGATGTGGGATAGCTCTGTGGACGTGTCTGCCATGTTCTATCTCGCTTAAGAGTTTTCGATAAAAAAAATAAAAAACAAAAATTGAAATATATCAAAAATCTTTTTACATAAATAAAATAAATAAACCCTATTTATAAAAACTAAAATCAACCAACAAATAAAATATTTTGTATAAGAACTACGTGGCTTTGAGTTTCCCATCACAGCAGGGAATACGTACGAGCGAGATTAATCATCTCGTCAAGCCAAAATTAAATTTCTTTAACCTTATTTAGGACTTATCAATAATATATTTTAGAATTTTATAAAGAAACATAAAATATTAAATAAAAATATATTAATATATAAATTCTTCCTTGTAAATATTTTTGGGGTAAATAATAAATAATAAATAATTTAATTTCGCACAATTTATTCAAGGTACCATTCGTAGAATGGGCGATGTAGGGTGCTTAACACCTTCCCTACTTGTAATCAACTCCCGAGCTCAACTTAGTTCCAAAGACCATTTTTAAAGGTTTTCCAATTTTTCCTAAATTAAATAAAATTGGTGGCGACTCTACTTTTTCTTAAATTTTTTTTATAAGTTGGATCAATTATTCCCAATTCTCTTCTTATGTCATAGAAACTTTCTTTAACAAGGGGTTTAGTGAAAATATCAGGCACTTGTTTAGAAGTGTCAACATATTCAACAACTATATCTCCACTTTGTATATGATCTCTTATAAAATGATGTCTTATTTCATTATGTTTGATTATAGAATGCATTATAGGATTTTTAGTTAGGTTTATAGCACTAGTGTTGTCACATTTGATTGGCACTTTCTCTAAGTGAACACCATAGTCAATGAGTTGTTGCTTCATCCAAAGGATTTGTGCACAACAACTTCCTGCTGCAACATATTCTGCTTCAGCAGTTGACAAAGGCACACTTGTTTGTTTCTTACTAAACCAGGAAATTAATGAGTTCCCAAGTAAGTGGCAGGTTCCACTAGTACTCTTCCTATCTAACTTGCATCCATCAAAGTCAGAGTCAGAGTATCCTATTAGATTACAAGTTGATCCCTTAGCATACCATAAACCCATGTCTTTAGTTCCTAGCAAGTATTTCATGATTCTCTTTACAGTTGTTAAATGAGATTCCTTAGGGTTTGATTGATATCTTGCACACATGCAAAGGCTAAACATTATACCAGGCCTACTAGCTGTAAGGTAAAGTAAGGAGCAAATTATACCTTTATATTTGGATATATCTACTGTTTTACCTTTTTCATCCTTATACAAGTAACATGATGGGCTCATTGGAGTTGCCACCTCCTTTGCATTCTCCATGCCAAACTTCTTCAATAGTTCTTTGCAATACTTTGCTTGCCTTATGAAGGTTCTGTCATTGCATTGTTTAATTTGAAGTCCCAAGAAGAAAATGAGTTCTCCCATCATGGACATCTCAAATTCATTTTGCATCAACTTGGAAAATTCCTTACACAATGAATCATTAGTAGCACCAAATATAATATCATCAACATATATTTGTACAAGTAGTATATTTTGACCTTTTCTTTTTGTGAAAAGTGTTGTGTCAACCTTACCTCTAGTAAAACCTTTTTGTAATAGAAAGTTGCCTAGTCTTTGATACCAAGCTCTTGGAGCTTGTTTATGTCCATACAAGGCTTTGGTGAGTTTATAAACATGGTTTGGAAAATCGTTTATTTCAAAGCCTGGTGGTTGACCAACATATACTTCTTCTTGTATAAAAATATTAAGGAATGCACTCTTAACATCCATTTGGTAAAATTTGAAATTCATAATACATGCATATGCTAGCCACATTCTTATAGCTTCTAGCCTAGCCACGTGTGCATAAGTTTCATCATAATATATGCCTTCTTCTTTATCATATCCTTTGGCTACTAATCTAGCCTTAATCCTAATTATAATGCCATTCTCATCAAGTTGGTTCCTAAACACCCATTTTGTACCAATTATCTGTTTATCCTTGGGTTTTGGAACAAGTTTCCAAACTTTGTTTCTTTCAAACTGATTTAATTCTTCTTGCATTGCCATGATCCAATTATCATCAACAATAGCATCATTTATAGTTCTCGGTTCAATTTGAGAGACAAAGGCCATGTGGTTGCATGCATTTCTTAAAGAGTGTCTAGTAGTTACCCCTTTGGATATTTCACCAATGATGTTGTCCAAGGGATGATTCTTTCCAATTCTCCACTCCTTAGGTAGTTCATTATTTTGTTCCTCTTCAGCATTTTCTAGAGCTTCTTCTTCTTTTGCCTTGTATTGCTCATCTTCCAATTGAGTTTCTTCAGATGTTTCTGCATCATCATCACAAATATCCTTTCCTAACCTTTTGGGGTTAGATTCATCATAAGTGACATGTACAGATTCTTCTATAGTTTGAGTTCTCTTGTTATAGATTCTAAATGCTTTACTAGTTAGATAATAACCTAGTAAAATTCCTTCATCTGCCTTTGCATCAAATTTTCCAAGATTTTCCTTTCCATTGTTAAGTACAAAGCACTTACAACCAAAAACATGCAAGTGTGATATGTTTGGTTTTCTTCCTCTATAAAGTTCTTAAGGAGTTTTCTTTAAAATAGGCCTTATCAAAACTCTATTTAGCACATAGCAGGCTGTATTTACAGCATCTGCCCAAAATTGTTTTGGTAAGCTAGTGTCATTCAACATAGTTCTTGCAATTTCCTCCAATGATCTATTCTTTCTTTCTACAAATCCATTTTGTTGTGGAGTTCTATGAGCTGAAAAATTATGTTAAATGCCATACTCATCACAAAAGTTGTCAAATTTCTCATTTTGGAATTCACCTCCATGATCACTCCTTATAGAAACAATTTTCATTTCTTTTTCATTTTGTACAAGTTTGGTCAATTTCTTAAAAGCAAAAAAAGCATTATTTTTGTGTTCTAAGAACAATGTCCAAGTATATCGCGAGAAATCATCCACTATTACTAAGGCATACAAGTTTCCACCAAAGCTTTTGGTTCTAGATGGACCAAATAAATCCATGTGCAAAAATTGCAAGGGTCTAGTTGTTGAAACAATGTTCTTAGGTTTGAAAGAGACCTTTACTTTCTTTCCCTTTTGACATGCATCACATAGTTCATCTTTCACAAATTTCAGTTTTTGTAATCCATCCACAAGATTTTTAGAAATTAGTTTGTTTAAGTGGTTCATGTGGATATGTGCAATCCTTCTATGCCATAGCCAATTCTCTTCTTCTTTTGAAATAGACGACATGCATTATTTGAAAGATATTATCTAAGTCAAGCATATAGATGTAATCTATCCTATGGCCAATCAGTTTCATATTTGCATCATTCTGATTTTCTATCATACAGCTATTGGAGTTGAATTTTACCTTGTAAGCATTGTCACATAACTGACTTATACTCAACAGATTGTGCTTTAATCCCTCAACATATAGTACATCTTCAACAATTGTTGTTGAGTCACTTCCTATGTTGCCAATGCCTAGTATCCTCCTTTTGTTATTGTCTCCATATGTAACACATCCACTAGATTTTGGAGTGAATATTATAAACTTGTTTCTGTCTCCTGTCATGTGCTTGGAATAACCACTATCAAGGTACCATTTAACATTCTTGGCCTTCCAACACACCTACAAAACAGACTTTCAAACTTTTCCTTTAGGTACCCAAATCTAGTTGGGTCCTTTGTTGTTAGTCATCACATATGTTCCCTTAGGAACCCATATTTGCTTAACATTTATCCTTGAAGGATTTCTAAAATAGCATGTAGAAGCAGTGTGTCCTTTTCTAGCACAATAGAAACATTTGACAAAAGAACTAGTAGATGACTTAGGTGCAACAAAAAGTTTCTTAAAAGCTTTTTCATGCATTGCTGGTTGATATCCTATTCCATCTTTATCATATACACCTTTTTGTTGTCCAAGAATTGCATTAATATTATCTCTTCCTAGAATAAATTTAGAGAGTGGTTTTCAGTTTTTCAACCTCTTTTTCAAGCATATTGCAATTGGAACATATAGAGCTAGATGCATTTAGCTTACTATTTTTAGCTTCCAATTCCTTATTCTTAATTTGAAGAGATGCAAAATAATTACATTGTTTAGCAATTACTTTTATATATGATATGAGTTGCTATACAATTTTTATATATTCAATATGCAATTCATCAAAGGCATCTTGCAGTTCATCATAAGTAGGGGGAAGATCATTTACCTCATCTTCAATTTCTGTGTCACTTTGATGACTGGTCATAAGGCAAAGATTTGCCTCTTCTTCCTCAGATTCTCCAGAGGAATCCATGTCATTCTCCTCCCATGCTATGTATACTCTTCTTGGATTTTTGTTCTTCTTGTATTTGGACTCAAATTTATCATTGAGAATGTACTATATGTTGAGGGACTGAAACACAACCTATTATGTATCAAACAACTATGTGATAATGGCTTCAAGGTAAAATTCAATTCCAATAGTTGCTTAATAGAAAATCAGCATGATGAAAATTTGAAATTAATTGGACATAGGACAGATAACATCTATATGCTTGATTTAGATAATATCTCTTCAAATACTACATGCTGTCTTATTTCAATAGAAGAAGAGAATTGACTTTGGCATAGAAGAATTGCACACATTCACATGAACCACTTGAATAAACTGATTTGTAAAGATCTTGTAGTTGGTTTACCTAAACTGAAATTTGTGAAAGATGGACTATGTGATGCATGTCAAAAAGGAAAGCAAGTTGAGGTCTCTTTTAAACCAAAGAACATTGTTTCAACAACTAGACTCTTGCAACTTTTACACATGGATTTATTTGGTCCATCTAGAACCAAAAGCTTTGGTGGTAACTTGTATGCATTGGTAATAGTAGATGATTACTCTAGATATACATGGATATATTTTCTATCTCATAAGAGTGATTCATTTGCTGCATTTAAGAAAATGGCAAAAATTGTGCAAAATGAAAAGGACATGAAAATTGTTTCTATAAGAAGTGATCATAGGGGAAAATTTCAAAATGAAGTGTTTGAAAACTTTTGTGATGAGCATGGCATTCAACATAATTTTTCTGCTCCTAGAACTCCACAACAAAATGGAGTAGTGGAAACAAAGAATAGATCATTAGAGGAGATAGCAAGAACTATGTTGAACGACTCTAGCTTGCCAAAACATTTTTGGGCAGATGTTGTCAATACAGCCTGCTATGTGCTAAATAGAGTCTTGATAATACCAATCTTAAAGAAAACCCCTTATGATCTTTACAAAGGAAGAAAACCAAATATAGCACATTTTCATGTTTTTGGTTGCAAATGGTTTGTTCTTAAAAATGGAAAGGATAATCTTGGAAAATTTGATGCAAAGGCTGATGAAAGAATTTTCCTTGGTTATGCTCTATCTAGTAAAGCATTTAGAATATATAATAAGAGAACACACACTATTGAGGAATCTGTGCATGTGTCATTTGATAAGTCTAACCCCAAAAGGTTGGGAAAGGATTCTGTTATTGATGATCTTGCAGATTCAATTGAGAAAAATCTCCTAGAAGAGAAATAGGACAATGAAGAAGATGAAAGCTTAAAGAATGAATTGCTACAGCATGAGCAAACAAAACAACAACCTGACCTACCAAAGGAATGGATGACTGCCAGAAATCATCCAATTGATAACATCATTGGTGAAATTACAAAGGGGGTAACTACTAGACAATCTCTTAGAAATGCTTGTAATCATATGGCATTTGTGTCTCAAGTGGAACCTAAGAAACCAAGTTTGGAAACTAGTGCCTAAACCCAAGAACTGTCAAGTAATAGGTACAAAATGGGTTTTTAGGAATAAACTAGATGAAAATGGTATAATTATAAGAAACAAGGCTAGATTGGTAGCCAAAGGGTATAACCAAGAATAAGGCATAGATTATGATGAAACATATGCACTAGTAGCATGATTAGAACTATAAGAATGCTACTTGCTTATGCTTGCATAATGGGATTTAAATTGTATCAACTGGAAGTTAAGAGTGCTTTCTTAAATGGATTTATACAAGAGAAAATGTATGTTGGTCAAGCACCTGGTTTTGAGAATAATGAATTGCCTAACCATGTTTATAAACTGTCTAAAGCACTATATGGCTTAAAGCAAGCTCCTAGAGCTTGGTATGAAAGGTTAAGTAATTTTCTCATTGAAAAAGGATTTAAAAGACGTAAAGTCGACACAACTTTGTTCACTAAGAAAAAGGCACACAACATTTTACTTGTACAAATATATGTGGATGATATAATTTTTGGTGCCACTAATGAGCATTTGTGCAATGAGTTTGCAAGTCTTATACAGAGTGAGTTTGAAATGTCAATGATGGGTGAGCTGAACTTTTTCCTTGGACTGCAAATAAAGCAAACTGAAAATGGAATCTTTGTTAGCCAAACCAAGTACTGCAATAAGTTGATCAAGAAGTTTGGCATGGAAAATGCTAAGGAGATGGCTACTCCAATGAGTACCTCCTGTTATTTGGACAAGGATGAGCAAGGTAAACCTGTTGACGTTTCTAAATTCAGAGGTATGATTGGCTCACTACTTTATCTTACTGCTAGTAGGCCAGATATCATGTTTAGTGTATGCATGTGTGCTAGGTATCAAGCAAATCCAAAAGAATAACACTTAACAGTAGTTAAAAGGATAATTAAGTATCTGTTAGGAACAAAAGACATGGGATTATGGTATCCCAAGGGAGCTACATGTACTTTAATTAGCTAGTCAGACTCTGACTTTGCTGGTTATAAAATAGATAGAAAGAGTACTAGTGGAACTTGCCATTTACTAGGAAACTCATTAGTATCATGGTGTTCAGTAAGAAACAATCTAGTGTGGCTTTATCCACTGCAGAGGCTGAATATGTAGCAGCTGGTAGCTGTTGTGCACAAGTTTTATGGATGAAACAACAATTAGTTGATTATGGTGTGCAACTAAACCAAGTTCCTTTTAGATGTGACAATACAAGTGCAATTAACCTAACTAAGAATCCCATAATGCACTCTAGAACTAAACACATAGAAATCAGACATCATTTCATTAGAGGTCATGTTCAAAGTAAAGAAATTGAGATTGAATATGCTGATACAACTAAACAACTTGCTGATATTTTTACCAAGCCCTTGAACAAGGAAAGCTTCTTTTCATTAGAAGAGAATTGGGCATAATTGATCAATCCTATATCTAATCTCTACTGAAATTGTTTATATGACTGTATCTTTGTGTAAATATGCTCTGATTCTTGTATGATTTGATTTGGAATATCTATGAATGATTAGAAGAGAGTTTCTGAAGAAATAGATTTGATCAGGTACACCTATGTACCTAACCCATGTACATGTGTAAAAACTGGAAATTTGTTTTTAAACATGGATGTGATCAACAGCTATAGAGGTTTAAGAATGGATCCCATGTGTTTTTAGTTTGATACATCCCTGTGATAAACATATGTATTAAAAGTCTGAGACACAATTCCTGAATGTCATAAGTATACACTAGTGTACTACAGGCATGTATGCAAAGTCCGATAAACTCAGAATGCACAAGCTTTAATACTCGGGTGCACTACACCCCTGTACGCGAATGCTATAAGAACTGATGTAGAATCTTATTTCAAAACATCAAATCTTCTGAAACCCACTCTTTCTACACCTGATTTCGCAACCCTAGCAGAGCTAACCTTAATCCTTCTTGTACCCAAACCAACCCTAATATGGCAAGAACCAAAAATAATGGATCTTCACCCTCAAAAGCTGTTGAGAAGAAGAGGAAGGAAATGGAAACTTCTAAGTCAGCTGAGAAGAAGAAAGGAGTTGAGACTTCAAAGGCTCCTGAGAAAAAGAGGAACAAAGGAAAGGAAGTGGAATCTTCCAAAGAAAAGGAAGTCACTGAAAGTGCTGCTCCAACTTCATACATGGACAATGATGCTTTTCTTCAAAGGTATTTTTCTTCTGATGAACGTACAAAAGGAATACTTTAAGCAAAACTTCAGATATAGAGAAATTCTTGAACCTTGGGTAATGGATGTAAAATATTATGAGGATAATGAGTTTAACTTTCCTGAAATTATAGTTTGTCAAAAGCTCACTGAGTTTGTGCAAGCTCAGTTTGACTATCACCCCTTACTGATCAAAGTCTTTTACTCGAATTTGGAAATGAATGCTAATGGAATTAGCTCTGAAGTTAAGGGAATTAAGATAAAAATGTCATTAGAGGAATTCAACAATCTTGCTAACCTACCTTATTATGGACCTAGCATTGCTGGAAATGGTCCCAAATCTGAGTGGTATAATGAGTATGATAAAGAACTGGATAAACCAGATTTAGTTACCTCTAATGAACCTGAAGGTAGAGTTACCTATACCAGTATAATGAGTGTAGAGGATAGACTTCTGCATTATGTTGTCTGCAAAATTTTAATTCCAAGAGGAGGAAATCACTCAATTTTGCAAAACTATGATTTAATGCTTATGTGGGCTATGCTGAATGAGAAGCAAATCAGTTGGGGGTACTGTGTTGCTGCACACATGATAGATTGCAAGAAAAGCAAGATGATGCTTGCCTACCCTGCACTGGTCTGCACAATCCTAGCTCATTTTAATGTTCCTTTTGATGGAGAAGAAAAGAAGCTTGCAAGAAGAATAACTCACAAGTTTGGTGAAGAAATTGTGAGCAAAATGAAACTGAAGAAAGAAGATGGAATATGGATAAGGAAAGATGGAAACAAGGAAACTACTGCAGCTGGTACTTCAACCGGACAACAAAATGCACCTTCTGATTTCCTGCAGAAACTGATGAAAATACAGGAAAATGTTGAGGAAAATCAGAAGAAAAATCATGAAATTGAAATGGCTGCAATTACTGAAGTGAATGAAAGGATTAAAAGGGCAGAAAAGGACAATGATAAATTCAAAGATGCCCTAGGAGTGGACTTCCATTTCCCTACACCTCCAGCTCAAACAGAAGAAGATGTTGATGTTGCAAACATTGCAAGAGCTGCTGTGAAGGAAGCTGAGAACACCCCTGCAGAACCATCACCTAAAGACCGAAACAAAAGAAAATAAAAAAGGAACAATTAGTTATAGGAATTCATAGGAATGCCTTAGTTTTTGAAAGGTAAAATGCCTTAGTTTGTAATTTTGGCTGATGGTTTTTGTTATTTTTGATTTGTCTCTGCACATATCCCTCAATCATGAACAATTTTATATGCTATGTTTGAATGTTTAAATGCTTGCCTTCTCTATTGCTTTGAATGTTTCTTTTCTTTACCTTTTAGATAATGCCAAAAGGGGGAGGAAAAAGTATGATATAGAGAAAGGGAATAATAACAAATTATACGTGCATATGTTGAGGGGGAGCTTATAGGCTTACATGATTAAAGGGGAGCAAATCAAATTCTGCTCTGATAATATTCTTTTTGTTCTGACTGCTCTGATACCATGATATAAATCTGTCAAAAACACTTAGCTTCTGATACACTTATACTCTGATCTTATAATTTGTTAAAATATTCGTCATAATAAAAAAAGGGGAGTTTGTAAGACTCAATGACTTAGAGATTTTGATATATGACAAATACAATTTAATGTCTGTGCAAGTGTTTTAGTGTCAAATTGTAAAGACAAGTATCAAGCAGTGATCAACAAGTTCATTAAGCAAAATCAAGGAAGAACTTGAAGGAATCAAGGAGCTGCATGAAGAAATCAAAAGAGTAAAGTCAAAGATCAAAGGATCATCAAGACCAAGCTTAAAGGAGAATTTTAGATTTAAGTCTCAGATGATTTGTAAGAGAAAGAAATCTCTTAGTCACAAGATTGATCAACTAAAAAGATGCATGAAGAAAATCAATTTTCATAACCTGTATTAAAAGGAATAAGTTTTTTAATAAAAATGATTTTTGGAAATAAGAAAATTATTTGTCAGGTACAGCCAAATAATCATTGGATGTATGTCTGCTACTGTAACTGACAAATGAATTTAAGGTTCTTGATTCAGTACATAGATATACTACACTTATGCACAATATGAAATCATATCAGTTATAAATGGTTAACTGAATACAGCCCTGTACATATGCTATGTACGTGTGTATTCAAGTTTCATGAAAATTTGATGTTCATTAATACATGGATGTACTGATGGATTAACCAAGTTCAAGATTTTGAGAAACTATCAGAACTATCAGTATGAAATTGGTTAATACAGCCATGTACTCAACCCTTATTCAAGAATCATAATCAAGAAAACAGATTCTGTTATCAGACCCAAATCTGTTTTAATTGATCCCAACGACTATAACTTGTTTCCTATATATAGAGGGATCAAAGGAATACTTACAATATATCATAAATTTTACAAAATCAATTTGAGAGATCAATTGTGAAAATCATTCATCTTCTTTACTTGAGCTTCATTGTGAAAAAGAGTGTTTCAATTCTCATAAGAACTTCAAATTGTATATCTGACTTCTGAGAGTTTAGGAATCAATCTTTCTATATTTTTCGATTGTAAAGAGATAGGGAGTCTCTCTGTGTGATTAGGGTGAGGAATCCTATGGAAGAACATTGATTGAGGTTCTTCACAAGAGTGTGGTATCTCGAGGTGAAGGAGTGCTCTGTGGTGTAAAGGTTTTTCAAGCTACCTAGCTAAATCTTGTTGTGTTAGTGTGTGAATACCCACAGGTGGAGTGGGGACTGGATGTAAGTCATGATGGTGGTGGCTGAACCAGTATATATATTGGAAGGAAAGAATGGTAATATTTCTTGAGGCAGCAGGTGTTGACATATAGGATGCAGTAGAAAATGGATCATTTGTCCCCTCTACTGTAGATGCTAATAGTGCTACAAGAAATAATCCTAAAACTGAATGTAATGATGATGATGTGAAAACTGACACTTTTCTAAAATTTTGTAAAGGTTTTACCCACCAACAAAACAAAACAAGTTTTTACAAAGTTATTTGATTCTAGACTTGATTCTTTATCAAGAAAGATTGATTAAAAATAGTTTTTCAGATTAAAATAAACACATAATTTTCTTTAACTAAGACTTAACCACATACATTCAACAATTTAAAGCAGTTAAAGAAGTTAAGGGATAGAGAGAAATGCAAACCGAGATTTATCCTGGTTCAACTACCTCCTCAGGTAACCTACATCCAGTTCCCAGAATCACTTGTGAGTTTCGTCCACTATCAAACAAAAATCAATTACAAAATTCTTTAAAAAGCTTCACAACTCAGGTTCCTTATACCCTGTGACAGCTTTCCAGAAAAAACAATCTTGTAATCCCTAAGAGTCCTTTTTACTCTAGTGAAGCCTCTAAAAGTTCCTTCTACTCTTAGATCAATACTCAAAGAGACACCTTCTCTCCTTTCTTATTCCTTTTTCAATAAAAGAATTGAATTACAGATTCTAAGAAATCAGAAATTACAACTTGAAGTACTATCAGAAAAGACTTTAACTATTCTCAATGAAAAATGCTCTCTCTCAATTTCGTGTAAACTTTCAGAATTGAATGAATTTATTTTTTTTGAAAAACGTTTGCCCAAGCCTTTATATAGGTGTGTGTCAAAATAGATCCGTTGGGCACACTTCAAAAGTTAGTTAAGATCAAAACAAACTTTTAAACAAAAATTGATTATGTTAGTCAATCGATTGCCTAATCAATGTATTAAACAAAATTTATATTTTTGTACTGAGTACATCGATTGATCAATCGATTGGATTCTTGAAAGTGTTGTTTTGGCTTCAACGACTCAAGAGGGGGGGGGGGGGGTGAATTGAGTTTTCAAAAATTCTTCCTTTTCAAATCAGAGTTGCCTCAGGATCTTTTACAAAAACAGTGAAGTGTTTTTTTTATGAAATCTTGAATGGAAGGTGATGAGGATAAGAAAGATTGATTCAGAATTAATAGATCACATAATAGGTTCAGGTTCAAAACTCAATAATAACAAAATACAGAAACTGATTAAGCCTTTAAAGATTAAGAACGAGTTATGCAAGTTTCAGATACAAGCATTAACAATTAAGAACAAACTTGCAGGTTTCAGTTTCAGCGATTAAGAAACAGAAATTAAGCTATTCGAATTTGATCACATATGATGCAAGATTCAATTCAAATATTGATCCTTGAGAATAGAATTGAATACACAATTATTATTACAGTTTACTCAAGGTTCAATATTGATTGTGCAGATCAAGAACTGATATCAATTGAATACTTAGAACATCAAGATCACAGTTATATGCGCAAGACATAAATTAAAGAGTTTGAGTTTAGAGATACCACACAATCAGTTTTATACTGGTTCAGCCACCACCACTGTGACTTACATCCAGTCCCCACTCCACCTGTGGGTATTCACACACTAACACAACAAGCTTTAGTCAGGTAGCTTGAAAAACCTTTACACCACAGAGCACTCCTTCACCTCGAGATACCACACTCTTGTGAAGAGCCTCAATCAATGTTCTTCCTTAGGATTCCTCACCCTAATCACATAGAGAGACTCCCTCTCTCTTTACAATCAAATGGAACAAAAAATTGATTCCTAACTCTCAATAGTCAGATATACGAATTAAAGCACTTATGAGAATGTAACACTCTTTTCATAATAAGATCAAGAAAGATGATGAATGATTTTCACATTTGATCTCTCAAATTGATTTCTTGTAATTCTGATATGTTATGATATATGTATATAAGTTTTCCTTTGATTCCTCTATATATAGGAAACAAGTTATAGTCGTTGGGATAAATTAAAACAGATTTGGGTCTGATAACAGAATCTGTTTTCTTGATTCTGGTTCTTGAACGGGGGTTGAGTACAGGGCTGTATTAACCAATTTCATACTGATAGTACTGATAGTTTTGAAATAAGATTCTACATCGGTGTCGTCTTCAATCCTCAGGGCTCGTATTTGATAGTAGACGAGCTCCATATGCCACGTCATTGGACGGATACTCCTTTAATTGGTTGAACGTAACCTAGTAGACGAGCTCCATATGCCATGTCATTGGACGAAGCTTCTCATTAAGGACTTAGCAAGTCCAAAGACTTATGTGGGCGAGTTCTTCTGTCACTTGTGTGGACGAGCACTTCCGTCACTTTAGTGGACGAGTGCCTCTATCACTTTAGTGGACGAGTACTTCTGTCACTTTAGTGAACGAGCGCTTCTATCACTTTAGTGAACGAGCGCTTCTATCACTTGAGTGGACGAGCGCTTCTATCACTTTAGTGGACGAGCACTTCTGTGACTTTAGTGGACGAGCGCTTCTATCACTTCAGTGGACGAGCGCTTCTGTCACTTCAGTGGACGAGCGCTTCTGTCACTTTAGTGGACGAGCGCTTCTATCACTTTTTTGGACGAGCGGAATTAGAATCTTGTGTATTCTGAGTTTATCAGACTAAAAACACAGGGGATCCATTCCTGAACCTCTATACATCCATTGATTACATGGTTGTACCTGACAAATAATTTTCTTATTTCCAAAAATCATTTTCATTAACAAAAACTTATTCCTTTTAATGCAGGTTATGAAAATTGATTTTCTTCATGCATCTCTTTAGTTGAGCTATTTTGTGACTAAGAGATTTCTTTCTCTTACAAATCATCTAAGACTTAAATCTAAAATTCTCCGTTAAGCTTGGTCTTGATGATGCTTTGATCTTTGATGATGCTTTGATCTTTGACTTTGCTCTTTTGATAGTAAACTTGTTGATCACTGCTTGATACCTGTCTTTGCAATTTGACACTAAAACACTTGGACACACATTAAATTGTATTTGTCATATATCAAAATCTCTAAGTCATCGAGTCTAACAGAAAATTCTTGATTCCCATTGATACACAAATGAGAACATCGATTGTGTTCTTGAAAATCACAAGTATCAGCAGCCCGGAAGTTTTTACATCGATTGCATAATCATTTTTTAAAAAAAGTCTTTGCCTCTGTTTCGGCTTATGCATCGATGTGTCAATCTATTGGCTCTTTGTAAATATGAGATTCTACTTCTGTTCTGTGTATGCATCGATGTACAAATCGATGTAATGTATATGAAAAACTTTCTTGGCCTTTGTTTGACCTTATACGTTGATGTAACAATTGATTGTATGCTTGTTTCCGAAATCACTGGCTTTTGTTTCACTCGATACATCGATGTGCAAATCGATTTATAGAAGCTTAGATTGCATACATATCAAGTTGTTCTAGAATCAATCGATGTATACATTGATGTATAACAATTATACATTGATGTACACATAGGTTTTCATTAAAAAGTAGTTAATTAAGTGAAAGTACATAGATGTACAGATCTTTCATTTAACCATTTTCTTTTTAAGTAAAGTTTTAATTTATGAAACCATTTTGAATTTGGTTATTTTTGAGAGAGCTAAATCAAAGAAAATAAGTAAAGCTTTTGTTTACATAATACATTCTATTTTCCTTTGCTTGAGATTCCTTGAATCTTCACTTGTGGTTTCTTCATCTTCAAGAATTCCAATCTTGATCCTTGCTTTGCCTTTGACTTTCTCTTTTGATCCTTTGAATTCATATCCTTGCTCTAAATGATCTTTTCATAACATGTAATCTTGGAAAATGATTAGTGAATCAAATTTTAATCAATGCTTAAGTTTAGTCATTAATCAAAACATACAAGAGTCATTTTTCAACACTTCACATTTGAATTTGGAATTTCACCTTTTGAGAAATTCTTTTTGGAAAATAAGTTTGAGGGTTTTTTGTTGAAGGTTTTCTTTTTTTTTGAGAAACCTTTTAAATTTTCTGACCAGTAGTCCCATATCTTCTTCTGAATCTTCATCCTCCTCAATTTCTTCATCTTCATCATTATCAAGGACTTCTTTGGAGATCTGTTCTTTTAGTGATAAGCCTTTCTTCTTTTTCTCCTTCTCTTCATGATTATTCAACCTTTGAATCTCCATCTCATGTTCTTTGAGCTTTCCAAACAGTGTAGCATTGTTCATAGTTTCTAAATCTCTTGATTCAGCTATAGTAGTGATCTTTGGTTGCCATTCTCTTGTCAAGCATCTCACGACTTTGTTGATTTGTTGTTCACATGAAATAGTCTTTCTAAGTCCATTTAGTTGATTCACAATATGGGTGAATCTTCTCTGCATATCATTGATATCTTCATCTTTATTCATGTGAAAGAGTTCATACTCGTGCATGAGTGAGTTCATTCTTGCTCTCTTCACATCACTTGTCCCTTCATGAGTAATTTGCAGCGTATCCCACATTTACTTTGCTTTCTTACAATTAGAGACCCCGAAAACTTCATCATAACTCAAAGCATCAGTTATAATATTTTTAGCTTTAGCATTATAACCTACTCTTTTCTTCTCCTCATCATCCCACTCATCTCTAGTCTTATTTGTCTTGGTACCATTTGCATCAAAGAGTGTGAGGGATGCATGGACCATTCTCAACAGCATCTAATACATCAAGACCACTTGCCTCAATGAATATTAACATTCTTTCTTTCCAATACATATAGGCAGTGCCATTTGAATGCACGGGGTCTTGCTAGAGAAGCCCCTTCTCTCAAGATGTCATTTGAAGTCATCCTCTTAAGCTGTTAAGCCTTACATGAGAGCGAAAGCTCTGATGCCACTTGTTGGTTATGGCTTCTAGATACTCAAGAAGGGGAAGGGGGGTTGAATTGAGTATAGGTGATTTTTGAAAACTTTTCCCCTTTATGCAAAAACAGAAACATTTCTATATCTTTTGAAAAAGTGTTTTCAACCAACTAACCAAAACAAGTTTTTGCCAAAGTAATTGATTCAAGACTTTGTTCTTTAACAAGAAAGACAGATGAAGAGATTGATTTCAGATATTTAATATTAAGAAGTTATTCCTTAACAATTGCCTAAACATACATTCATCAATTAAAGCATTTAAAAGAGTTAAGTGATAGAGAGAAATGCAAATCAAGATTTTATCCTGGTTCAGCTACCTCCTCTTGTAACCTACATCCAGTCCCCACAATTACTGTGAGTTTTTCCCACTAAATCAAAATCAATTATAAGTTCTTTTTCAAACTTCAACTCCCAGATTCCTTCTACCCAATTGATAGTTTTTCAGTCAAGGCAATCTTGCAATTCCCAAGAGTCCCTTCTACTTTTGTCAAACCACCAAGAGTCCCTTCTACTCTTAATCTACAAAGAGAGAACACCTTCTCTCTAATCTTCCTTTTGTAGTTAGAAAAAAAATTGATTTTGATTCTAAGAAATCAAGTATTACAAATTGAAGCTCTAATAGAAATATTCAAGTATTCTCAATGAAAAGCTTTCTCCATGGATTTCGTGTTTAATCTCAGTATTGAATGAATTAGTAGTATATCAAAATAGATTCGTCGGGCATACTTCAGAAGTCAGTTAAGATCAAAACAAACTCTCTTGAAAAATTCAGTTATCAGTCAAACGATTGTGTAATCGATGTATTAAACAAAGTTTCCATTTTTTATAACTGAATACATCGATTGCCCAATCGATTGGTTTCTTGGAAATTCTTGATCTTGACCAATACATAGATGTGTACATCGATTGTGTTCTTGAGAAACATAAGCATTCTCAGCCCAGAAGTCTTTACATCGATTGGTCAATCAATTGCATAATCATTTTCAAAAGTCTTTGCCTCTGTTTGGGCTTATGTATCGATGTATCAATCGATTGTTCTATCATTTTCAAAAGACTTTACTTCTGTTCTGTGTATGCATCGATGTACTAATCGATTGGATGCATATTACAAAAAGTATTGGCTTCTGTTTAGCCTTATGCATCGATGTATCAATCGATTGTATGCTTCTTTAAAAAAGTGTTAGCTTCAGTTTCACCTTATACATCGATTGTGAAATCGATTTACAGAAGCTTGTTATGAATACTGATCAAGTTAGTCATAATCAATCGATGTATACATTGATGTATAGCATTTATACATTGATGTACACATAGATTTTCATTAAAAGTTAGTCAATTAACTGAAAGTACATCGATGTACACATAGATGTACAAAACTTTCAATTAATTCTTTTTCATTCTAAGTTCATTTTACTTTATGAAAACCATTTTGATCTGTTTTTAAGGGAGCTATTTCACAAAGAGAAACTTAAATATTTTTTTTTACATCAAAATCTAATGATCTTTGCTTGAGATGTCTTGTGATTCAATTTTGAGATTTTCATCTTCAAGCATTCCTTCACGATCCTTCTTTTTCTCCTTTGCATCATTTTCCTTGCACTAACGATATCTTGTACAAACATTTAAGCTTGACAAGTAGTTAGTGAATCAAAGTGTAATTCAAGTTAGTTTGGTCATTAATCAAAACACCATAGGGTCATTATCCACAATGTGGATATGTAACTCCGACGTTGTCTTGCTGAGATAGTTTGTATCCACATGCATAACGGAGTAGTGGAGTAGTGCTGCATCACATGCATAACATATATTGGTTAAATTAATCAGGATGTTATTAATATGTAATAAATGTTGTTATATTACATGCTATGTTTACATGATGTATGCTCATCTTGCTAACTACTTCCATGCCGTTGTGTTTTATACATATTTCTTACTCCCCATTTTTCTATTGTTTGGTTTGTATGTATCTTTAATGCAGAAGACGGTGAGCAGCCTGTTGAGGAGTGAATCTGATGAGCCGCCACTCGTAGTTTATGATTTCCTTTGTGTTAGTTTGTTATCCGATGCATTTTTCCGGATTTTGGTTATACCAACTCTATAATGTGACATTAGGGTTGGGTTTGATTTTTATAGTTATTTTTTTTAAAAAAAAAACTTGTTTTATTTCCACGTTGAGACGTTTTGTTCATATGGTACTTTCTATCCTATGGATGTTATTTTATTAATAATATGCATGTGTTTTTATTTTATTTTATTTCCTTTATGTCGTTATAAATACATGTGGGGTAGACGGTGTCACATTTAGTGGTATCAGAGCAGGTTTGTCTTATCAGGCCGTGGTATGAGTCTGGTATGAGTCTTATGTGTGCTCTTGTTTGAATTGTCTATATTTATTGTAGACAATAATGCATAGTAATAGAAACCTATATAGTTCTTCCTTCTTGGTTCTCTGTCTTTAATTGTTGTCTTGGGCAAATGCAGGAACCATTGGCAGGAAGAGGTAGGAACGACCAAGCTATCGTTGATGCTTTGGCACTGCTTGCCAATGCAATAGGACAGAACCAGAACAACAACAATGGAGGACTAGCTGAGTTTCAGGGTGTGGATACGTTCCAGCGGAACAACCCGCCCTCGTTCAAGGGAGCCTATGACCCTGAAGGTGCTCTTTTATGGATGCGAGAGATTGAGAAGATCTTCTGAGCTATGACGTGCAACGACATTCAGAAAGTCATCTTTGGGACTTTCATGTTGACAGAGGAAGCGGAGCATTGGAGGGAGAATTGTCGCCAACATATGGAAGCTGAAGGTAGTGGTTATGATGATGATGCTAATATGATGATGATGATGTTCTTATGATAATGATGAAACTGTTATGATAATGATGATGATGTGGTGATCTGAATGAGTGTTGATTGTTGTGGATGTTAATGCCAACAATGACATTAATAATACTCTAACCAATTAATAGGGTTTATTAATGATGTTAAGACCTTAAAAGAGATGTTAATAAAGATGAATGCATTTAAGGGATTTTTTTGTAACACCCTGCTTTTTCATTAAGTGCTTTTCTTAAGCTTGTTTGGTTGTTTAAGTTAGTTTTATTAAGTTAAATAGTTGGCTAAGGGCTTTGTGGGATTTTTGACTTAAAAGTCCCTTTATGTTGCATGAGAACGCCCGTGCTCATTAGCCAGCACGCCCGTGCTTAAAGTCTGGAGCGTGTTGCATGTTTTAAGTTAAGCACGCCCGTGCTCAACAGTGAGCACGCCCGTGCTCAACAACAGTGAGTACACCCGTGCTCAATGTGCAGACCGCGTCTCGTAAACACTAAGTCCAGCACACCCGTGCTTGCTGAGGAGCACGACCGTGCTCAAGTTCAGTATATATATGCTTGCACAGAAATCGAAGGTTTACGTAAAAACCCTATTTTAGTAGCTGCTGCCACCCTAGTACGGCCAGAGTAGTTCCCTTCTCTTTTTCCATCAAACTCAATCAGTTTCTTGAGTGTTAGAGACCGTTGGGTAGCGTTGTTTCGTATGTGCTCATATATAGGTAATGTTTCTTTCCGTTGTGGTTTCCTTTCCATGGTTTTGAATCGGAAACTGATGGTTTATGTTTTTTTTGTCCAAGACTTAGAAGAGTTAGCTGAGCTGCTTTGGGGACCGTGACCAGTTTGACTGTTAGAGCAACCTTCAGTCCAGGTATGGGGAGAAGGTTAGTGTAATCATAGGCAATGGGGGTAGCGTAAGGTAAAGGGATTTCCCATGACCCCGACATCGTTGTATGTTGTTAGTTTATGATATGTATGATATATGTTCATTCTGTGATAACACGTTATTGACTGTTTGGAATGCCATGATTGTATGTTCATGTTCTTGATGGTTGTTTCATGAGTATGATGGTATGTTAATCATTGTCATTAACATGATGTTGATTGGTTGATGTTGATTGCTATGAGTACGTGATGATAGAATATTAATTGGTTAATTAGGCTAAAAAGAACCAGTTAAGATTAAAGGATTATTAAACCCTAAAATGTGTTAAAGGAACTGTGATTGAATCTGCCCAGAACAGTACTGTCGTGCATTAAGCACGGCCGTGCTGAACAGGGAGCACACCCGTGCTCCCAGGTTGAATTCTGGAAAATGGCCACCCATTAAGCACGACCGTGCAGCAGAAGAGCACCATCGTGCAGCTGAGCACGGTCGTGCCTAAAAGGAAGCAAGACCGTGCTCCACTTTAGTGGTAGCACGCCCATGCTGGGGTTAAGCACGCCCGTGCTCACCCCTCAGGACAGAAACTGAGATTAAAGGTTTAAGGGGGTTTTAACTCCAATCTTCCCCAATAACGTTATGATAACACCATAAATCAATGATAAAGATTAGATAACTTAGTTAATGGTTAATGAAGATAATTAAGATGATAAGATGTTTTAGCCGGTAACCGTTGGGTTATCGTACGTTGATCACTTTGGTGCTTATTGGCCTAAGTGGCCTCGATGCTTATTGGTCGAGGTGTTGATGATGTTAAGTCTTGGGTGCTTATTGGCCCAAGCACGATGATGTTGATGATGAAGTCTTGGGAGATTTTTGTCCCGAGCAAAGGAGGAGGTTCGACATAGGGGAGACCACCTGAGAGTACGGTGATCTGGCCATCCACGGTAGGTCACCCGATGGTTTGGTGACCGTGACCCCCCGTGATGAGCCATCCATGATTTGATGGGTTGGCTGTCCATGGGGTTCACTCGAGGTTAGGTGGACTTCCGGTGTTGGTGCTTCTATGGCCAATACGGATATGTAAATCCAAAGTCGTTCATCCTAAGTTAGTTTGGATCCACATGCATAATGGAGTATGGGAGTAGCGTTGCATTGCACCGCATAGCATACTTGTTGTTATGATGTTGATATATGTTGATGTACATGTTGTTGTAGGCTTATGATGTTGCTATGTCTTTTTGTTTACCTTACTACCTATCTCCATGCCATATATGTTTACATGATTCTTACTCCCCATTTTTTGTTTGGCATGTTTGGCTTCATGCAGAAGATGGCGAGCAGTCGGGAGAGGAGTGACTCTGAGGAGCCACCGCTCATAATTAGGGATTTTCCTTCTGTTCAGTATAGTTTCAGTTGTATTCCAAGGTTTTCCGGAACGGTTATACCAGCTCTGTTGTGACATCGGGTGAGGACGTTTGTTAGTGTTTTATTTGTTTATTTGTTTTAAACTTGATTTTATTTCCGCGTTTTGAGAACTCGTTCATGTGGGACCTTTCTACCCATGGACAAATGTTTTATTTATTTCAGTAAATGTATGTTTTTATTTCATTAATTGTACCTTTAATGCTTTATAACATGCGGGGTAGCAGGGTGTCACATTTAGTGGCATCAGAGCAGCACCTCTCCCAGTACGGTGTGGTTCGGGGACGAACCAAGCGGAAGCTGGTGGGCATGTGACAACTGGGGCTGACGAGGGCGGGGAGTGATCGCCGGTTCAAGAAAGCACAAACAAGGAGAGGCTCCTGGTAGGCTTCTAGGCAGAGGGACACATGAATGAAGCGATCACACACTAGACAGAGAGGGATCCTAAGACTGTGTAGGTATGGGACTATACAGTTAAGGATGGCTTATATGAATTGATTGGTACTACCTATACCAATAAGATGCATCTTCTTTTGGGTAGCCTCTCACTCAAAAACTTCACAGTTAAGTGTGCTTGACTTGGAGCAATTATGGGATGGGTGACCTCCTGGGAAGTTTTCCCAAGAAGCGTGTGAGTGAGGACAAAGCACACTGAAAAGACCCGTGTTGGTTTGTGGGGACAGTCGTCAATCCATAAAACAGTCTAGGATGTTACATTTTCCTAGTTTGTTCATAAGACATGAATATAGTATGAGAGGCAATGTTATGTTCATAGGGCTTAGTCAAAGACCCTAGAATTGATATAGGAGCAATTAAAGATAGTGAAACTGACAATTGATGGTGTAGCTTAAACCAATAGGTTTGATCCTTGAATGCCCTAGGAAACCTAGTGAGGGTTGTTCAACCCTTATGCCCAGAAACAGTACGGCCGTTCTCAACAGTCAGTGAGACACCCCGTTGTGCCATTGATTATTTATATAACTTACTCGCGTCTTAACATTAAACGTAATCCAAAAATACGAAAATAATATAAACTTAATTATAAACACATCCAACTTCGGAAAGTAATACACCACACCTTAATTATATTATACATATACACATATCTCTAACCATCATAATACAAAACACTGTTTAGGGTATCCTATCAGTAGGATCCCTTACAGGTATATACTTATACAAAATGTTATAATTAGCAGAAAATAAAACGTCTCACAAGATGCACTGGCCATATTCCCTAAACTCTACCACTTGAATCCACATCTCGTCCTCCAACATCCGGTTCATACCGAGTTCCATCCAATTCCTCAGCAACTGGTTCCTCCATAAAGTGTTCTAATGGAATAAGATAAACATAACAAAATAAACAAAAAGGGAGATAAGAAACAGTTCTAACATCATAAGCGGCAAAGAATACATAGCATATAATATAATAATAGGCCAAGACAAGCATCAAACATAACTAACAATCATCCTTAAATCATGATATCTTCCTCTACCCTCAATCTCATGCAACTAAACCTTTATGCTGACGTGGCCACCACCAATCCTGTCACACATCCCTCGTTAGAGATGTCAGTCAGTCATCCAAGCGACGCATACCCATTAACCGGTGCACACCCTTGTTCGATCTCGAGGATGCTCATGAATATCAATGACACTATAGTTGCACAATTCATCCGGTGAACACTTTCGTTCGTTCTCAAAGGTGCTCATGCAAAGCAATAACACTATAGCTGCACAGCCTAATTCTAAAAGGTGCTCATGCAAAGCAACAACAATGCATAAATATGAATCTCTCCAACCCGCATCTGTTACAACCTAGTGCATCAATCATCCATCACAGTCTCCACACACATTCCATGTCACATCTCATCTTTAAAATAATTAGTTTAGGTTAGGCATCTCTAAGTCACAATCATTCTCTCACCCACACGCATATCTTCCGAATAACACATATCCTTGCCTAAAAAGTCAACTAAGCATGTTATCAGACCAAACAACTCATACACAATAAAATAATAATACAATATTCAGACAAAATAAAACGTCACATACAGTAGATTACCACAACCAACACATCACAAACAGTTCCATAATAATAAAATCAGTCATCCTCGAATATTCTAAAATTTATCCTAACGGTGATAAACCTACAATTCCAAAATTATCATTGGCACTACGGGGTAGTTTCCAATGTGATTTTGGTCTTGTCGATTACTCGACCACTAGTAGGGTTTAGGTCGCCCTACATCATTACTATAGTATATACTACTTATCCATTCCGACGACATAATGATTCTTTCTCCCACCTGAACTAACACCGGAATCTCTAACTTGCTGCTCCTCGTTACTACACCACAGGCTACAAAATCAACCTTCAACCAAATCAACATAAAATATATTAATCAACAAAATCCATCTATGACACCTTAGGTTAGGATTTGGCCGTGACTCAAAAATAGGGCTATGGTTATTTTCTCAATTCAATATTTTGGATCCTAGTTACTAGAGTCTTAACTAGTGTTGATCAATTGTTACAAGTCAAAAATTTGAAACAAAACTCATCCAACCACTTAGTTAGGGTATCGGCCAAAGGAAATAAAATTTGCTAGAAATTTCTTTTGCTCACATACTCTTGGATCTAGAATATAGAAACCCTAGATAGCTTATAACCAACCTCATCTAAGTTAAAAATTGAACAAAATATCATTTGCCTATATATGCATAGATTCGGCCAACTTAGGAAATTAGGGTTAGAAAATTATTTTGACTTCATGCTTCTAGATCTAACAACTAGAGGTATTAGGGAGGTAAGATCAAGTGTCAGAACACTTAAAATATTTTTCTATGATTTTTGATGAATTTTTGAAAAACTAGATCTAGGAATTGAAATTTGAAAAAACTTGATGAAAAATGGAAATTGGTGGATGATTAATGAAGCTAAGATGATGAGGAAGAGGATCCTCACCTTGGAATGAATAAATTTGATGAAAAACTTGAAGGAAATTGATCAAGATCACAAGTTTTCAAGAATGGTGTTCTTAAGTGTTTTTGAGAAAATGGACTTGAAGCATGTCATGAAATGAATTAATGAAGTGCCTAAGTGTTACAAGGGGGGAAGGCCGTGTATGGAGGGGTAGGATGGTCCAAAAATTGTTGCGACAAAGTTGTAGTTACATGGAAAATCCAATGGTAATTTAATCTTTTCACTAAAATAAATATCTAGATATTTTGGAAAGTCGTCATGACTTGGATGAGGTTCATTTAATGCTCATCCTATTAGTCACATCAATCACTTCCATCACCCCAGCTCCGTATTCGGCTCGGTCGTTTACCCGAGTTAGGTTTTACGCGTGTTTTCTTTGAAGATTTCTCCCGAATAAAATATAATATTTTATTTTTAAGTGAAAATTTCCAAAAAAAAAACCAATATTGTTTCAAATACGATATAAACCTAAACCGTTTCGTTCACAAGTCAAAATTAGGTCTTCTGCTCAGTAAAATTTTACTGTCAGTGAAAACGTGGACCGGTTTCCGTCTGAATTTTCAACCCAAAATTTTACCGTAACTCTCTACCATAAGGTAGAGTATGAATATTATTTTGTCTTATCAAAAATCATTTTCTCGACCTCAGATAAAAATATAAATAATTATATTGCTACTGAAAATACATCGTATATCAAAAAACAGGGTGTTACAGTCAGCACGACCGTGCTTGACTTAACAGTCAACACGGCCGTGCTGGGGGAAGCACGGTCATGCTTCCCTGTACATATCAGAACACAGAACAGTAACAAGTAGTGTTTTACCTAAACGCTTATAATAATGAAGAAGACACCAAACCAAGTAAAGACAAGTTAGACAACTTAAAGATAATAGTGTACCTTGGTAGCCGAGTGGCCAAGGGGGTCTTGATGCTTAACGGTCAAGGTGTTGAGCTCTGGTGCCTATGGGCCAGAGTGTTAATAACTAAAGTGAAAAGATGTTGTATTTTACCTTGGTAGCCGAGTGGCCAAGGGGGCCTTGATGCATAATGTCAAGGTGTTGTTAAAAGATATTGGACCTTGGTAGCCGAGTGGCCAAGGGGGCCTTGATGCTTAATGGTCAAGGTGTTGAGCTCTAGTGCTTTTTGGCTAGAGTGTAAGTGAAAATATTATGTGATAAAACATTAAAGACTAAAGATGAAAGATAATGTTGATGATGATGATGAACTTGGGTAGCCGAGTGGCCCAAGCGGAGGTGGTGTTTGTTGGTTGTGCGCTATGTTGCTCATTCATGCATTGGAGTAGTGGAGTAGCGTTGCATCGCATAACATACCTTGTTTGGAATGATATATATATATATATATATATATATGATATTGATGTGATGAGATGGTTATGTTGATATATATGTTTCTTACTCTCCGTCTTCTGTTGTTTGTTTGCATGTATCTTTTGGATATGCAGTGGACGGTAAGCAACTTGTTGAGGAGTGACTCTGAGGAGCCGCTACTCGTAGTTTAGTTTGTTTCGGTTTTAGTTTGTTGTCCGAGTTGTTTTATCGGATTGGTTATACCAAATCTGTAATGTGACATCGGGGTTGAGTTTCGTTTATGTTTCAGTTATGTTATGTTTTCTTTTTATAAACATGTTTTGGTTTTTCCGCGTTTGAAGTTATGTTATAATGTGGCAGCCTCTGCCTGGTTTTTATTATTATGATATAATATGCATGTGTTCTCTTTTCCTTTTATATCTTTTACGCTTTATGAATACATACGGGGTAGAGGGTGCCACAGCAAGTGCAGACAGGATCATTTCACCACTCGGTGCAAGGAAAATGATGTCATCTGCTTCAAGTGTGGCAAATCTGGCCACATCAGCCGAGAGTGTGGAGGGATAAAGTCAGAATCGCAGAGTGCTAGCAAGGATCAGAGTTCCCAAGCCAATCGACTGAAGACAGGAAGGGTCTTTACTCTCAATGGAGCTGAGGCCTCCGAGTCTGAGGACTTGATCCAAATTATATCCCTTATTGATGGAACTCCTTTAGCTGTTTTGTTTGATTTGGGTCCAACTCACTCGTTTATATCACACGACTGTCTCAGAAGCCTTAAATTGCCAGTGACCCTTCTTGATTGTGATCTAATCGTTGCTACACCCACAAATAAACCTATTCTTACTTCACATGCATGCAAGAATTGTCTCATTACCATTAATGGTAGAAATTTTGTAGTTGATCTGGTATGCTTACCCCTGAAAGAACTCGATGTTATTCTTGGTTTGGACTGGTTATCTTTCAACCATGTCCTGTTAAACTCCTTTGATAAAACCATCATTTTTGGAACTCCGATGGAGTCTAAGGATCCAAGATTTCTCTCTGCCAACCAAGTTAAGGCTTCTATGAAAGAAGAGGCCTAAGTTTACATGATGTTGTCTTCCCTGGAGGTAGAGAGCAAGCCTGATGTTGGGAATGTGCCAATAGTTTGAGAGTTTCCTGAAGTATTCCCTGGGGATGTTTATAACTTACCCCTTGAGAGAGATGTTGAGTTTACCATAGACCTAGTGCCGGGAACAGGACCCATACCTAATAGGATATCTCCTCTAGAACTACTTGAGTTGAAGAAACAGTTGGAGAAACTGATTCAGAAACAGTTCATTAGGCCTAGCGTGTCCCCATGGGGAGCTTCAGTGTTGTTGGTGAAGAAGAAGGACGAAAACATGAGGTTGTGTGTCAACTATCGACAACTCAACAAAACGACCATTAAGAATAGGTATCCCCTCCCTAGGATTGATGATCTTATGAACTAGTTGATAGGAGCTTGTGTTTTCTCCAAGATAGACTTGAGGTTAGGATACCATCAGATTTGGGTTAAGTCTGAGGACATCCCAAAGACTGCGTTTAGAACGTGTTATGGTCACTATGAGTATTTGGTTATGCCCTTTGGTGTGACTAATGCTCCTGCTGTGTTCATGGATTATATAAACAAGACCTTTCACCCTTAGTGTACTCCAAGACCAAGGAGGAACATGAGGAACACTTGAAGGTAGTCTTGCAGACCCTTAAGGAGAAACAGGTGTATGCTAAGTTGTCTAAGTATAAGTTTTGGCTAGAAGAGTTGAGTTTCTTAGCCATGGATCTAGCTAAGGTAAAGACTGTTCACCAGTGGGAAGCACCAAAGTCAATGACCGATATTAGGTGTTTATTGGGTTTAGCAGGGTACTATAGAAGGTTTATAAAGGATTTCTCTTAGATAGCTTACCCTTGACCCATCTCACCAATAAAGGACAACTCTTTGTGTTGGACTCTAAGTATGAGAAATGTTACCAAACCTTAAAGGAAAGGTTAACATCAGCACCAGTTTTAGTTTTACCTAATCCTAATGAACCTTTTGTAGTGTACTGTGATGCTTCTAAGCAAGGTTTAGGTGGAGTGTTAGTGCGGAATGGTAAGGTAGTAGCCTATGCCTCTAGGAAGTTGAAAACCCATGAGAAGAACTACCCTACCCATGATTTGGAATTAGGAGTTGTAGTGTTTGCCTTAAAGATTTGGAGGCATTATCTTTATGGAGCAAGGTTTGAGGTCTTTAGTGATCATAAGAGTTTGAAATACATGTTTGACCAAAAGGAGTTAAATATGAGGCAACATATATGGATGAAATTTCTTAAGGATTATGATTTTGAGTTAACCTACCACCCACAAAAATCCAACATAGTGGCAGATGCTTTAAGTAGAAAGACCTTGCATGTTTCAGCCATAATGGTTAGAGAAATTAATTTGATTAAGGAATTTAGAGACTTGAGCTTAGCTTGTGAAGTTACCCCTAAGAGTATTTGGCTTGGAACGCTTAAGATTAAAAACAGTTTGATGGACCAGATTAGAGAAGGTCAGAAGATAGACGTCTACCTCTTAAGTCAGAGAGAGCTTCTTGCTCAGGGTAGAGATCTTAGCTTTAAAGAAGGAAGTGATGGAGTTTTGATGTTTCGGGATAGAGTTTGCATACCAGATGTTATGGAGCTTAGGAAGTTGATCATTGTGGAAGGACATAAGAGTGGATTTAGTGTGCACCCAGGTGCCACTAAGATGTACCAGGATTTAAAGCATATGTTTTGGTTGCTTGGGATGAAAAAGGATGTGGCTGAGTTTGTCTATGCATGCTTAGTGTGCCAAAATGCTAAGATAAAACACCAAAAACCCTCGGGTAAGATGCAACCTTTAAGTATCCCAGAATGGAAATGGTATTGTATCTCTATGGATTTTGTGTCTGGACTCAATATGACTCCAGCTGGTTGTGATGCTATCTGGGTTGTTTGTGGATATATTGACTAAATCTGCCCATTTCATCCCTATGAACATGGGAACACGGAGTATCCTCAAGAAAAGTTGACTAGGTTGTACATCGAGGAGATAGTTAGACTGCATGGTGTTCCCTCTAGTATAGTGTCAAATAGAGACCCTAGACTTACCGCTAGGTTATGGAATAGTTTGAATGAGGCTTTAGGAACTAACCTTATACTAAGTTTAGCTTACCACCCACAGACTGATGGTCAATCTAAAAGAACCATCAAGTCCTTAGAAGACTTGTTGAGAGCTTGTGTGCTAGAGCAGTCAGGTAGTTGGGACAAGTTTTTGCCCCTGATAGAGTTCACCTACAACAATAGCTTCCATTCTAGTATTGGGATGGCATCCTATGAAGCTTTGTATAAGAGAAGATGTAGGACACCTTTGTGTTGGAATGAACCTAGTGAGAATGTGGTACTAGGACCTGAAATAGTGCAAAAGACTACAAAGAAAGTGAGGATGATCCATGAAAAGATGAGAATAGCACAAAGTAGGCAAAAGACCTATCATGATATGAAAATGAAGGCTCTCGAATTCCAGGAAGGTGATCACGTGTTCTTGCGAGTTACTCCAACAACTAGGGTTGATAGAGTGGGCGATGAGACTTACTCTTAGATTCATTGGTCCTTACAGAATTCTAAAAAGAGTTGGCGAAGTCGCCTACCAGATAGCCGTACCACCTTTCTTGTCCAACCTTCATAATGTTTTTCATGTGTCCCAACTTCGGAAGTATATTCATGATCCTATCCATATGATAGTACTCGATAAAATTCAGTTGAAAGAGAACTTGACTTTTGAGGTGCTACCGCTTTGGGTTGAGGATCGGAGGGTGAAGCAGTTAAGAGGGACGGAGATTCCTTTGGTTAAAGTTGTTTGGAGTGGGGCTCTTAAGGAAAATGCTACTTGGGAACTAGAGAGCAAGATGATGGAAGTGTATCCGCACCTTTTTAATCGAGGTGAGTAGAAATTTCAAGGACGAAATTTTTATACGGGGGTGGAATTGTAACACCCCGTTTTTCATATAAAGCCTCTAAGTTCTTATATGTGTGCTTTATGTTTTGTATGTTGTTAAAGTTTGGCCTTAATTAGGAATTTTAAAAAGGGCTAATTGGGATTTTAAAGTGGAAAATCCCTATCTGGTACATGAACACGCATTTGTGACGTACATGTTGGGGACCCCTTGCTCTTTTGAGCACGATCCCGTGCTCAGTGTTGACCATGACCGTTCTTAAGGTGAGCACACCCATGCTCAGGGTCTGATAGCTTATATAAGTTAGTTTGGCGAGGGTTACGAGCCAAACCCTCAAGTTGGCACTTTTAGCAACCCTAGTGTGATAGAAACCTCTCCCCTTTCCCTTCCCTAGAACCCTTCAAAGTTCTTGGTGTTCTTGAGTCTGTTTGGGAGAGAAGTCACGTGCGCTAGTGCCACTAAAGATAACGTAGTTATCCCTCTATTAATCTCTTTTCCTAATTATTGGATTTGGAGATTTCTTTTTATGTTTGGCCAAGGATCGAGGAACTAGTAGAACCGCTTGAGGGAACTAGAGCAGAATTGCTTACGCTTGTCAAGGGGCTTAGATCTCCATACCAGGTATGGGGAGAAGGGATAGTATGAACATGTAGGCATCGGGGGTAGCATAAGATGAAAGGTTAACCCATGACCCTATTGTTTGCTATTTTCCTGATTGTTATCTTGTTTTAGGTTTATATATGTTTAATTATAGTTGGCATGTTTATTCATGAGTTTTGATGTGATGTTTATGCCATGAATAATGCTTGGTTTGAGAATGATGTTTATGCCATCATGAATGTTTTGATGATGTTGTTAATGTTAATAAGACTCTAGTTAAATAATAAGGCTTATTAATAATATATGGAATTAAAGGACTAAGTCCTCAATTGTTCATAAGACATGAATTATAGTAATGAGAGGCTAGGTAATTGCTCAATGGTATAGTCAAGACCATAGGATTGATCTATGAGTGTTTTAGGGACATTAATAATGAAACAGGAATTAAAGGATTGATTCCCAGTAAATATAAGACATGGAGATTAATTAAGAGTGACGAGATTAGTGCTTGAAGGTGTAGTTAAAAGCCAATAGGATTGATCCATCAATGCCCTAAGTAGTTTCACAAGGTTTCCCAACCCTTTCTGCCTAGAACGGTATGACAATGCTCTAGTGAGCACGCTCGTTCTCAACAGACAGCACGCTCGTGCTCAACTTAAAGTTCAGCACGACCGTGCTGCCCCAAGCAGATTAGGCGTTGAAACAGGAACAAGGGTGTTTCACTCAAATAGTTCCATATGATGAAATAAGACACCCAACGAAGTAAAGACAAGTTAGATAATTTGAAGAAGACTTATTAAGATAATTATGAACAAAAATTGGCTAAGACGGTAACGATGGGTTACCACACGTTGTTATAATTTTGTGCTTATTGGCCAAAGTAGCCTCGATACTTATTGGTCGAGGTGTTGTTGATGTTGAACCTTGGTTCTTATTGGCCAAGGGGGCCTTGACTCTTATTCGTCAAGGTGTTGATGGTGATAAAACGTGGGTGCTTAATGGCCCAAGCGGAGGTGTTGGTTGCTTGTTTGTTAATGTTGTTGCCCATGCATTCACGCATCGGAGTTGTTAGCGGGGAAGTTCAACATAGGGGAGGTCATCCAAGAGTAAGGCGATCTGGCCGTTCGCGATGATTTATCCAAGAGTTAGGTGAATCATGGCCCCCTGTGGTGGCGCATCCTAGAGTACGGTGTGTCGGCCATCCAAGGGGTTCACCCATGGTTTGGTGAACTGCCGGTGTTGGTGCTTATTGGCCAATGTTGATATGTAACTCCAACGTTGTCTTCCTGAGATAGTTTGGATCCACATGCATAATGGAGTAGTGGCGTAGTGCTGCACCACATAACATATATTGGTTGAATTAATCTGGATGTTATGAATATGTTATAAATGTTGTTGTTATATAACATGCTATATTTACATGATGTATGCTCATCTTGCTAACTACTTCCATTCCATTGTGTTTTATACATGCTTCTTACTTCCTTTTTTTGTTGTTTGCTTTGTACGTATCTTTTATGCAGATGACGGTGAGTAGCCTGTTAAGGAGCGACTCTGAGGAGCCGCTACTAGTAGTTTAGGATTTCCTTTGTGTTAGTTTATTATCCGATGCATTTTTCCAGATTTTGGTTATACAAGCTCTGTAATTTGACATCGGGGTTGGGTTTACTTTTATAGTTATGTTTCTTTTAAAACTTGTCTTATTTTCGTGTTGAGACGTTTTGTTCATGTGGTATTTTCTACCCTATGGATGTTATTTTATTAATAATATGCATGTGTTTTTATTTTATTTTATTTCCTTTATATCATTATAAATACATGCAGGGTAGAGGGTGTCACACTTATTGGTCAAGATGTTGTTGGTGTTAAACTTTGACGCCTAAAGGGTCAAAGCGGAGGTGGTGGATAAGATTGCAACATAGGGGAGGTTGCTCGAGAGTAAGGCGACCTGACTTCCTCGTTGATTCATCTAGGTGGATCATGCGCCCCCGTGGTGGTGCATTCGAGAGTAAGTTCATCGACTATCTAAGGGGTTCACCCATGGTTTGGTGAACTGTCGGCGTTGGTGCATAATGGCCAATATAGATATGTAACTCCGTCGTTGTCTTCCTGAGATAGTTATGGATCCACATAAATAACGGAGTAGTACCGCGCCGCATAGTATACATTGTTGGATATGTTACGATGAGATTTATATGTTATATGTTGTGTTATGTGATATGTTAATGTTAATGTGTTGCATGATCATCTTGCTAATTGCCCTATTGCCATTATGTTTATACAATGGTTTCTTAATCCCCATCTTCTGTTGTTTCATTCCATGTATCTTCAGTTTCTGCAGAGGAGGGCGAGCAGCACGTTGAGGAGTGACTCCGAGGAGATCGCTTGCTCGTAGTTTAGGACTTTACCTTTACGTAGTTATTTTCGATGTATTTTTTGGATTTTGGTTACTAGCTTTGATATGTGACATCGAGGTTTTTGGGTTTATGTTTCCTTTTGTTTATGTTGATGTTTTATTTTTCAAGAGAGATTATATTTTTAATTCATGTGGTACTCACTACTTCTTGTTGACTTTTGTTATTAATATATATGCATGTTTCCTTTATATGTGTGTGTGTGTGTGTGTGTGTGTGTGTCTGGGCGGGGTAGAGGGTGTCACATTTAGTGGTATCAGAGGCGGTCTGTCCTATTAGGCCGGGGTATGTGTCTGTTATGTTATCTTCTGTGTGCTCTTGGATGAATTGTCTATATTTATTATAGACAATGATGTGTAGTATTCGGTACCTATAGTTTTTCCTGCTTGGTTCTCTGTATGATATGGTTGACTTGGACAAGTGCAAGAACCCATGGCAGGAAAAGGTAGGAATGATCAGGCTATCGTTGACGCTTTGGAATTGCTTGCCAATGCTATAGGTCAAAACAACAATAATGGAGGACAAGCTGAATTTCAGGGTTTGGATACGTTCCAGCGAAACAACCCGCCCTCTTTCAAAGGAGCTTATGACCCTGAAGGTGATCTTCTATGGATTCATGAAACCGAGAAAATCCTCCGGGCTATGGCATACAACGATGTTCAAAAGGTCATTTCTGGGAATTTTTTGCTGACAGAGGAAGCTGAGCATTAGTGGGAGAATTGTCGCCAGCACATGGAAGCTAAGGGTACGACAGTCACTTGGAATTCATTCAAGGACCAGTTCATAGAGAACTGCTTCCTAGATGGAATCCGCGACAAGAAGGAGATGGAGAAGAAGCTTTGAAGCAGGGAATATGTCCGTGGGGGAGTACGCTACAAAGTTCGAGGAGCTTGCTTGTTACTACACTCTCTACCAGTATGTGAATGATGATCGCTCCAAGTATGTGAAGTTTGAGGATGGTCTACACCCAGAAATCAAACAAGCCATCAGCTATGAGGAGATTCGAGTCTTTCCTATCTTGGTGATCAAGTGTAGGATCTTCGAGGATGCCTACAAATCTAGAGTGGCAAGCAACAAGAGTTCAGATGCTTAGGGAAATAAGAAGAGCGATCAGAGGGACAAGGGGAAGCAGCGTCTAGCTCTAATCGGTCAGGACTTCAAGCAGAGTGGTAAGAAGCCACAATTTTCTACAGGAAGGTTCGGGAAATGGGATTCTTCTACTCCTAAGCCCATCAGATGCAGCAAGTGTGGGAAGGATCATTCCACCGCTTAGTGCAAGGAGACAGATTTCATCTACTTCAAGTGTGGCAAGCCTTACCACATCATCCGAGAGTGTGGAGGGACAAAGTCATAATCACAGAGTGCTAGCAGAATCAGCAGTCCCAAGTCAATCGACTAAAGACCAACGAGAGAGTCTTTACTCTTAGTGGATCTGAGGCCTCCGAGTCTGAGGACTTGATCCAAGGTATGTGCCTCATCGATGGAACTCCTTTAGCTATTTTGTTTGATTCGGGTGCGACTGACTCATTTATATCACATGATTGTGTCAAAAACCTTAAATTGCCTGTGACAAATAAGTCTATTCTTACTTCACATGCATGCAAGAATTGTCACATTACCATTGATGGTAGGAACTTTATAGTTGATCTTGTGTGATTACCCCTGAAACAACTTGATGTTATTCTTGGTATGGACTAATCTTCCAACCATGTCCTCTTAAACTGTTTTGATAAGACCATTGTTTTCGGAACTCTTATCGAATCTAAGGATCTGAGATTTCTCTCGGCCAACCAGGTTAAGGCTTCTATGAAAGAAGAGGCCTAAGTTTACATGATGTTATCTTCCCTGAAAGTAGAGAGCAAGCCTGATGTTAGGAATGTGCCAATAGTGAGAGAGTTTCCTGAAGTTTTCCTTGGGGATGTTTACAACTTACCCCGTGAAAGAGATGTGGAGTTTGCCATAGACTTAGTACCGGGAACTGGACCTATATCCATAGCACCTTATAGGATGTCTCCTTTAGAACTAGTAGAGTTGGAGGAACAGTTGGAGGAACTGATTCAGAAACTGTTCATTAGGCCTAGCGTGTCCCTATGGGGAATGTCAGTGTTGTTGGTGAAGAAGAAGGACAGTAGCATGAGTTTGTGTATCGAATGAACTTATGGACCAGTTGATAGGATCCTGTGTTTTCTCTAACATAGATTAGAGGTCATGGTACCATCAAACTCGGGTTAGGTCTGAGGACATTCTGAAAATTGCGTTTAGGATGCATTATGGTCACTATGAGTTTATGCCATTTGGTGTGACTAATGCTCCTGCTGTGTTCATGGATTATATGAACAAGACCTTTCACCCTTACTTGGTTAAGTTTGTGGTGGTTTTCATAGATGACATCTTAGTGTACTCCAAGACCAAGGAGGAACACGAGGAACATTTGATGGTAGTTTTGCAAACCCTTAAGGAAAAACAGTTGTATGCTAAGTTTTCCACGTGTGAGTTTTGGTTGGAAGAGGTGAGCTTCTTAGGACATGTCATCTTTAAAGGAAGGATAGTCATGGACCCGGTTAAGGTAGAGACTGTGCTCCACTGGGAAGCACCAAAGTCAGTGACCGAGATCTGGAGTTTCTTGGGTTTAGCAGGGTACTATAGGAGGTTCATAGAGGGGTTCTCTAAGATAGCTTTGCCTTTGACACACCTCACTAAGAAAGGTCAAATCTTTGTGTGGGACGCTAAGTGTGAGGAAAGTTTCCAGACCTTAAAGGAAAGGTTGACATCTGCACCAGTGCTAGTTTTACCCAATCCTAGTGAGCTTTCGTAGTATACTGTGATGCTTCTAAGCAAGGTATAGGTGGTTTGTTAATGCAAGAGGGTAAGGTAGTAGCCTATGCCTCTAGGAAGTTGAAAACCCATGAGAAGAACTACTCTACCCATGATTTGGAACTAGGAGCTGTAGTGTTTGCCTTAAAGATCTGGAGGCATTATCTGTATGGAGCGAGGTTTGAGGTCTTTAGTAATCATAAGAGTCTGAAATATCTGTTTGACCAAAAAGAGCTCAATATGAGGCAGCGTAGGTGGATGAAGTTTCTTAAGGATTATGAGTTTGAGTTGAGCTACCACCCAGGAAAAGCTAATGTAGTAGCTGATGCCTTAAGTAGAAAAACCTTGCATGCTTCGACTTTGATGGTTAGGAAGATGGATCTGATTGAGGAGTTTAGAGAATTGAGCTTTGCTTGTGAAGTTACCCCTAAGATTATTAGGCTTGGAACTTTGAAGATTACCAGGGGCGGAGCCAGAAAATTCATATGAGGAGAGCCAAGATCAAATATGTATAATGAAATAGCAATAAAAAAAGATCAACTAATATATAGAAGAAAACTTTATGAAACAAATTTGTTATATGATTAACAACTTAATATTATATAAACTATTCAAACAAATCTAGGTTAATTGGTAGGATATTCACAAATTTGTGCATGCTTTCCAGAATTACATAACAAAGTATCAATGTTAATTTTTCCTTGTTCGATCCTTATGGTTTTAGAAGGATGTAACATAATAGGTTTCTCAACAACATTTTTAACATTAACATTTGAAATTAAAATTGGTGGACTAGAATATGTTTCATCATTTATTCTCTCTTTTCACTTGAAAAATGGGTCATTATTCTTCTTAAATATTACTCAGCCAATGAACCTCAAAAATGATTTTTGTAAAAACATTGTTGTATTAAAAACAAGATTAAATAATTCAAAACAAATTCATGTTTTAAAAATTATATATCTAAGTCATATTTAGAAAAAAAAATGTAGATAAAAAAGTTGTATATATATCTTAGAAAAAGGGAATATATATATATATATATATAAGAAGTAAAAACTTGAGGGGGGACATGGCAACCAAAGTCCCCCCCCCCCCCCCCAAAAAAAAAAAAATCTGCCCCTGAAGATTACCCATGATTTGATGGACCAAATAGAGAAGGTCAAAAGATGGATGTGTACCTCTTAGACCAGAGAGAGTTGCTTGCTCAAGGTAGAAACCTTAGTTTTAAGGAAGGAATTGATGGAGTTTTGAGGTTTTAGGATAGAATTTGTATACCTGACATGCCAGAGCTTAGGAAGTTGATCCTTGAAGAAGGACATAGAAGTGGTCTGAGTGTGCACCCAGGTGCCACTAAGATGTACCAAGATCTGAAGCACATGTTTTGGTGGCCTAGAATGAAAAAGGATGTAGCTGAGTTTGTTTATGCTTGCTTAGTATGTCAGAAAGCTATGATAGAACACCAGAAACCTTCAGGTAAGATGCAGCCTTTGAGTATCCCAGAGTGGAAGTGGGATAGTATCTCTATGGACTTTGTGCATGGACTCCAGCAGGTTGTGATGCTATATGGGTTGTTGTGGATAGGTTGACTAAATCTGCTCACTTCATCCTTATGAACATGGAAAATCCACTAGAGAAGTTGACTGGGTTGTACATCAGGGAGATAGTTAGATTGCATGGTGTACCCTCTAACATAGTGTCGGATAGAGACCCTATATTTACCTCTAGGTTCTGGAATAGTTTGCATGACGCTTTAGGAGCCAAACTTAGATTGAGTTCAGCTTACCACCCACATACTTATGGTCAATCTGAGAGAACTATCCAATCCATAGAGAAGCTGTTGAGAGCTTGTGTGCTAGAACAGGCGGGTAGTTGGGATAAGTTCTCACCCCTTATAGAGTTCACTTGGAAAAATAGTTTCCATTCCAGTATTGAGATGAAACCCTATGAAGCTTTGTATGGAAGGGGATGTAGGGCACCTTTGTGTTGGAATGAACCTGGTGAGAATGTTGTGAAAGGACCTGAAATAGTGCAAGAGACTACAGAGAAAATGATGATCCAGGACAAGTTGAGAGTGGTACAAAGTAGACAAAAGAGCTATCACAACAAGAGAAGGAAGGCTCTCGAATTCTAGGAGGGTAATCATGTGTTCTTGCGAGTTACTCCAACAGCTAGGGTTGTAGAGTGATGAAAACACGGAAACTTAATCCTAAATTCAATGGCCCTTACCAAATTCTGAAAAGAGTAGGTGAATTTGCTTACCAAATTGCCTTACCAGCTTTCCTATCCAACCTTCACAATGTGTTTCATGTGTCACAACTTCGAAAGTACATTCATGATCCTAGCCATGTGATAGTACCCGATACAATTCAGTTAAAAGAGAACTTGACTTTTGAGGTACTATCACTTCGGGTTGATGATCGAAGGATTAAGCATCTAAGAGGGAAGGAGATCCCCTTGGTTAAAGTCATTTGGAGTGGGGCTACAGAGGAAAGTGATACCTGAGAGTTGGAAAGTAGGATGATGGAGTCATATCCGGACCTTTTTGCTTAGGGTGAGTAGAAATTTCGAGGACGAAATTTTTATAAGGGGGTGGAATTGTAACACCCCAATTTTCGTATATAATCCTTGATGTGTTTATATAAGTTTTATATGGTTGTTGTTGTTGTCCTAGTTTATTAGAAATGTACCTTAGGGAAGTTAAAATGGGGTCAAGTGGGATTTTCTGGTGAAAAATCCCTTTTTGGTGCTTGAGCATGGTGGTGCTCTTGTGCAACTCGACCCTGTGCTCATGTGTGGGTCTACGTGATGCGGCACATCACGAGCACGGCCCGTGCTCTGGGCAGCAAGGTCGTGTTGGAAACCAAGAGCGAGTGACATGAATAGTATAGACCCAGTGCTCCTTTAAGCACGACCGTGCTAAAGGTGAGCACGCCCGTGCTCGGGGTCTAACAGCTTAAATAAGTGGGTTTAGGAGGGTTACGAGTTACAACCCTCATTTTGACACTTTTCACAATCCTCGAACAACAGAAACCTCTTATTTCTCTTTTCCTTGAAACCCTTCGAAGTTCTTGGCGTTCTTGCTTTCGTTAGGGAGAAGTCGCATGCTAGTGTCAAGTTTAAGGTAAATTATTTATCCTGTTGTTAATCTCCTTTCCTTGTTTTCTTGGAATAGAGATTAATGGTTTTCACTTAGATGTTTTGGCCAAGGCTTGAGGAATTCGTCAAGCCGTTCGAGGGAACCAAGGGTAGATTTTCTTACGCCCAATCGTAGTTAGATCTTCATACCAGGTATGGGGAGAAAGGACTAGTGTAAACATGTAGGTCTTGGGGTAATGCAAGATGAAGGGTTAACCCATGACCCTGTTGTGTGCTAACTGCTTAATTGATGTTGTTTGCTATATGAATGGCTATGTTTCCTATATGATTGGCATGTTGTGATTGTGAATTATTATTGATGATGATGATGTTATCCCATGATTGAATGTATTGTTTTTTTAAGATTGATATTATGAGATGAATGTCGTTGTTGCTATAAATATACTAATTAAAGACTTAGGGACATTAGTAACCAAGCAATGATTAAAGGTTAATTCCCAATGTTCATAAGACATGATTCTTAGTAAAGAGAAGTGAGGTTAATGCTCAATGGTGTGGTTAAGACCCTAGGATTGATCTATGAGTGCTTTAGAGACGTTAATAATAAAATCAGAATTAAAGGATTAATTCTCAATTATCATAAGACATGTAGAGTAAGTAAGAGGAACGAGATTAATACTTGATGGTGTAGTTTAAAAACCATAGGATTGATCTCTGAGTGCTCTAGGGAGTTGGCGAGGATTCCTAAAACGTTTTACCCAGACTGTACGGCTATGCTCCAATAAGCACGGCTCTGCTCAATGCCAGCACACTCGTGCTGGGGTCAGCACGACCGTGCTCCCCAAATAGAATAAGACGTTAAGTGGAAACAAGGGTGATTTCACCCAAACTATCTCCTGTGATGAAATAAGACACCAATTAAAGTAAAGACAAGATAGATAGTCTAACTAAGCCTTAACAAAGATAATAAAACACAAGATACTAAGATGGTTAAGACGGTAACGAGGAGTTACCGCACAATGTTAACTTTGATGCTTAATGGTCAAAGTTGCCTTGATGTTTATTGGCCAAGGTGTTATTGTTGTTAAACCTTGATGCTTATTGGTCAAGGGGTTGCAGGTGTTAAACTTTGACGCCTAAAGGGTCAAAGCGGAGGTGGTGGATAAGATTGTTTGATGTTGTTGTACATGCATTCAAGCATTGGACATGTTAGTGGGGGAATATGCAACATAGGGGAGGTCGTCAGGAAGTAAGGTGATATGGCCGTCCATGGTGATTCATCTAGGTGGATCGTGCGCCCCCGTGGTGGTGCATATGAGAGTAAGGTGCATCTATTATCCAAGGGTTCACCCATGGTTTGGTAAACTGCCGGCATTGGTGCTTAATGGCCAATGTGGATATATAACTCCGACGTTGTCTTCCTGAGATAGTTATGGATCCACATGCATAACGAAGTAGTGGAGTAGTACTGCACCGCAAAGCATACATTGTTGGATATGTTACGATGAGATTTATATGTTATATGTTGTGTTATGTGATATGTTTATGTTAATGTGTTGCATGATCATCTTGATAACTGCCCTATTGCCATTATGTTTATACAACAGTTTCTTACTCCCTATCTTCTGTCGTTTCTTTGCATGTATCTTTAGTTTATGCAAATGAGGGTGAGCAGCATGTTGAGGAATGACTCCGAGGAGATCGCTCGCTCATAATTTAGGACTTTACCTTTACATAGTTAATTCCGATGTATTTTTCGGATTTTGGTTACCATCTCTGATATATGACATAGGGGTTTTTGGGTTTATGTTTCCTTTTGTTTATGTTGATGTTTTATTTTTCCTTAGAGATTATGTTTTTGATTCATGTGGTACTTGCTACCTCTTGTTGACTTTTGTTATTAATACATATGCATGTTTCCTTTATGTGTGTGTGTGTGTGTGTGTGTGTGTGTGTGTGTGTGTGTGTGTGTGTGTGTGTGTGTGTACAGGGTAGAGTGTGTCACAGGTAACAATAAAATAAATGCAGTAATTGGAGATAGTCAAGGAAGAGTTAAACTTAGAGGAATTATCCTGGTTCACCCTCAACTCTTAGGCTATGTCCAGTCCTTGGATTCACAAGTTTTTCACTATAACTGATCAAGTTATAGACGAGTATTCTTTTCGCACCTAGGCTCTCCAAGCTCAAATACAGAGTATTGTTTTCGCACCTAGCCTCTTCAGGCTCAACCAAGTATTCTTTTAGCTAGCCTCTTCAGGCTTAACAGAGGGATGGGATTTGATTGGAAGCAACAACTTCACTTTACATCAACTAGCAGGTCAACCAAGTATCACTAAAAGAGTGGATAATGACTAAGTTTGGGTATGTCTGCTTATATTAACTTCTCTAAAGGATTTACAATGTGAGGAAAGGTAGTAGAAATATATAAGAGTATTTGAAACTTAAGAGCGCCCGGAAGTGTTTGAATATTGCTTGTATATGATATATGTGTCTCTGCGTATTTGTATATGTTATACTCTTTTGTGCAGCATCACTTCTCTTCTTATAAAGGCTTCATCTTCACAAGTATTCGCTCAGAGAGATGAGCTTCAAACTTGTTATTTTGTCCACTAAATATCATGTAGTCGTTCATACTTAATCTGTACTAAGATTGTCTATCCTGTACATCTCGAGTAAAATAATAGCAATGCTCAGACAATTCATTAAAACCATTTTCCTAATATTTGGATTCAACAAAACAGAAGGGTTAGACACTTAACAAAAGTCAAATGCTTGGAAACCTAATAGTGGAGTAGAGGAAACCAACGGTTACGACGTTGCACGGGACGTCGTGGAAGCTCCTATGCTTGTATTGTAAGTTTATGATGTTCTCCAAAACAGGCGATGCTAAAGCCTTTAGGAGCAAAAAGAGTATGCTTAGTTGCTAATGAATTTGTCGGGTGGTTGAGGTCTAAAAAATAAGGTGCTAAGTGAATGAGGCAAAAAAGAAAGGTTATAGCCTCTTAGGATAAACGAATAACCTAAATCTAAGGGTTGTATTGTTGTGAGAGTGGTTGACTTTTATGATAAATGAACGGCTGCAAATGTACCATCATCTAGGAAAGGATAATATATTTTAGGGTATTTTAATTTGAAATTAGCCCCAAATATGAAATGACAACTAACTCCATCTTTGAGCAAAAATAGCAATACAACATTTCTATTTTTTTATTTCTTAATATGTTCAAAGTTTCACAGGTTTGAAAAATCGAATTATATATATATATATATATATATATATATATATATATATATATATAGAGAGAGAGAGAGAGAGAGAGAGAGAGAGGCAGGATCCGTTGACACCAGGAGTAAGTCAGAAGACTTACACCAAATCAAGATCGTTAAAATCGATTAATCTAACGGTTTAAAATAGTTCAGTAAAAAAATTAAAAAGTTAAATAAAAATGATCACGTGATTCATTGTTTCTTCCCCGTCTCTTCCTCACAATGGGTTCCTCTTTGTCTCCTTTTATCTTGAATTTTTACAAATTATTTTTGTTACTCATTCGATTGGGTTTTTGTCCCATTTGGTCTTTAATCATTGCCATGATTGCTTGGAAACTCATATTCTTGTTACAGGTGATGCTCTTCAAAACCGGATTTAATAAACACAATTTTAACAAACTTGAATTCAATGAAACCATGCAAACAACTTCCTTTACAGCAAGTTCTCCCTTTATTTTCCTTTTCCCCCTTCCAGACTACATCATCCTGTTGGACTTTATTTTTAATTTTTTTAAATAAAGATAAAGTGGCCCTAATATCTCTCACACATTCCACCACTAACTGACCAAGTCTTAGTTACTTTACTCTTTTTCATTTTTTAAAAGATAATGGTTGGTTAAGTTAACGCGATAGTGGGATAGTGGGATATCTGTTTCCTAAAAAGAATGGATCAGTTTCTTGATGGACAAAATCTGATATCGATAAATAACAGCATAGAGTCCCTAGTCTAAACACAGTCAATAATATTCAATACCTGTTTCCATCATCTGGGATAGTTTTTATAGACTAGTAGTACTTTGTGCCTGTTGCAATATCAGAAACGCAGCAGATCATCTTGTGTGTGACGAGGTGCTGCAGATCTGGAGATATAGTAAAACTGTTGGTTGCTTGACGTGGTCTAAGAGGAAGGAGCTGCAACACTTGTTCTGTCGAGAAGTCTTCCTAGTGTGGTATGACAAAGTTATGGCTGGAGGTTAGTGATCCTAATCCACTATGTGTGTTCATGTGTAAATGAGAATACATGAAAACTATTTAGGAAAAACTAACACATCCTCGTCATTGGTAACAACCAAAATGACATTGTTCATTCTAAAAATCAGGAAAGTCGACAAACGGTTAATCCGCCTTCCATGTCCATGTCACACCCATTCCGTCGCCGACGAGATAGAAAACCAAGGGAAACGGTAAACACATTTTGCGACTGTTCATTAATGTTGGGGACGACGCCGGAAAGTCACGGCGGAGATCTGTTCATTCACGCAACCTTCCACACTCGAAACCATAGCCTTGGAATTGAATCTCAATAAAAAGATAAAATCGGACCTCGAATCGTTCCTCAAGGTGAAGCAGTACTAACAGTGGCATGGACGTTTCTGGAAATGGAGCTGCCTGTTGTATGGTCCCTTCGGCACCGGAAAATCAAGCTTCGTCGACGCCATGGCGAACTTCCTTCATACGATGTGGTTCTCTCGAAGGTTTGCAGCCATTCGAATTTGAAGTTTCTCCTTCTCAAAACAACATCAAAAAAGATCGTTGTCATGGAGGACCTGGACCAGTTCCATGTGGAGAAACCAGAAACTCGTTGGTTAGCGCTTAGGTGATCCAAAACTTCATGGGTGGGATTGAGTTTGTGCTGCAGCAAGTAGAGGGAGATGGTTTTCCCCATGGCGGCGTTGTTGAAGAGAAGAAAGTCAGGTCGGCGGTGGTGTAGCGTGCTCTGACGGCGTGCCTGGATCCCAGAAATCCCTAAACAAAGATGAAGGGGGCAGTGCGGGAGGAAAAAAAATTAATCGCGTGACCCTTTTTAAATTTTTTTAAAATTCTTTTACTGATTTATTTTAAGCCATCAGATCAAATAAGTTACGAAGCATGTTTAATATTGTATCTGATTTTATTATTCCACTGCGTATCATATTTGTGATGTTGTATTAAAATTTATGGAGTAGCCACAGCATCCATATTCAAGATTATACTTAAGGAAATCACATAATGGTTAAATATGATAACTTGTAATTAATTGTTATTGATATAATAAATCTTCCCACAGGGGTTTATTATATTTGTCATAATTGATTAGGATGAAATAATTAAATTATAATCTCTTAAGTAGCATACATGTATTAGGAGATGATGATAGTTTATTAGTTTCATCATAAAGCAATTAAAATGGATATAATTTGTGTTAAAATCTTAGCCCACAGGTAGATTTTGATGACATACTGATTTCACATGTGCCTCAAATTTTAATATAAGCATTTACTTAATTTGTCTGTTTCTTTGCTACAGTTCAATCTTTGATTATCTCTGATTACAAAAATGAAGTTCCCATGCTGACTGGTGACAACTATAAGGAATGGAAGGAGAGAGTTCTCCTTCATTTTGGGGTGACGGCCCTGGATTATGCTCTCCGTAGGGATGAGCCAGCTAAGCTCACTGTTGCTAGTACTCCGGATGAGATTGCGTTGTATGAGCGATGGGAAAGATCAAATGTTAGAAAATCCAAGACCTTTTAAAGGCCATTGGTGACCAGTATGAAACTTCTGATAAGGCATTGGCTAGTACCCTAATGGTAAAGTTGTCATCCATGAAACTCATTGGAGTCACGGGTGTGAGGAAACACATTATGGAAATGAGGGATCTAGCGGCTCAACTTAAGTCGCTTGAAGTTGAAATTTCAGACTCTTTCCTTGTGCACTTAATTCTGAACTCGCTCCCATCACAGTATAGTCCTTTCACGATATCCTACAATACACATAAGGACAAATGGTCTATCAATGAACTCTTGACCATGTGTGTTCAAGAGGAAGGGAGACTTGCTCAAGAAATTGTTGAAGGTGCACTTACAGTGACTCATGATAAAGGGAAAAAGGACAAAAAGGTAAAGAAACGCATACCTCCTATTGCCAAAATTAAGAAGGAGTCCAGGTGCTTTTTCTGTAAAAAAAAAAAGGAGCACATGAAGAAGGACTGCTATAAGCATAAGGCTTGGCTGGAAAAGAAGGGTAATGTTTTTTCCTTTGTATGATTTGAATCTAATATGACTGATATTTGTCATGATACGTGGTGGATTGACTCGGGTTCTACTATCCATGTTGCTAATACCATGCAGGGCTTCTCAAGCCAGAAGAAGCCAAATGAAGGTGAACGATTCATCTATTTCGGAAACCGAATACGTTCGCATGTGGAAGCTATTGGCTCATGTAGACTTAATTTAGAATCTGGATTTGTTTTTGAATTGAATAATGTCTTTTTTATTCCTGGGTTTTCTAGGAATTTAATTTCGGTTTCAAGACTTATTCCTTTGGGTTATTCAATAAATTTTAATGCATCCGAATTTGATTTATTGTTTAAGTCTACTATTGTTGGAAATGGTGTGTTGAATGATGGTTTGTTCAAAATTAATTTATCCAACACGATTCCATATAGTATAATGGCTACACAAGAAAAGGCTAGTATTAAACGTTGTATCATGAATGAAAAATCCTCAATGTTATGGCATAAGAGACTAGGACATATCTCCATAGAAAGAATTAAAAGGTTGGTGAATGATGGAGTACTTGAGACTCTTGAGTTTACTGATGTTGACACATGTGTAGACTGCATAAAGGGAAAGCAGACTAACAAGACAAAGAAAAATGCCAAGAGGAGTTCAGAAATATTAGAAATCATACATACTGATATATGTTGTCCCGATATAGACTCACATGGTCAAAAATACTTCATATCTTTCATAGATGATTACTCACGATACATGTATCTTTACTTACTTCATAACAAATATGAAGCATTAGATGCTTTTAAAGTTTTCAAAGCAGAAGTAGAGAAACAATGCGGAAAGCAAATAAAGATTACGAGATCAGATAGAGGTGGAGAATTTTAAGGAAAATACACTGAGAGTGGACAAGCGCCTGGTCCATTTGCAAAGTTTCTTCAAGAGCATGGTATTATGGCCCAATACACCATGCCTGGCTCGTCAGATCAAAACGGAGTGGCTAAAAGAAGGAACCGAACCTTGATGGACATGGTGAGGAGTATGCTTAGCAACTCCAAACTTCCTTGCTCACTATGGAGTGAAGCTCTTAAAACGGCAGCTTACATATTGAATCGGGTTCCAACAAAAGCGGTTCCTAAAACCCCTTTTGAATTGTTCAAAGGTTGGAAACCAAGTTTAAAGCATGTGCGCATTTGGGGTTGCCCAGCTGAAGTTAGGATTTACAATCCATATGAAAGGAAGTTAGACCCAAGGACCATTAGTGCATATTTCATTGGTTATGCTGAAAGGTCCAAAGGGTACGGGTTTTATTGTCCAACTCATAGCACTAGAATTGTTGAATCAAGAAATGCAAAGTTCCATGAGAATGACGTGGCTAGTGGGAGTGATCTAACTCAAAACATTGGATTTGAGAAAGATCAATGTGAAAACAAGATTCCCACATCAAGTTATAAACTAGTAGTTTTTGGTGATGCACACCAATCAAGTGACTCAAGCTCCACGTCAAGTTGAACCTATTCTAGAAGATCAAATTGTTCAAGAACAAATACAAGAAGTTGAGAAATTTGTTGAACAACAGCCTCCTCAAGAGGTTGTGGATGCAACATTAAGAAAGTCGACTAGAATGAGGAAATCAATGATTCCTAGTGATTTTCAAGTGTATTTACAAGATTTTGAATATGACTTTGGAGCTAAAAATGATCCTGAAACGTTTTCACAAGAAATTAACTGTAGTGATTCTAAGTTGTGGTATGATGCTATGAAGGATGGAATGGATTCTATGGCAAATAATGGAGTGTGGGATCTTGTTTATTTGCCTAATGGGGTAAAACCGGTTGGATGTAAATGGGTCTTTAAAACCAAGAAGAACTCATTGGGAAACATTGAGAGATGCAAGGCCGGATTGGTTGCCAAAGGATTCACTCAAAAGGAAGGAGTTGATTATAGAGAAACTTTTTCTCCTGTGTCCACGAAAGACTCCTTATGCATTATAATGACTTTGGTTGCTCATTTTGACTTAGAATTAAATAAAATGGATGTGAATATGGCTTTCCTTAATGGTGACCTAGAGGAAGAGGTTTATATGACACAACCTGAAGGTTTTTCCTCTAGTGATAAGGCTCACTTGGTTTGCAAGCTCAAGAAATCTATATATGGACTAAAGCAGGCATCCCGTCAATGGTATTTGAAATTCCATAGTGTCATTTAAACATTTGGTTTTGTTGAGAACAATATGGATCAATGCATATACCACAAGGTTAGTGGGAGCAAAATAATCTTTTTGGTCTTATATGTGGATGATATACTTCTTGCAACTAATGACTTTGGGATGTTACATGAGTTGAAACAATTTCTTTCTAAGAATTTTGACATGAAAGACATGGGTGAGGCATCATATGTCATTGGCATTGAGATCCGTAGAATCCGATCTCAAGGAATTCATGGTTTGTCTCGAAAGACCTATATTAACAAAATTCTAGAAAGATTTATAATGAAAGATTGTTCACCAAGTGTGGCACCTATTGTGAAGGGTGATAGATTCAATTTGAATCAATGCCCTAAAAATGTGCTTGAAAGGGAACAAATGAAAAACATTCCATATGCTTTTGTTGTCGGAAGCCTTATGTATGCTCAGGTTTGTACGAGACCTGACATTGCTTTTGCGGTTGGAATGCTTGGGAGATATCGAAGTAATCCAGGAATGGAACATTGAAAGGTGCAAAGAAAGTGTTAAGGTATCTTCAAGGAACCAAGGACTACATGCGTATGTATCTAAGATCTGACATTTTGGAAGTATTTGGTTTCTCGGACTCAGATTTTGCTGGTTGTTTTGACTCTCGTAAGTCAACATCTGGATACATCTTCATGATGGCTAACGGAGAAATATCTTGGAGAAGTACAAAACAGACAATGGTTTCTACTTCTACCATGGAAGCCGAGTTTGTTTCTTTATTCGAGGTAACATCACAGGGTATTTGGTTGAAAAGTTTCATTGCTGGTCTACAAGTGGTTGATTCCATTTCAAGACCATTGAAGATATATTGTGATAATTCAGCTACTGTTTTTATGGCTAAAAACAATAAAAGTGGAAGTTGAAGCAAGAATATCGACATAAAGTATTTAGCCATGAAGGAACGTGTCAAATCAAATGAAATTGTTGTTGAACACATTAGCACTGAATTAATGGTTGCAGATCCGTTGACAAAAGGCATGCCAACTAAGTTGTTCACGGATCATGTAATGTCTATGGGACACAATTCAGTTATGAGCTCTATTTAGATTGTAATGAAACTCTTGTTATTTGTTTGTCTTCTCTTTTGATGTATACATTTGGTTGAGAAAGACATGTATTTTGGACTCAAGAATAAATTTTGAACATGTCCATTCAATTATTCATTCAGTTGAAGTTGTTGCTTTTGCTAAGGGTGATTACATTGTGATACATGGAAGGTAATAATCATTTTACTTAGGGAAGCTACCGCCATGATTCATGTGATTAACTTTTGGATGTGAGCATAAAGTTATCAGTGTTATAGTTATCAGAAAGTGTGAGAAATATTGGACCAAGTGGGATAATGTTGGACTTTATTTTTAATTTTTTTAAATAAAGATAAAGTGGCCCTAATATCTATCACACATTCCACCACTGACTGACCGAGTCTTAGTTACGTTACTCTTTTTCAGTTTTTAAGAGATAATGGTTGGTCAAGTTGTTAAGGTGATAGTGGGATAGTGGGATATCTGTTTCCTGAAAAGAATGGGTCAGTTTCTTGATGGACAAAATCTGATCTCTATAAATAACAGCATAGAGTCCCTAGTTTAAACACAGTCAATAATATTCAATACCCGTTTCCATCATCTGGGATAGTGTTTATAGACTGGAAGAACTTTGTGCTTGCTGCAATATCAGAAACGCAGCAGATCATCTTGTGAACACTTGTTCTGCCAAGAAGTCTTCTTAGTGTGGTATGACAAAGTTATGACTGGAGGTTAGTGATCCTAATCCACTATGTGTGTTCATGTGTAAATGGGAATACATGAAAACTATTTAGGAAAAACTAACACATCCTCGTCACTGGTAACAACCAAAATGACATTGTTCATTCTAAAAATCAGAAAAGTCGATAAACGGTGAATCCGCCTTCCCTGTCCATGTCACACCTATTTCGTCACCGACGAGATAGAAAACCAAGGGAAACGGGAAACACATTTTGCGACTGTTCATTAACGCCGGGGACAACGCCGGAAAGTCACAGCGGAGATCTGTTCGTTCACGCATCCTTCCACACTCGACACCATAGACTTGGAATCGAATCTCCAGAAAAAGATAAAATCGGACCTCGAATCGTTCCTCAAGGCGAAGTAGTACTAACCGCGGCATGGACGTTTCTAGAAATGGAGCTTCCTGTTGTATGGTCCCTTCGGCACCGGAAAATCAAGCTTCGTCGACGTCATGGCGAACTTCCTTCATACGTCGTGGTTCTCTCGAAGGTTTGCAGCTATTCGAATCTGAAGTTTCTCCTTCTCAAAAAAACAACAAAAAAGATCGTTGTCATGGAGGACCTGGACCAGTTCCATGTGGACAAACCAGAAACTCATTGGTTAGCGCTTCGGTGATCCAAAACCTCATGGGTGGGATTGAGTTTGTGCTGCATCAAGGAGAGGGAGATGGTTTTCCCCATGGCGACGTTGTTGAAGAGAAGAAAGTCAGGTTGGCGATGCTGTAGCGTGCTCTGACGGCGTGCCTGGATCCCAGAAATCCCTAAACAAAGATGAAGGAGGCTGTGTGGGAGGAAAAAAAATTAATCACGCGACCCTTTTTAAATTTTTTAAAAATTCTTTTACTGATTTATTTTAAGCCATCAAATCAAATAATTTAAATGGTTCAGATTTGGTGTAAGTCTCCTTACTTACATCTGGTGTTAACGGATCCTTCATCATCATCATCATCATCATCATCATCATCATCATATTATATATATATATATATATATATATATATATATATATATATATATATATATATATATATATATATATATATATATAAATATATATTTTTCAATCGTCTCGATCACGGTTTTTTAAGTAAACTTGTCATGCAAAGGCATCACTATAATGCAAGACATCCCAATTATGTTGGCACCTCAAGCACTATCCATCATTTGCAACATACCAAAAATTTATTGCAGAAAGTAAAAAGAAAAATCATGGGGGACATAAACCTGACTCATGGAAAAAATCATATAAACCTATAGTTTGGAAGTCCAATCCTATTCCTAAAAAATTCCTCATTAATGAAAGAAGAATTGAGTTCCACCAACACATTCCATCTAAGGTAATGCCATGATTGGCTAAAAGGTCCGCACAAGAATTCCCCTCTCTAAATACATGAGAATAAATAAAGTTCAATTTCCTAGAGAGCTCAAGTGCATTTAGCCACCTATGAAGTTAAAACAGGCAAACACAAGAAGTGGGGTTTGAATTGTGTTTGTTAATAATTTTCGAAAACAACCTTTAAAACAAAATTTTCACTCAAGGAGATTAGAAAGCAAAAGCACACAGACAAAGAAAAAGATCCTTTTTAAAAGACTTTAACAAAAGCAATATCAAAACCCCACAGTTAGTATAAGCAAATAAAACTGAAGAGTTTAGGGATAGAAGATTCACGCAAGAGAAGTTATCATGGTTCACTCTCTTCCAACCAAGAGCTACGTCCAGTCCCTTCGACTTGAAGGATTTATCTACTATTTCTCTAAATAGATTACAACCAAGTATTCAACACCTCTCCAGGCTTACAAGTATTTCTTTCTTACCAAGACTCTTCAGGCTCTAACTCTAACAACGAGATTTAATGTTTGATCTTCTTAACTCACTATGTGTGAGGATATGACAGTTTAAGATCAGATGAATATTTACGCAATATTCAAACTAAGAAATACTGACTCTTGTTCTCTAAAGAAATATGAGTATGAGTAAAAGTTGAGCTCATAAGGTTGTGTAGTCAAGAGTTCTTATTTCAGTATCTCAGGTCTCTTATTTATAGTGACCTTCTTCTTCACTTGTATTTCTTCAACGGTTACTTAGAATAATCCCGTTTAGAGATAGCATTTAATGCATGATATCCGTTGTGACTGATAGCTTGATTGTAGTAATGCTGAATAGTACTCTTGGTTATCGAGGTAGCATTAAATTGGAGGCTTACTTGCAACACCCTAAACCCAGCATCACATGGTTACCCAATTGCGGAAATAAAATTGATTACAACGCTGGTTACTTTCGGAAAGTATCATTTTCTCGATGGATGAGTACACTAAAAACAATAGTTATTATTATTTTTTTGGAAGGATGAAACAAGATAAAGGTGATGAACACTCATAACATGAATTGAAGACAACATATATATATATATATATATATATTCATAACATGTCCCAATGAGACCCAAGTTCTAGTACATAAGTTAGGACCTTATCAATGGCCATTGCAACAGAGTTAGAAATCTAGAAGATACAACTTAAAAGAGAGTAAGCAAAAACATGGGGAAAGAGGGTCTGGAACCACATACAAAAAGGTGACTCTAGAAAGTCAGAAGACGGAAGACTATCCACAAAACGCTCCAAACTGGTCACAGACACTGGCTGCAATCAGGGTCTCCACAAATGCTCCCACGAGACGAGACATCAGGTATTGGATCTATGACATCACCACCCTCATCTACGGAATCGTCGTCGTCATCATGATCCAGGACGTGATACTCAGGCTCATCCTCCTCCATGACCTCATAGAAGTCCTCCTCAGGGTCCTCCTAGATCGGTGCTACCTGCTCAACGTCCAGAGGTGGTGGCTCGTGAAGTAGTCCGTTAGCTCACAGTGCGTGAAGGTAATACCAAGTGGGAGGTAGAGCTACTCTCCTAGTCACCATGTTATGGCTCCTACGGATTGGGTCTCCATCAGCATTCAAATTGGTTGTGGTGATTGATCCGTGGTACGTGGCAGATGTCGCCCCCGGATGAATCTGCCATGTCCCGGCATTCCCCGCGTCGTCGAAGACCTCAGTCTTCGACATCGCCAGCACGAGAGGGATGTTGGGATCCATCTGAACTCATATACATACGGCGATACCAAACGGAAGAGAGAATAACAAGTAGAAATGAAAGAGTGAGATATCGACAACGGATATATCGCACAACAACCATATACATGATACATACAACACATTGGCATATTAACATTTAAAACATTATTTATAGGTAAACAACAAGTATTATTTCAGTGGGTCCCATACCCGAATCAATCGGTTTTATAAAGATAATGCATTACACTTCAATCATCAGGCTCTAAACTTAATCTCATGAGATATCATCACCGTTTTATCATTAAGAAATAAGGAGTTGATCAGGCTTGTATGCCGCATTGGCAAGTTGTCTCCGTCACCTCATGTACCCGGATCAACATCATCACGAGTCCCTTATCAACAGCCATTCGGATGTATACATCATCGAACACCACATCTTAAGCGGGTATTCGGTAACTCAAGCACGTCTGCTAAGGGGAAATGCATATGAATAAAAGACTTTTCATTATCAAGACTTTTCTTTGTGTTCACTCTTTTCCGTTGTCGAAGCCCAAAGCTAACGACTATTCAAAATTTTCGTCACTTGAAAATCAATAACACAGGACACGCATTCCAAGTGCTCAACCACAACACCTTAGACCGATGCCGCAGTCCAAGGTTGTAGTCGTAGAAACATTTATAATTTTATCCATGTTTTATTTCAACATGATAAGGACTCATAGTCCATAACAACGAAATTAGGACACACGGTCCTCAATTCCAAGATTAGGACTCCTAGCCCATAATATCACGATTAGGACCCTTGGTCCATAATTCTTGACACGGATCCCAGATCGCGTGCATATAGCTGAATGCTAGAGGCGAAGTCTTGCGAACTAGATTCTCTTTCACATGTGCTTAATTTTCGCTCACTGAAAATCAAAAACCAAAATAAAACCTCGGTCACTTATCCAAGTAACCTGAACGTTTCTAAATCATTTAGGAGAAAATCTTTTCCTTTACAAACTCTTTTATAAAAAAATTAGGAAATTCGTTTGCTTTTGAAATCCTTGAAGGAATAAAGTCAAATATTTTCAAAGGGGTTTTTCCTTCATAAAACACATAGTTCGAAAAAGGTTTTCTCTCGTACAAACTTTGGATCATAAAAAGGTAGTTTCTATTGACTTAAAAACACTTCAACGTTTCTTTTCAAAACAAGAATCTTATTCTCTTGAAGTGAGCGTTTTAAACAAGGAACTTTTATAAATGAAACCAATACTTTCAAAGTTCTATTCAAGGCTTATTAAGGCTTTTAATCCTTATAATCATTGAGCACAGACTCAAGTCCGACTTCTCAAACTTCAATCACATATACGACAGTTCATCACATATATACAACTCACAATACTTTAAGGCAAGTAATAATCAACTTCAAGTAATAATCACAATAGTTCAAGTAAACAAGTCATTCAAGTATTTGCTCCACATCATAATAATATTCAAATCACTCAAGTAAACACATACACACATGCATATAGTCATTGAATATCCCTAGGCAATCCCCTCTTACCTTCCGTGAAGGTAAGGAGATTAGATGCTTCAAGAGGTATACCACAAACGTCCTTGTTTTCTCCGCGATGGAAGTCTAAAGTTATAATCACAAGATCACAAGTTAAAATCAACCAAGAACACTAACCACAAGGTATAGGTTCGGCCAAGACTAGTTCTTAGGGTTAGAGATTCCTGAAAATTATACAACTTATTATGGATTTATGATCCTTAAGTGTTAGGAGTTCATAAACATTGATCATTTAACAAAGTTGAAATAAAATCCCACTAAGTTATAAACTTAGGGTATTCGGCCAACGCTAGTAAAATAGGCTAGCATTCACTAAGCTATCCAATCTCTTAGGTTTAGTATCCATATGTATTAAGGAGCTCAAAACCATGATCATTTTGGAAAAATAAGAACAAAGTATCCTAGGTCCAGAACCTTCTAGGTTCAGCCTTCATAGGATTTATAGGCTAGAAATCTTTAAACTTTCCAATCTCTTAGACTTAGAATCCAAATATTTTATGGAGTTCAAGTCCATGATCATTTTGGAAAACAATGGAAACTTAAACATTCCAATCTCTTAGACTTAGCATCCAAATATCTTATGGAGCTCAAGTCCATGATCATCTTCGAAAATGAAAGTAATGCATCCTAGTTTTAACAACATAGAATAAGCAAGTTAGAAATCCTTAAATTTTCCAATCTCTTAGACTTAGCATCCAAATATCTCATGGAGCTCAAGTCCATGATTATTTTGGAAAAATAATAACTCAAACATCGTAGCACCTAAACACTAGGTTTCGGCCATCATAGGATGATGAGGAAAATATTCTTTGTTTAACAACAACTCTTAGGTTTAGAATCACAAGGTGTTAAGAGTTCTAAATCCATGATCATACTTGGAAAGTTGAAACATAGTATCCTAGGCCCACTTCTACATATTTTCGGCCATCATAGGAACAAGCTATCAAACCTTCCAAGATTTATAGATTCAAGATCAAGGGATAGTTAGAAACTCAAACACATGATCATATTCCAAAAGTTGAAGCAGAAACCTCCTAGACCACATATGCTTAGCATTCGGCCTTCAAAGGAAGAGATAGGTAGAGATTTTTGTTTTATACAACCTCTTACTATGTGAAAATATAAGTAAATACAAGACTATAGAAAGTGGTTTCAACTCATAAGGAGTTTTCTACCATTTAAGAGAGATTTTATAAGTTTAAAGAATATAAAGAACACATAAAGCAAACTAAGAAATAAAAGATGAAACTTGCAAAAAGATTCATATGAGAGCATTACCCTTAGTATAAGATTCATAAGATTCATATGACCAGCTCTGATACCACCTGTAACGCCCCCCTGGGTATTACTACGTAACACATGTGGAAGTAAATTAAAAAGATAATTTGCTGGTTGCTTTCGGAAAATTGTTTTCTTTTAAGTCAGAAAACAGGGGTATAAAATTTTTCTTTAAGGATAACTCTGAAATCCATAATACATACATTTAAAACGTAAAGTCACATTCGTAACAAAGTTACCATGACATACAACATTTCTCTAAGTTTCCATTTTCGAAAGAAAAAGTTTAAACTACATATGGATGTATATAACACTACATTTACCGACCTCTTTAGATATACAACCCAACTCAGACTCCTAAGCTGGTAATTCTATCAAATATTCATTGGAGAGACACCCCCCCCCCCCCCCCGCCCCAATCAAAATACTTTCCCAACCTCTAACACTAGGTCTTCAAGTGACTCAGAAAGACTCCTTTACAACATCGGTACTAGAGTACCAAGGTACTACAGCAAAACCCGAAGAGATCTGATATAACTGTAAGAGTAAGACACCGCAAATGGATATATCATACAAAAACCATATACATGATACATACAACACATTGGCATATTAGCATTTAAGTATTATTCATAGATAAAACAATAAGTGTTATATCAGTGGGTCTCATACCCGAATCAATCAGTTTTATAAAGATAATGCATGACACTTCAATCATCGGGCTCTAAATTTAATCTCCGGAGATCCCAACATCCTCAAAGTGAGATGATCAGGCTCGATACACCGTCTCATTGGCTAGCTAAGCACAACGTACGATAATACACCGTATCATTGGCCATTTAGGACAATGATTATGCACACCGTTTCGTTGTTCATTTAGGCATAACGATACACGTACACCGTCTCATTGTCCATTTTATGAACAACGATAATACACCGTCACATGATACATTTCCTATTAAGGTCTCACGTTAAAACCACGTCGAGCACGTCTGCCGTAAATGCAAATGTAAAACATTTAGTTCTCGATGTTTTCTTTGTGTTCGTTCTCATTCGTTGTCGAAGCTTAAAGGCTAGTGACTATTCATAAATTTCATCATCACCTGAAAATCAATAACACAGGACGTGCAGTCCGAGTGCTCAACCACAACACCTTAGATCGATGCCGCAATCAAGGTTTGTGGTCATAGAAATCATTTATGATTTTATCCATATTTTATTCTAACATGATAAGGACTCCTAGTCCGCAGGAATGAAATCAGGACGCACGGTCCTCAATTATGAGATTTGGACTCTTAGCACATAACATCATGATTAGGACCCTTTGTCCATAATCTTGACATGGATCCTAGATCACGTGCATATCACGGAAAACTAGAGTGACGTCTTGCGACTAGATTCCTATTCACATGTGCTTACTTTTCACTCAGTGAAAATCAAATCCAAAACAAAACCTTAGTCACTTATCCAAGTAATCGAAATGTTTCCAAATCATTTAGAAGAAAATCCTTTTCCTTTGCAAAATCTTTTATAAAGTAATTAGGAAATTCATTTGTTTTTGAAATCCTTGATGGAATAAAGTCAAATATTTTCAAAGGGTTTTTCTTTCATAAAACACATAGTTCAAAAAAGGTTTTCTCTCGTACAAAACTTTACATTGTTAAAGGGTAGTTTCCGTTGACTTAAAATCACTTCAACATTTCTTTTAAAAACGAGAATCTTATTCTTCTTGAAGTAAGCACTTTAAACACGGAACTTTTATAAATGAAACCAAAACTTTCAAAGTTCTATTCAAGGCTTATTAAGGCTTTTAATCCTTATAATCATTGAGCACAGACTCAAGTCCGGATTCTCAAACTTCAATCAATAGTAATGTATCTCAAACAGTAATATCACAGTTAATGACATTTCATCGCATATATATAATTCACAATACTGTAAAGCAAGTAATAATCAACTTTAAGTAATAATCACAATAGCTCAAGTAAACAAGTCATTCAAGTATTGGCTCCATATCATAATAATATTCAAATCACTCAAGTTAAACATGTACACACATGCATATAGTCATTCAATATCCCTAGGCAATCCCCTCTTACCTTTGGTTAGGTAGAGATATGAGATGCTTGGATAGAAGTACCGCGAACGTCGTCGCTTTCTCTATGATAGAAGTCTAAGGTTATAAACACAAGATCACAAGTTAAAATCAACCAAGAACACTAAACCACAAGGTATTAGGTTCGGCCAAGACAATAAATTAGGGTTAAAGATCCCCGAAAATTATACAACTCATGGATTTATGATCCTTAAGTGTTGGGAGTTCATAAACAATGATCATTTAACAAGGTTGAATTAAAATCCCACTAAGTTATAAACTTAGGGTATTAAACCAAGGCTATTAAAATAGGCTAGCATTCTCTAAACTTTCCAATCTCTTAGGTCTAGCATCCACACATAGTAAGGAGCTCCAAACCATGATCATTTTGGAAAATGAAAAAAAAAGTATCCTAGGTCCATAACCTTCTAGGTTCGGCCTTCATAGGATTTAGAGGCTAGAAATCTCTAAACTTTCCAATCTCTTAGACTTAGCATCAAAATATCTTATGGAGCTCAAGTCCATGATAATTTTGGAAAACAATGGAAACTTAAACATTCCAATCTCTTAGACTTAGCATCCAAATATCTTATGGAGCTCAAGTCCATGATCATTTTGGAAAATAATAAATAACACATCCTAGGTTCAATAACATAGAATAAACAAGTTAGAAATCCTTAAACTTTCCAATCTCTTATACTTAGCATCCTTCTATATTAAGGAGCCTTAGTCCATGATCATTTTGTAAAATGAAACTCAAACATCCTTGCTCTAAAACATTTAAGTTTCGGCCTACATATGATAATGAGGAAAAATATTCTTTGTTTGATAACAACTCTTAGGTGTAGAATCACAAGGTAGTAAAAGTTCTAAATCCATGATCATACTTGGAAAGTTGAAACATAGTATCCTAGACTTACTTATACATATTTTCGGCCATCATAGGAAAACAAGCTATCAAACCTTTGAAGATTTGTAGATTTAAGATCAAGGAATAGTTAGAAACTCAAACACATGATCATATTCCAAAAGTTGAAGCAAAAACCTCCTAGGCCACATATGCTTAGCATTCGGCCTTCATAGGAAGAGATAGGTAGAGACTTTTATTTTACACAACTTCTTAGTATGTGAAAATATAAGTTAATACAAGACTATAGAAAGTGGTTTCAACTCATAAGGAGTTTTCTACCATTTTAGAGAGATTTTAGAAGTTTAAAGCATATAAAGAACACATAAAGCAAACTAAGAAATAAAAGATGAAACTTGAAAAAAGATTCATATGAGAGCATTACCCTTAGTATAAGGAAGAACTTTAATGAAGAACTCAAGTGGAAAAGACTAATAAAAATGGAAGCTTTAAGTGTTTGAAAAAAAGAAGAAATGGAAGAAGTTGAAGAAGTATGAAGATGGAGGAAGAAAATGAGAGAATGAAGATAAGTGATAGTTATATAGAGGAGGGAGAGGGGAGCATGAAATTTTGGAGAGAGGATGAGTGTAACACCCCGATTTTCGCTGCTTCGTAATATCGGTAATAAATATGTAAATATATATTTTTATCCGGGACTTAAAAAATGATTTTGGATAAACCAAGGCCATTTCCTTGTTATACTTATTATCATAAGGTTACGGGGAAGTTTTTGGTTGAAAATTCAGAAGGAAGCCGGTTTGCCGTTTTCTGTGTTTTCACTGACAGTAAAAGTTTACTGCTCAGAAGACCTAATTTTAACTCGTGAACGAGATGAAAAATGTTTTTATCGTATTTACTACGATACTGGATGTTTTGAAAATTTTGGTAAAAAATTTTAATATTATATTTGTTGCGGGCACATACGTCGAGATATCTCTAGGAAAAGCTTGCGCCAGATGAATCAAAGAGTCGGCAACGTAGCTGAGATGATGGATTTGACCGACTCGACGAGCATTTATGACGAGCTTATCCGTGTCATAATGGCCATAATGGTGCATTTATGACAAAGGGAATTTTTTCTATGAAATGACCATTTTACCCTTGTCTTTTTATGACAATTACAAGCCATGCCATTGGAAAATTTGACCAAATGTTACCCAAAACTCACGGCTCCTTCCTCCATTCCAAGCACTTGGACATCACTTTTTCTAAGCCATAAATGAGCATTTATGTTAAGTGGATGAGTCTTAGGCAAAACCATTTTCTTCTCATCAATCACCCGAAACTTCCACGAAATTCTGACCAATTTATGCTCTTAATCTCGAAAAACTTTAAACATGAAAGTTGTTCATCTTTCTCTCTTATTTCCAACGACATAAAGATCATACAAAACGGACAAGTAGGTTGAGAGATATGCCCAAATTACTAAAACTGTTCTAAACCCTCACCATGTTCATCTTTTTCCTTAAGTTTCTCAAGAACACCATGAGAAATTTGTGAAGAACAACATCAAGATCATCCTTTTATTTGATCATCAAGAGGTAGTCTCTATTAATCTTGCTATTCTAAGCTTTTCTCTTCACAAGATTCTTGAGTTTATGCCTTTGATCATCATGCTCTTCATAAGATTCAAAGTTCATGAAGCTAACTTCAAAAATTCATAATTAATTCTAGAAAAATCCTTTTGACATGAAACCAATTGCTATGATCTTATAATCATCTCTATTTTCATCATCTATAAGCATAAGATCATGAGAAATTTCTTTCCTTGATTTCTGGACTGGGTCGAATCTAGGTCAATATCATGTTCATGGATTTTGTTTCATTTTCATGTCTTGATTCATGATTCAATCTTCAAGTACCTTGATAGTTCTTGTATGTAAGTACATAGAAGATCAAAAATCAAACTCTAACCTATTTGTTTTAATCAAGGCCGAAACCCTAGGTATAAACACTTGATGGTTTTGTGATTCAAAAGTTGTTTGTGACACTTGAATCCAACTCTAGGTTTTGTACGTTGGTTAAATCCAAGAGTTGAGAAAATTTTAAAACCTCTAGCCTAAAATCTTGAGAAAAACAGAAACCCTAGTTCTTGTAGCTAGATGAGTTTCATTCAAAGTTCTTGGTTCATGATCTTAGATTAAGGACTTAATCATGTTTAAGTTACTTATGGATCATAAATCCCTAAGTTAACAAAATTTTAATTTTCCCTAACCTAGAAAAGTTGTTGAGGCCGAGCCTTAACCTCCATGAGTCAAGTATGTTTTTGTTTGATTTGATTTATTTTGGTTACAATTCGTTATGAAGGAATCGATTGGATTGGTTTGACCTAAAGCCGACAGAGGAAACCGGATCAAATCGGAGAGATTATTTGAAACCATTAGTTTGAGTCTTCAAGAGGTAAGGGGAGATTACCTGAGGGATTTTTCTCAATAACTATTTGCGTGTAGTGTGATTTATATGATTTATATGTGGTTGTGGTTATTTGTTTATGTTGTTTACGTTGTGTTGTTTTATCTGTGTATCAGTGATTTATCTGCTTTTAATTTATTTAATTATCTGCAGTAGTATATTATATTGCTATGATGCATGATCTGCCTGGTGATATAAGTTTGATGATGTTGTTGAATGTTGTTTGAGAGGCCTGACAGTGGTCAGTGCACAACCGATTAATCAGATAAAAGATTTAATAAGCTGTGAAAATTATATTCAACGTTTTATGGGGAATGTTGGAATATAATAGTGGTGGAAAATATTATTTTGAAAAATAATGAGTTTTTGAGAAATACTATTATTTTAAGGATTTATTAGTGTAAAAGAAATTTATGAGTCACGGTGAGAGCGTAACCATGAAATTTTTTTAGTACTACTAATTTTTACGCAAGAAATTCCGAAATATTATAAAAAGTTATTTTGTGAAATTAATATTAAAAATACTTTATAAAATAAAAATAAAAATATAATAATATAAAATAAAAAGTCAAAGTTTGACTTTAAAAACATTTTCTTGGAAAATGATAAACGACGGCAAGTTTCGAAATTATTTACGGTGAAAGTTTAAAAACAGCAGTACTTAACTTAAGAATTGATTTAATTTTTAGAGTTGAAGTTTCAGTAAAAGAGTTCTTGATGATTGGACGTTTTATAAACGAATTCAAGTAGAAAAGATTTTCTGTAAATGAGTTTACTCAATGACGTATTTCCGGTAACTTGGATAAGTTGCGAAGATCTTATTTTGGATTTGTTTTCATAGACGAAAAACGACGTAAAGGACGATATAGAACTTAGTAACCGAGATGTCGGGGTACTAGTGTTCTTATGACGTTATCCTATTTTGGATTTGTTTTTCACAGACAAAAAAGACGTAAACGACGATATGGAACTTAGTAACCGAGACGTCGGGGTACTAGTGTTCTTATGACGTTATAGACTTGGTGTCTAGCAGGTAGACGGTGTGTCTACTTTACGACGTAACAATCGACGGTAAAAGATTTATGATGTTTTCTATTACCACGAACCTAAGACTGATTGCAAGGTCTAGGGGCTTCGTGATTGAGCACTCGGACTTTGAGGTCCTGTGTTGTTAATAAAAGTTGTAAAGATGTTTAAAACGATGATGGGTCATAAGCTTTTGAGAGCTTTGACAAATAAAGATATAACACAAAGAAAAGTGTTGAGAATAAAATGTTTTCTTGCATGCATTTTGGCAGACGTGCCTACGAGGTTAATCATGATATCTTGATGATATTCATGTCTCGACGTATTTGTTAATCATGGTATCTTTATGATATTCCTGAAATCGACGTGTTCATTGTGCCTTTGGGCAATCGACGTACAATGAATTTCATTGTGCTCAAGGCAATCGACGTACAATGAAATCAGGGTATTTTATGATATTCATGTAATCGACGTATTCATTGCGCCTTTAGGCAATCGACGTATAATGAAATTCATTACGCCTTGGGTAATCGACGTGCAATGAAAAAAATCCATAAATCGACGTTCTCACTGTTCCGGACAGTGGGCTATGGTAAAATCGATGTGCCTCTGTTGGCAAAAATCGACGTGCCTCTTTTGGCAATCGAGCTTGATCAGCTCATTTTAAAATGACATTGGGGGTCTCCGGAGATTAGGTATCAATGTTTAGATGATGTTTTGAAGTGTTCATGCATAGTTTTTCAACGTTGATGTTTGGGGTGTGAAACCCATTAATAAACGATGTGATATATTATGAATGAGTACGTTGTTATAAATATGTATATGTGTATGTGTCTTCTTTTGTGTTGCACATTTAGTTATGGTGATAAATCGATATATTGGTGTCTCACCCTTACAACACATATCAGAGACGTACAAGGGGTATGATCCCTCCAAGAAGAAGAAGGTTGTCTAGTTCGAGGCATGCTGTGCTGCTCCGGTTGGCTGTAGTGTCTGTTAGTTTCGACCAGCTTAGGTCCTATTATGTTTTGAGGATAAAACTGATTATGATTTAGGTATAAAAACATATGAGGCAGTATAGTTGTATGACTTATATACATTGTGTATTTATGGGTGATTTGATCTCATTGTTGTTGTTATGAGGTTAAAGGAAAAAGAAAAAATTTTATCACCATATTTTGAAAAGATGAACGTTGAGAAAACATTATTTTCCGAAAGAAACCAGCAAATTAAGTTTTATTTCCGCAAACGGGTAACCATGTGATGACTTGAGTTTAGGGTGTCACAATGAGCTTGGACAACAAGTTTTGTCTTTAAGACTTGTTTGGTTGAAGAGGGAAGACAAAAATAGGTTTTTAAAATATAATATGATATAATTTAAAATCTGTGATGATTACACTTTTAGAGTGTGTCATAAACATTTCCCATCAAGTCACTTCACTTCTTTTGTGCTCTCTAATCTGCTCCATTTCGTACCCGGTTGCATTTCCGATCGTAATTCTTCTGACGTTTTCGCCCGAATAAAATATTATATTCTATTTTTGAACAAAAATTTTCAAAATAACCAAAGTTGAAGGAAACATAATAAAAATGATAACCATCTCATTCACAGGTCAAAATTAGGTTTTCTACGCAGTAAACTTGTACCGATAATGAAAACGCAGACCGGCTTCCGTCTGAATTTTCAACCGAAAATTTTACCGTGACTTCAAATGTTACAACAACACAAGAAAATGATTTTAGTTTAATTAAAATCATCTTGAGTTTAATCTTAAATAAACACATTTAAATATATATTTACTGCTACAGAAAGCATAGGAAAAACAGGGTGTTACACATAACATGGCATAGCAGTATAAAACATAATATAATATAAATCACATCAACATTTTATCTCAACCAACATATGATATGTGGTGCAAAACTACTCCTCTACTCCGTTATGCATGCAGATCCAAACTATCTCAGGAAGGCAATTTCGGAGTTACATATCCACATTGGTCAAAAATCACCAACGCCGGCAGTTCACCAAACCAAGGGTGAACCCCTTGGATAGCCGACGCATCATAACGTGGATGCGCACCACGGGGGCGCATGGTTCACCAAACCTTGGGTGAACCACCCGAAACTTTGCCAGATCGCCATACTTTAGGACGACCTCCCCTATGTTGAACTTCCCCCACTAACAACTTCAACGTATGAATGCATGAGCACAACAACAACCAAGGCAACCACCTCTTTTGCTTGGGCCAATAAGCACCCAAGACTTATCACCATCATCAACGTCAACTTCAACACCTTAACCTTTCTGGGTCAAGGCCCCCTTAGCCAAAAAGCACTAAGGTTCAACTTATCAACACCTCGACCAAAAAACATCGAGGCCAATTTGGCCAAAAAGCACCAAAGCTTATCAACGTGAGGTAACCCACTGGGCACTGGCTTAACCAACTTGTTATTCTTAATCTTCTTAATTAATCTTTAATTAAGTTATCTAACTCCTCTTCATTCGATTGGTATTTCATTAAGTTATTGGGGACATTTGGGGTAAACGCCCCTTATTTCCTTTAATCTTAGATTTTGTCCAATAAGGGGAGCACGGGCGTGCTCACCCTAGCACGGTCGTGCTGCCACTTAAGTGGAGCATGATCGTGCTCACTGCCCTGCACGGCCATCTTCCAGAATTCAACTGTGAGCATGACCGTGCTCCCTGTTCCGCACGGCCGTGCTCCGTGGCCAGCCGTACTATTCTGGGCAGATTCAACTTATGTTCTTGGAGTTTTGGCTCCCTAACGCTTTCAAATCAAATCCTAGGGTCCATTGACTAGTCCAATTGGCATCAATCCTCACCTCTCACTAGCGGTTCATGTCTTATGAAACCTTAAGGGATCAACCCATTAATTCTTATGTTAATTAAAGAGTCCTAAATTAGTCAATTAAGGTCTTATTAACATGTTCATCATTTCCAACACTCAGTTAATCAACATTCAGTCAATTCCACGTAATCAACATCATACATCAATGTTCATGTCATACCAATTCAACCAATGATCATGTCATAAACAGATTAACAAATCATAAATAACTTGGCATACAACAGAATAAACAACAGGTACTTATGACAAACATAATCATATTCAACAATATTCAGTCAAACATGTCCTAGGCATTAACAACGATTAGGCATATTCATAATCAAACATAACATGGCATTAATAACAGTTAACAACAACATATAACGGGGATATGGGAACCCCTCATCTTACGCTACCCCCTTGTCTAATGTATACACTATCCTTCTCCCCAAACCTGGTATGAAGAATCAGGTAGCGACAACTTAACTAGTAAACCAACGCGTTCTTCGAACGGCTCAGTTAGCTTTCGAAGCCTTGGCCAAACAAATGGTTCAAACCATTAGTTCCCAATTCTTAATAAAGAAAGGAAACCAAAAGAGGGAAGGACTATTACCTTACTATGATTGGCACTTAACGCGTGACTCCACTCTCTAAAACACGAACGGAAAAACAAACAGTGAGTGGGTTCAAAGGGGCCGAACGAGAGAGGCTGCCGCCACACTTAGGGTTGCCTAAAAGTTCCAAAATAGGGTTTATGTGAAAACCCTCAGTTACTGTTCTGTATTTAAAGGCACAGACCTGAGCATGGTCGTGCTCCTCCTTGAGCACGGTCTTGCTGAACTTAGCGCCTACGAGGCGCGGCCTGCCCTTGAGCACGGGCGTGCTCTCTGTTAAGCATGGGCATGTTCAACTTAGAGTCAGCTAGACGCGCTAGCCCAATGAGAACGATCGTGCTCTCTATTAAGCTTGGCCATGTTGTGACTCAAAGTCAAAAGATACAAGCCTAAGAAAGGGATTTTCAACCTAAAACCCCATTAGCCCATTCTAAACATTCTAACAAACAAGGCATACATAAAAGAACTTATACAAAAAACGGGGTTTTACAACTCCACCCCCTTTTAAAAATTCCGTCCTCGAAGTTTCTACTCACCTCGGTTGAAAAGGTGCGGATATGATTCCATCATCTTGCTTTCCAGCTCCCATGTAGCACTTTCCTCAGTAGCTCCACTCCAAACGACTTTAACCAAAGGAATCTCCTTGCCTCTTAGCTGCTTCACCCTCCTATCCTCGACTCGAAGGGGTAATACCTCAAAAGTCAAGTTCTCTTTTAACTGTATGGTATCGGGGACTATCACGTGACTGGGGTCATGAATGTACTTCCTGAGTTAAGACACATGAAAGACACTATGAAGGTTGGAAAAAAAACGATGGTAAGGCTATTTGGTAGGCGACTTCGCTGACTCTTTTTAGGATTTGGTAAGGACCAATGAATCTAGGAGTTAGTTTCTCGCTTTCATCATTCTACCAACCCCAGTTGTCGGGGTAACTCTCAAGAACACATGGTCACCTTCCTGGAATTCGAGTGCCTTCCTCCTTTTGTCATGGTAGCTCTTTTGCCTACTCTGTGCCACTTTCATCTTTTTCTAAATCATCATCACTTTATATGTGGTTTCTTGCACTACCTGGGGTCCTAAACAACACTATCACCAGGTTCACTCCAACAAAAGGGTGTCCTACATCTCCTCCCATAAAGAGCTTCATAAGGTGTCATCTCAATACTGGAATGGAAACTATTGTTGTAGGTAAACTCTATCAGGGGCAAGAACTTGTCCTAACTTCCCGAATGCTCTAGCACACAGGCTCTAAGCAAGTCCTCTAAGGACTGGATGGTTCTCTCAGACTGACCATCGGTCTATGGGTGATAAGATGAACTTAGCCTAAGCTTGGTTCCTAAAGCCTCTTGCAAACTATTCAAAAATCTAAAGGTAAACCTCGATTCTCTATCAGAAACTATGATAGAAGGTACACCATGCAACCTAACTATCTCTCTGATGTACAGCTTAGCCAACTTTTCCAAAGGGTTATCCATGTTCATAGGGATGAAATGGGCGGTCTTAGTCAGTCTATCCACAACAGTCTATCCACAACAACCCATACAGCCTCAAAACCAGTAGGAGTCTTAGAGAGTCCATACACAAAATCCATTGACATACTATCCCACTTCCATTGTAGGATACTTAATGGCTGTAACTTACCTGGCGGCTTCTGGTGTTCTATCTTAGCCTTTTGGCACACTAAACAAGTATACACAAACTCAGCCACATCTTTCTTCATCCTAGGCCACCAAAACATCCACTTAAGATCTTGATACATCTTAGTGGCACCTGGGTGCACACTAAGTCCACTCCTATGTCCTTCTTCAAGGATCAACTTTCTAAGCTCCGGGACGTCTGGTATACAGACTCTATCTTTGAACCTCAAAACTCCATCACTTCCTTCCTTAAAGCTAAGGTTTCTACCCTGAGCGAGTAACTCTCTCTGATCCAAGAGAAACTGGTTTATCTTCTGACCCTCTCTAACCTGATCCATCAAACTGTTGGTAACCTTCAAGGTTCCAAGCCTAATACTCTTAGGGATAACTTCCCAAGAAAAACTCAGGTCTCTAAACTCCTCAATCAGATCCATCTCCCTAACCATCAAAGCGGAGACGTGCATGGTTTTCCTACTTAGAGCATCTGCCACTACATTAGCTTTCCCTAGGTGGTAGGTTAGATCAAACTCATAATCTTTTAAAAACTACATCCACCTACGCTGCCTCATATTCAACTCCTACTGGTCAAAGAGATACTTTAGACTCTAATGATCACTAAAGACCACAAACTTTGCTCCATAAAGGTAATGCCTCCAGATCTTTAAGGCAGACACCATAGCTGAGACACCCCGTTGTGCCCCGGTGTTTTATTAGATTAAATCCTTCTTAATTAAATTCTTAACCGTGTACGTAACGTAAAAAAAATACATAAAAATTAAAACTTGAATTAAATAAGCATACAACTTTGATTTTATTAAGCATCACACCCTAGTTAAGTGATGCTTACACACATAAGTTTTACAACATAATACAAAACATTGTTGAGGGTATCCTCACAGTATGATCCCTTACAGGTTTATACTTAAACAAACTATTATTTAGCGAAAAATAAAATGTCTTATAAGACTCACCGGCCCTAGACACTAAACTACCTTGTCGAAATCCACAACTCGTCCTCTCGCATCCGGTTCATACGGAGTTCCATTCAACTCCTCAACAATAGTCTCCTCCACCGGGTCTTTTCATGGAATAAGATAAACATATACAAAATACAGAAATAGGGAGATAAGAAACATTTCTATCATCATAAAAGCGGAAAAGAATCATACCATAAAATATAATAACCGTCAACCACAGACATCACACATAACTAGCAATCATCCTCAAATTACAATATCACCTCTACGCTCAACTCAAGTAATTCAACCTTTATACTAATATGGCCATCTATACTCCTGTCACACTAGTCAGTAGTCCAAAACTGTTTGGGGTCAAAACTCGGTGCGCCCCTATTCCTTTATCGCTCGTAGGAAGTACTGCATAAGCACAGTATGCGTCACTATTTCCCCCATTGGAAATAGCACATAAGAACATAAAAAATAATAACTCGGTGTACCCCTATTCCTTTACCTCTCATAGGGATTAGTGCATAAGCATAAGAGTGCATCACTATTTCCCTCATTGGAAATAGTACATAAGCACAAAAATATAGTAATTCAATGCGCCACTATTCCCTAATATCTTATAGGAAATAGTGCATAAGCACGATATGCATCATTATTTCCCCCATTGGAAATAGCACATAAGCATAAAAGACCTCATAATTCGGTGCGCCACTATTCCCTAATCTCTAATAGGAAATAGTGCATGAGCACGGTATGCGTCACTATTTCCCCTTAAAATAGCACATAAGCATAGAAGACATATTTACTCTATCTCCACGTCCAGAACTAAAAGATTATATGTATCAATGCATCTATATGAATCTCACTACCTCGCATCATTAACAACCTAGTGCCTCAGGCTCTCATCACAGCCTCCACTTGACTTCTATGTCAAATCTCATCCATTAGATAATTTAATTAAGCTAGGCACCTCTAAGTCAATTCATTCTCTCACCTAAACAATTATCTCCCAAACAACATATATCCTTGCTTAAAATCATCTAAGCATAGTATTAAAACTAGGCAGATCATGCATACCACATTAATCATCATAATATTCAAATATCTCAATATGATATAAAGCAATTTATCACAACCAACCCATAATAATCAAATCAAATAAACAACAAAGTCAGACTCTATCACGGCCTGGCCGTGATAGCCATCACGGACGTGACAGGCATTAAATACAAGAATTCTACAAAACAGAACCTGTCACGGCCTGGCCATGACAACCATCACGGCCGTGACAGACAACAAATATCCTCAATATCATAAATATTCAAACACCAAAATAATACGTCACATGCAGATGGAATACCTCAACCAGTGTATCATAGTAAATTCAACAACATAAAGTCAGGCATCCTCAATATCATATATTCAACCTAATGCCGATAAACCTACAATCCCCAAATCACCATTGGTTTTACAGAAAAGGTTTCCAATGTGATTTTGATCTTGTCGATTACTCGAATACTAGTAGAGTTTAGGTCGCCCTACACAATCATTATATAATATACTATTTATCGTTTTGACGATGGAATTGTTCTTTCCCCCCACATGATTGACGTGCGTGCTTTCCCGTACAAGCTCTGGATGCGTCCACGGTACTGCCAAGAACCTCAGCACACTGTCCAACAACATCCACAAATCTGCCATCATCCATCCTCACACATCCATCGTTCCAGTTTCCATCCCGATTACACGTATGAGTAACACAATTCACCGGAAACACCAAATACCGACCGAATCAATAATAGGTTCCAAATAAATAAATCTATTTGAATAAAGAGACAAAATCGATGGAAAAACTTACGAGAACAATGACTGGAATTAGGGAAAATCGGATTCAAAATAAGCTCATGAATCCTAGGGAAAAGCTACCAAAAAAGGGCTACGGTTCGAGCTCCATTACTCTGTCCAAAGAGCTCTTTTTTTAGAAAACTGAACGGTGACAATGAAGAATTATCCTTCCTAAAACCTCCTCTCAAAGTTTCAGTATGATCCAACGGTTAAAACATCTCAAATCGTAATTCTTTGGTGACAGCTTAGATGGTATCCAGATTGAGTTTCTCACCTCCTAGGCCTAATGTCCGAGCTTCATATCTCATACTCTGGAGGTTTGTTCCAATTTATGACCGTTGGATATGAAGAACCACAAGTCATTAACCTTCTTCTAAAATCAGAGAATGATCCAACGGTTGAAAAGTGTTTGGTGACTCTCTCACTGAGACTGCGCCAACTAGGTTTCAAAGCTTCCAACAAAGGCGTCATGTAACTATTGAGGTTTCTGTCTCAATTATTCTCCTCTAATACGAAGTAGTGGGTGTTAAAGAGAGTTAATAAGATGGGGAAGATAACTAAGATCATAGAAGTGAGGGTTTACCTCTAGATAATGAAAGAAAGTGAAAGAATGATCAAGTTGTGCAAGAACAACAATGGAGTTTTTGAAGAAAAATGAAGATGAAATGGAAAAGATGAATGGAGGGGGGAGTAAGCCACGGTTTTTAGGAGTATTTATAGGCTAGATTTAGGCTTTGTTTGGTTATAAGGAATTGGTTTAATGGGTTTTGTGAATATTTAATTAATATAAGCTTAACCAAGTTAATAGTTAACTTAACTAGGGTTATGTTACTAACTAGGGTTAAAAAGTATGTGGCTCACAATTAATGTAGGCGTAGCTGATTTTGGGGCACATATAATGAGTTATCCATGACTCATTAATCCCATCCATTAGCGGTTCCCGGAAATCCCGTACGCAGCTCCGTCATTTATCCGATTTCGGTTTTTGAGGGGAAAATGATGAAACGAAAGCAAAATGAAATAGGTATGGTTTAGTATATATGGCTGAACAAAATTGAGGAAATGTGGTAGGTTTACAACCATGTAAAATGAGTGGTTAAGAGTGCGTAGATGTGTCTTGTTAATAACCGCAAAAGCTTAGGGGTATTTTGGTCATTTTACCAAAACGTCATGATTAATAGAATTTAATGCTCATAAATGCTTAGTGACTCATCCTCCATGAGTCATCATGCATGAATCGTTGTAGCGATCTCTTAACGAGTCTCTGTAGTTCCGTTTTTGACTCCGTCGGTTTCCCGATTAGGGCTTCTGTCTGTTTTTCGATCGAAAATTTTCAAAATAACCAAACTCGTTGGAAATATGTTTTAAACATAAACCATTTTTTCACAAGTCAAAATTAGGTTTTCTGATCATTAAAATATTGCTGTCACTGAAAACACCGACTGTTTTTCATCCGAACTTTTACCAAAATTCGTCCCAATAAACATAATATTTTATTTCTGATCAGAAATTTGGAAAATAGAATTCCTCACAGACAAAATATAAGAATTCTACAAATTTCAGTTTTGGGTCAAATTAGGGTTTTCTGGCGGTATAAAATTATATTGTCAGTAAAAAAACGCAGACTGGTTTCCATATGAGTTTTAAACCCAAAATTTCATCGTAACCTTCTACCATAAGAGAGACTATGAATATGATTTTATTTTATTTAAAATCACTTTCTAAATCTTGGATTAAAGTATAATTAATTATATTTTAACCGGCTAAACAGCGTAATTAAAATCAGGCTGTTACATTACTACCCCTCTTAGAAAAAAATTCTGTCCTCGAAATTTCTTAAATCAAAACTAGACATCATCTTGTAATCGTATCTTAATCTAAAGATCCCATGTTATATTTCTCATCGATGTCTTTCCCCTAGGTGACAGCGGTAACTTCATAATAGAATTCATTCTTATATCATTCTATTTATCCTCGAAACAATCCATCACTACATTATATTCATTGTGCTTAACATTTCACCTTGATCTATCATTCTTGAAGGACATAATTAAAACTTAATCCTTTCCTTCTTCTTACTACTGATCCACTAAAGAACCTTATTTCAACATCTAACTCCCGCAATTAACACCACAATCAATTCCAACATCTAACTTCTACCATTACCCGCAATTAACACCACAATCAATTTCAACATATAACTTCTACAATTAACACCGCAATAAATACTACCCTAACTTCCTACTTAATGTATCCATTCACAGTCTTAGGATCCTTGTAGCATATTCAACTATTCCAGATTATATCAAAATCACACATCTTAATCCTCAAAAGAACATTATTGCACCTCTTAATGCAAGTAAAACCAAAAGAAGTTATCTTTCCTGCTCATATTCATCTTAAGTAAAAACTACTATAGGTACTTTTCCCTACCAAATTCATACCATCCATACTAACTACGAGTATTTGATCATTACCTTAGATTCTCTTAGTAATACTATGCCTCGATCAACATTTGACGTATAGTAATTGTCTCACTCACTGATATTGATCTTAAGGGTTCACATCCTACCAGTCACAACTATACCTCAAAAAAACTCTCATCGTTTTCTTGTTTATTATGCTACTTAGACAAACAAACAAAGTCTACCAGATATCAAATACATACCATGTATAAGATCCCCTGATTGAGAGGATTCAGCTCCCCTCACAGTAAACACTCTCCCAGTGGCCTGAGGTCTGGCCATCGGCAATCCTGCTGCTGGAACTCCTTTTCCAGATCTTCCTCTCTGAACATTGGCTCCTCTATCATCAGCTACCGACTGCTGCATATCAATGTTAGTTATCATGTTCGGACTCACTACCCAACTTCTAAGCATAGTCAACATTCGATGTGGATTCAACTAGACACGGCCAATAACAACATCCTAAACATCTCAGTCCGATCAGAATCAAACTGCTTTGATACGAAATGAGACACCCCATTGTGCCCCGGTGGTTTATTAGATTAAATCCTTCTTAATTAAATTCTTAACCGTGTACGTAACGTAAAAAAAAATACGTAAAAATTAAAACTTGAATTAAATAAGCATACAACTTTGATTTTATTAAGCATCACACCCTAGTTAAGTGATGCTTACACACATAAGTTTTACAACATAATACAAAACACTGTTGAGGGTATCCTCACAATACGATCCCTTACAGGATTATACTTAAACAAACTATTATTTAGCGGAAAATAAAACGTCTTATAAGACTCACCGGCCCTAGACACTAAACTACCTTGTCGAAATCCACAACTCGTCCTCTCGCATCTGGTTCATACAGAGTTCCATCCAACTCCTCAGCAATAGTCTCCTCCATCCGCTGGAACTTGTTGAGACCCTGAAACTCAGTTGGTCCTCTGTTGTTGTTGTTCTGAACTTGTTCGATTGCATTGGCAAGGAGTGCCAACATGTCAGTGACTGCCAATCGTTTCTACCTCTTCCCGTCATGAGTTCCTGTACATGTCCAAAACAGCCATTAAATACAAAGAACTTAAGCAGGAAAATTTAAGCATCATCATCTATAACTAGTATAGACAATTCAAACAAGAGCACACAACAGACTCACAACAGACTCATACCACGGCCTGATAGGACAGACCTACTCTGATACCACTACATGTGACACCTTCTACCCCGCATATTATTTATAAAACATTTACTTAAAAGAGGTGATATAAAAACATGCATTCATTTCATTAAAATAAAATCTGGGTAAAAGATACCACAATGTAACTACTCAACACGGAAACAACATAAAAAGATAAAACATAAACAAAATAAAAACATATTCCAACCCCGATGTCACATATAGAGCTGGTATAACCGTTCCGGAATAAATCCTCGGAATACAACTGAAACTAATAAACTAAAAACAGGGAAATCCTAACTATGAGTGGCGGCTCCTTAGAGTCACTCCTCTCCTGGCTGCTCGCCATCCTCTGCATAAAACCATACATGCCAAACAAGAAGACAGAGGACGGGGAGTAAGAAATCATGTAAACACAACGGCATGGAAGTAGTTAAGCAATATGAATATACATCATAACATGGCATAGCAGTATACAACATAATATAATATAAATCACATCAACATGTTATCTCAACCAACATATGCTATGCGGTGCAACACTACTCCTCTACTCTGTTATGCATATAGATCCAAACTATCTCAGGAAGGTAACTGCGGAGTTACATATCCACATTGGTCAAAAGGCACCAACGCCGGCAATTCACCAAACCATGGGTGAACCCCTTGGATAGCCAACACATCATAATATGGATGTGCCACCGCGGGGGGCGCATGGTTCACCAAAACTTGGGTGAACCACCCGAGACTTGGCCATATCTCCGTACTCTAGGATGACCTCCCCTATGTTGAACTTCCCCCACAAAAAACTTCAACGTATGAATGCATGAGCACAACAATAACCAAGGCAACCACCTCCTTTGCTTGGGACAATAAGTACCCAAGACTTATCACCATCATCAACGTCAACTTCAACACCTTAACCTTTCTGGGTCAAGGCCCCCTTAGCCAAAAAGCACTAAGTTTCAACTTATCAACACCTCGACCAAAAACCATCGAGGCCACTTTGGCCAAAAAGCACCAAAGCTTATTAACGTGCGGTAACCCACTGGGCACCGGCTTAACCAACTTGTTATTCTTAATCTTCTTAATTAACCTTTAATTAAGTTATCTAACTCCTATTCATTCGATTGGTATTTCATCAAGTTATTGGGGACATTTGGGGTAAACGCCCCTTATTTCTTTTAATCTTAGATTCTGGCTAGTAAGGGGAGCACAGGCGTGCTCAACCCAGCACGATTGTGCTCGCTGCCCTGCACGGCCGTGCTCAATGCGTGCTCAATCCTCACCTCTCACTAGCAGTTCATGTCTTATGAAACCTTAGGGGATCAGCCCATTAATTCTTATGTTAATTAAAGAGTCCTAAATTAGCCAGTTAAGGTCATATTAACATGTTCATCATTACCAACACTCAGTCAATCAACATTCAGTTAATTCAACATAATCAACATCATACATCAATATTCATGTCATACCAATTCAACCAATGATCATGTCATAAATAGATTAACCAATCATAAATAACATGGCATACAACAGAGTAAACAACAGGTACTTATGACAAACATAATCATATTCAACAATATTCAGCCAAACATGTCCTAGGCATTAACAACAGTTAGGCATATTCATAATCAAACATAACATGGCATTAATAACAGTTAACAACAACATATAACAGGGATATGGGAACCCCTCATCTTACACTACCCTCTTGCCTAATATATACACTATCCTTCTCCCCATACCTGGTATGAAGAATCCGGTAGCAATAACTCAACTAATAAACCAACATGTCCCTCAAACGACTCAATTAACTTTCCAAGCCTTGGTCAAACAAAAGGGTCAAACCATTAGTTCCCAATTCTTAATAAAGAAAGGAAACCAAAAGAGGGTAGGACTATTACCTTTTTATGATTGGCACTTAACGCGTGACTCCACTCTCTAAAACACGAATGGAACACCAAACAGCGATAGGGTTCAAAGGGGACGAACGAGAGAGGCTGTCGTCACACTTAGGGTTGCCTAAAAGTGCCAAAATAGGGTTTGTGAGAAAACCCTCGGTTACTGTTCTATATTTAAAGGAACAGACCTGAGCACGGTTGTGCTCCTCCTTGAGCATGGCCTTGCTCAACTTAGCGCCTCCGAGACGTGGCCTGCCCTTGAGCACAGGCGTGCTCACTGTTGAGCACGAGCTTGCTCACTGTTGAGTACGGGCGTGATCAACTTAGCGTCAGCGAGACGCGCTAGCCCAACGAGCACGGTCACCATGCTTGTGACTCAGACGACTAGTCACAAGACACAAGCCTAAGAAAGGGGTTTTCCACCTAAAACCCCATTAGCCCATTCTAAACCTTCCTAACAAACAAGGCATACATAAAAGACCTTATAAGAAAAACGGGGTGTTACAAGTTTGATTTACTGTACCATCCTGGGAAGGCGAATGTTGTAGCGGATGCCTTAAGTAGGAAATCATTGTATGTATCTGCAATGATGGTTAAGGAGTTGGAATTATTGGAACAGTTCAGAGATTTGAACATTGGAATGGAGTTGGTTGATGATAAATTTACTTAGGTATGATCACTATTAGTAGTGATTTTATGAAAGATCTTAAGGATAAACAAGTTCAGGATCTATATCTACAGGAGATAAGTAGAGGTATATATGAGGGTAAGATTTTTGAGTTTAGTAGAGGAACAAATGGTGTACTGAGGTTTAGAGATAGAATCTGTGTGCCAGAGGATTTAGAACTTAGGAAAATGATTTTGGAAGAAGCACATAAGAGTAAGTTGAGTTTTCATCATGGGTCCACTAACATGTATCAGGATTTGAATAAAATGTATTGGTGGACAAGGATGAAGAAAGAGGTCGCAGAGTACATTTTAGCTTGTCTGGTGTGTTAGAAGGCTAAGATTGAACCTCAAAAACTGGCAGGTTCATTGTAATCATTAGATATCCCAGAGTGGCAATGGGATAGCATCGCTATGGATTTTGTGGTTGGATTACCACGACCTCCGAAGAGGCATGATGCGATTTGGGTTATCATTAATAGGTTAACGAAGTGTGCTCATTTCTTACCTATTGGTAAGAGTTATAGTTTGGAGAAGTTGACCTAGATTTATATCAAAGAAGTTGTTTGATTGCATGGCGTGCCGTCTAGCATTGCCTCAGACTGAGATCCTAGATTCACATCTAGATTTTGGAGACAGTTGCACAAGGCCTTGGGGACAAAGTTGAGGTTGAGTTCTGCTTATCATCCCCAAACAGATGGACAGTCAGAAAGGACGATTCAATCATTGGAGTACCTTTTAAGAGCTTGTGTTTTGGAACACACTGGCAGTTGGGATGAGTTTTTGCCATTGATTGAATTTACTTACAACAATACTTTCCATAGTAGTATTGGAATGGCACCATACGAGACTTCGTATGACAGGAAATGTAGGACCCCATTATGTTGGTATGAGATTGGTGAAAACCAAGTTTTGTGTCTAGAGGTGGTGCAACAGACTACGGAACAAGTCAGGAAGATAAGGGAAAAGATGAAGGAAGCACAGGATAGGCAAAGGAGATACAGTAACAAAAGGAGGAGACCTTTAGAATTCCAGGAGGGTGATCATGTGTTTTTGAGAGTCACTCCGAAGACTGGAATTGGCAGGGCTATCAAATCTAGAAAACTTACTCCTAGATTCATCGGACCTTTCCAGATTCTTTGAAGGATTGGTCCAGTAGATTACCATATTGCTTTACCACCTAACCTTGTTAACCTTCATGACGTCTTTCACGTTTCTCAGATGAGAAAATACTATCCTAATTCTTCACACATTATTGAGTCTGAGTCTATACAACTGCGAAAAAATCTAGAGTATGAGGCTTTACCGGTTAAGATAGCAGATAGAATGATTAAGGAGCTTCACGGTAGACAAATTCCTTTTGTTAAGGTTATATGGGATGCGATTACTGAAGATGCTACTAGGGAACATGAAATGGATATGCAGCGGCAATATCCACATCTGTTATGAGGTACGTAAATTCCGAGGACGGAATTTTTTTTCTAAGAGGGGTAGTAATGTAGCAGCCTGTTTTTAATTACTTTGTATTACCGGTAAAAATATATTTAATTATATTTTTATCTGAGACCAAGAAAATGATTTTGGATAAAACAAAATAATATTCATACTCTATCTTATGGTAGAGGGTTACAGTAAAATTTTGTGTTTAAAACTCAAACGAAAACCAGTCTGTGTTTTTACTGACAATATAATTTTATACCAGCATAAAACCCTAATTTAACCCAAAATTGAAAATTTGTATTTTTTTTTATATTATGTCCGTGAGGAATTCTACTTTCCAAATTTCTGATCAAAAATAAAATATTATGCTTATTCGGACGAATTTTAGTGAAAGTTCGAACGGAAAACGGTTTGTGTTTTTACTAGCAGTGAGATTTTACTGATCAGAAAACCTAATTTTGACTCATGAACGAAATTGTTTATGCTTAAATCATATTTCCAACGAGTTTGGTTATTTTGAAAATTTTGGATTGAAAACGAAATATTATGTTTTTATACAGGCGTAAAACCCTAATCGAGAAACCGACGGAATCATAAATGGAACTGCAGAGATGGAACCGGATATTGGAGGAGCTGAGTTATGGGATGACTCACTAAGCATTTATGAAGTAATTAATACAAGTAATCATGTATTTTAGGTGAAATGACCAAAATGCCCTTTATCTTAACCTAACATATCCTAGTTAGTTTTTAACCATGGTTAAGGCAAGTCAAGGTCAATTTGGCTTCTTCCTATTCATTTGTGGCCCAAAACCTGCCACACTTCCCTTCATTCTCAACCACATATTCTAACCTAATCATGGTTACAAATTAACTCTAGTTAGGTTATTATAACCATAGTTAAGTTATTATATTATTTTCTAACTTAACCTATGTCAATTAACTTAACCTTGGTTCCATTTTAACATTAAACAACTCACTCCCCTCACTCCGTCACTCAAATTCACGATCCAAACCCCCCACTCACACACTTAGACCTTTCATTTTCTTCTCTAAGTTATTTTGCTCACAAAACACCAAGAACATCATAGTGTTCTTGCTTAGTTCATCTTAGTTCTTCATTGTTCTTCAAGTTCTTGATCAAACTTATTCATTGCAAGGTGGGGAATCTCATCCCTATCATCTTAGCTTCATTTATCATGCATCAAATCTTCATTTCCATCAACTTTTCACAAATTTCCATTTCTAGATCTAGATTCTCAAATAATTCTAGAAAATTGTAGAAAAATCATTTTAATTTGAAACCAATTTCTATGATCTTCATTTCACTTCTCTATCATCATCTAAGAGAATGTAAGCAAAAGAATTCTCCTCCCTATTTATCTAGTAAAGGCCGAACCTATACTTTAATGAGCAAAGGAGATTTTGTTCAACTTTTAACCTAGATGAAGTTGGATCTAAGCTATCTAGGGTTTCTATACTCTTAATCCTCAACTAATTTCAAGTTTCGACAAGTTTTTCTCTATTTCAAGTCTTAGATCTATTTCTTCAAAAAATCATGGAAAAATACTTAGAAAAATGTTTGATGAGTTATGCTATTGTTGTCAACTCTCTTATACCTATACTTTCATTATACAATAGCATGAAATCAAAAGAAATTCGTAGTCTTATTTTGCTCTCTTGGACGAAACCCTAACCCTAGGGGTTAGAGGATTTTATTTCATATTTTTTAATTGTAACACTTGTTTTATGTTAGTTAATACTCTAGGAACTAGGATCCAAAAGATAGAACAATTAAGAAAATGATCCTAGCCCTATTTTGAATGGAATGGTCGAACCAAGCATAATTATACATAGATGAGTTTTGTTTGATTAACTTGTTTTATCATTGATTTGGTTGAAGGTGGATTTGGTAACTTGTGGCGTGATAATGAGGAGCTTCAACTTCATGTTTCCGGTGTTAACTTAGGTGGGTGACATGTTGTCGCGCACGCGTCAAAAAGCGAGTGGCTTAAAAGATATGCAGTTAGGGTGCGACAACTCGAGTATCATCTCACAAGGACTCTTGGGTTGTTATTAATACAAAATCAGTTTTGGGGGGTTTGAGATTAAGGATGCAATTAAGAAAACAGTTAAGGAAAACAATGCAAACTAGTGACTAATAATAATAAGCTAAAGCGATTAACCTACTGTTCTCGGTTTCCCACTATCATCGATTTATATAATTCAATGCCCTAAGCGGATTCTAATCTCTTTTCGATTGTAGCATCAATTAACAAGCGAAACCAACGCTACGAGACATATGTTCCTATTCCCGAATTAAGCAAACGGGGTGAAGCACTCATGAACTAAGCGAACATAAACGAACACACGCGAATTAAGCAAACGCGATTAAGTATAGGAGCACACAATCATCGAAACAAATCAATACTAATTCTATACAATCCTGAATTAAGCAAACAAAACATATAAAACAAGTATTGAAAGAGAGTAGCATTAAGTTTAGGAATTACATAACCTCAAGTGTCAATGGGAACCGAATACAGTAGATCAATCCAAGGAGACTAGTTCTCCATTAACAACTATGACAAAAACCTAAACCTAATTTCACAGTCGTCTAAACTAAAGAGAAGAAAGATAGGAAGAAGGAGAGACCCCTAATATGCCCAGAGCAGCAATTTATAACTTTCAAGATCTACGCCCTCTCGCGAGGCAAGAAATCACTCGCGAGGCGAATCTTATGAAGAAATCTGCAATGTTTGGACTTCTCGCGAGGCGAAGCATTATTCGTGAGGCGAGCCAGAGAGGGTGACTGTTGCTGCTCGTGCTGGTCTTCAGGCTCATGAGGCGAGTAGCTTCTCGCGAGGCGAATCTTCCAGAATTGCATTTTCCCATTGTTTTCTTCATTCCCTTGGCTCTAAATGCTTCCCTTTGAACCTAAAAACATGAAATAGCAATAAGTTCTTTATTTGACTCAAAATCAACTAAAATAACATAAAACTACTTAAGAGACTCAAAATGTTGCTTGAGGACAATCTAATCCAATTTGGGTGAAAATGAGAGATAAGTCGAATAAAACCTATGGTCTTACTAGTTAAAAACTAGTCGAACTAGAGGCTGATCAGTGGGAGAAAGAACCATTCCATCGTCGGAACGGATAAGTAGTATATAATTTATAATAATGGTGTAGGGCAACCTAAACCCTACTAGTGGTCGAGTAATTGACAGTACCAAAATCGCATTGGAACTTTTCCGCAATACCAATGATGGTTTGGGAATTTTAGGTTTATCGCCTTAGGTTAATTTTATAATCTTTGAGGATGTCAGTGTAACACCCCGATTTTCGTACATGTTGTATTAACGGTAAAGATATATTTATTTATATTTTTATCTGAGACTTAGGAAATGATTTTGGAGAAAACAAAATCATATCTAGAACCTTCTCTATGGTAGGAATCTTTGGTTAAAATTTTGGTTTAAAACTCAGACGAAAATCGGCCTGTGTTTTTACTGACAGTATAATTTTATACCAGCAGAAAACCCTAATTTGACCCGAAACTGAAAAATTTTAGATTTTTATAGTATGTCCGTGAGGAAGTCTATTTTCCAAAGTTCTCCACAAAAATAAAATATTAGATTTTATTCTGGAAAATTTTGGGGGAAAACGGACGGAAACCCTAATCGGGTAAAACAACGGAGTCGAAAATGGAACTGCAGAGACCTGTCAAGAGATCGGGACAACAAGTCATACATGATGACTCATGGAGGATGAGTCACCAAGCATTTATGAGCATTGAATGCTGGTAATCATGTCTTTTAAGGTAAAAAGACCAAAATGCCCACAAGCTTTCATGGTTATAAACAAGACACATCTCCTCACTCTTAACCACTCATTTTACATGGTTGTAAACCTCCCACATCTCTCCAATTTCATACAGTCACCTCCAATAAACCATACCTATTTCATTTTTCTTTCGTTTCATCATTTTCCTCTTAAAAACCGAAATCGGATAAATGAAGGAGCTGAGTACGGGATTTCTGGGAACCGCTAATGGATTGGATCGATGAGTCATGGATGACTCATAAGATGTGGTGCAAAATCAACCACACCATCCTTCACTCTCAACCACACATTTTTAACTCAACCAAGATTACTATTAACTATAGTTAAGTTATTATAACCATAGTTAAGTTATTATATTATTTCTAACTTAACCTAAGTCAAGTAAACTCAACCATGGTTCCATTTTAACATCAAACAAAGCATTTTCACTCACTCGTCCTCTCATTTTCGTGGCTTCCCATTCATTCCCACACTTAACACATTTCTTTCTCTTCCTATTTTCATTCTTACTTGTTTTCACCAAAAACACTAAGAACATCCTTTGTGTTCTTGATAAGTTCTTCATTTCTCCTCAAGTTCTTGATCAAACTTCTTCATTCCAAGGTGGGGAATATCTTACTCATCATCTTAGCTTCATTTATCATGCATCAAAACATCATTTCCATCAACTTTTCACAAATCTCTAATTCTAGATCTAGAACTTCAAATAATTCTAGAAAATTGTAGAAAAATCATTTTAATGCGAAACCAATTTCTATGATCTTGATATGTCTTCTATTTTCATAATCTAAGAGCATGTAAGAAAAAGAATTTTCGTTCCTATTTTTCTTACTAGGACCGAACCTATGCTTTAGTGGGCAAATGAGATTTGGTTCAACTTTTAACTTAGATGAAGTTGGTTCTAAGCTATCTAGGGTTTTTAAACTCTTAATCCTCAACTAATTTTAAGTTTCATCAAGTTTTTCTCTATTTCAAGTCTTAGATCTATTTCTTCAAAAATCATGCAAAAATACTTAGAAAAATGTTTGATGAGTTATGACTCTTGTTTTCATCTCTCCTATACCTATACTTTCCTTATCCAAGAGCTTGAAATCAAAAGAAATTCCTAGCCTTATTTTAATCTCTTGGTCAAAACCCTAACCCTAAAGGTTAAAGGATTTTGTTTCATAGTTTTAACTGATAGCAATTTATCTATGCTTGTTAATACTATAGTAACTAGGATCCAAAAGATGGAGTTGAGAAAATAACCCTAGCCCTATTAATGACTCATGGCCGAACCTAGCATGAATTGGTCATAGTTGGGATTTTGTTTGATTAATTATTGTTATGTTGTGTTGGTTGAAGGTTAACGGATAATCGTGGTTTAGTGACGAGGATCGGAAAGTTCGGGAAATCCAGTGATAAGCCAGGTGGCGGAAAGAATCAACCTATCATCGGAATGGATAAGTAGTATATATTAAAAAAATTGTTTAGGGCGACCTAAACCCTACTAGTGGTCGAGTGATCGACAAGACCAAACTCGCATTGGGAACCTTTTCTGTAATACCAATGATGATTTGGGGATTGTAGGTTATCGACATTAGGTTAATCTTATGATATTGAGGATGTCTGACTTTATTGTTATTGAATTGATTGTGATACGCTGTTTGAGGTATTCTACTGCATGTGACGTTTTATTTTGATGTTTGACTATTTTATGATTATTGTATTTTGCATGATCTGCCTGGTTCGATAATGTGCTTAGTTGGCTATTAAACAAAGATATGTGTTGTTCAGAGATACTTTGTCTGGGTGAGAGATTCAATGTGACTTAGAGGTGCCTAGCCTAAATGTATTATTTTATAGATGAGATGTGATGTATATTATAAGTTAAGGCTATGATGGAAGCTTGAGGCATTAGGTTGTAACTGATGCGATTTAGTGAGATTCATATATATATGTATTGTTGTTCATAGCAGTGTGAGTGGAATACACGAGGTCAGGATATCCTATTATGGATATCAGATATTGTGGGTGAGTGCCCTACGGATTTGATGTCGAGGTAGACTACAGTAATACTCCTTAGTCCTTGACACGTTGATCTGATATATCCTATTGAAAGATAGAGATGTTATATCGAGTGCTATCTTATCGAAAGATAGAGGTGGTATATCGAGTGCTATCCTATCCAAAGATAGAGGTGCTATATCGAGTGCTATCCTAATGTAAGGTAGAGGTGCTATACCAAGTTCTTGACACCGAACTGTTCTGGACTACTGACCAACGTGATAAGAATAGAGATGGCCAAGTCAGCATAAAGTTTTAGTTGCATGAGATTAAGGGTAGAGGATGATATCGTAATTCGAGCTGTGGACCCGAGTGGTAGAGTTTAGATAGTTAAGGCCAGTAAGTCTTATAAGACGTTTTATATTTCCACAAATGTTAGTTTGTTTAAATATGCACCTGCAAGGGATCCTGTTGCTGGGATACCTTAAACAGTGTTTTTGATAACTCTGATGCAAGACATATGTATGTTTGTATTTATTATATAAGGTGTGATGCATTAATTGCAGAAGTTATATGATTATTAATTAAGTTTTAATTTTTAGGTATTTTACGTTAAGTGCACGATTAAGAAATTAATTAATAAGGTTTTAAGTTAATGTCACAACGGGGTGTCTCAGTCTGACTTATTTATATTGACTGTTTGTGATTCGCTAGTTGAGGTATTCTTCTGCATGTGACGTTTTATTTTTATGTTTGAATATTTCATTGATTATTGTGTTTTGCATGATCTGCCTGGTTTGATAAATTGCTTAGTTGATTTTAAGTAAGGATATATGTTGCTCGGAGGTATTTTGTTTGGGTGAGAGATTGAATATGAATTAGAGGTGCCTAGCCATTATTTTATAGAAGTGAATGTGACATAGAATGCGAGTGGAGGCTATGAGGAAAACTTGAGACACTAGGTTGTTATTGATACAGGTCAGTGAGGTCCATATGTATTGTTGTTCACAACCGTGTATTGGGAGCACGCGAGGTCCGAAGTTCTTGCGGGGCTGTCCCAATTTAGTTTTAGATCGTGCAGCTATAATGTCATTTCTTTGCATAAGCACCCTTGAGAGAGAATCAGGGTGTGCACTGACTGTACCGTGTAGCTATAGTGTCATTGTTTTGCATGAGCATTCTCACCATGGATGAGGGTGTGCACCGGTTAATGGGGATGCATCGCTTGGACGACTGACTAACATCCCTCAGTAGGCAAGGGATGTGTGATAGGATTGGTGGTGGCCACGTCAGCATAAAAGTTTAGTTGCATGGGATTGAGGGTAGAGGAAAGTATTGAGTTAAAGATGATTGTTAATGATGATTGTTGTTTGTCTGTGACCGCTATTATATTATATGCTATGAATCTTTTCCGCTTATGATGATAGAACTATTTCTTATCTCCCTATTTCTGTATTTTGTGTATGTCTATTTTATTACGTTAGAAGACTCGGTGGAGGAATAGGTTGCTGAGGAATCTGTTGCTGAGGAGTTGGATGGAACTCCATATGAAACGGATGCTGGAGAACAAGCTACATACTCTAATGATATAGTGTAGTAAGTTTAGGGCCAGTGAGTCTTATAAGACATTTTATTTTCCGCTAGTATAAAAAGTTTGTATAACTATATACTTGATAGGGATCCTACTGATTGATACCCTAAACAGTGTTTTGGTAACTCTGATGCAAGACATGTTTGTGTATGAATTTATTATATAAGGTGTGCTACGTTAATTTGCAGAAGTTATATGTTTATTAATTAAGATTTTAATTTCTTGGTATTTTTGTATTATGATTAACGTTAAGTACGCGATTAAGTAAATAATTAATAAGGTTTTAATTTAATAATACAACAGGGCATAACGGGGTGTCTCAGCGGCAGTTAGCAAGATGAGCATGCATCACATATAACAATAGCATATCAAAACATAATAACATATTAGCATACTAATATAATTCACATCATCTTAAATAAGTATGCAATGCGAAACAGTGCTACTCCACTACTCCATTATGCACTTGGATCCAAACTACCTCAGGAAGTCAACTTTGGAGTTACATATCCACATTGTCCATTAAACACCAACACCGACAGTTCACCACACCATGAGTGAACCCCTTGGATAGCCGACACACCTTACTCTCGGATGCACCACCACGGGGGAGCCAGATGCACGTAACTCTCGAATCAATCACCACGGACGGCCAAATCGCCTTACTCACGGACGACCTCACCTATGTCGTATATCCCCCGCTAACATCTCTGATGCATGAATTCATAAGCAACAACAACACACAATCAAACAATCACCACCTCCGCTTTGGCCACTAGGCTACCAAAGTTTTATCACCATCAAAATCATGACCTTTAAGCATCGAGGTCCCCTTGGCCATTAGGCACTAAGGTTCAACATTAACAACACCTTGACCATTAAGCATCAAGGCCCCTTTGGCCAAATAAGCACCAAGGTACAACAACGTGTGGTAAACATCGTTACCGACTCAACCATATTTAACGTTCATATTTAATCATATTTGTTAAGTCTTCATTAAGTTATCTAGCTTGTTTTTACTATGTTTGGTGTCTTATTACATAATAGGAAACGATTGGGGTGAAACACCCCTGTTTCTATCTTTCACGTCTGTTCTAAGTAGGGGAGCACGATCGTGCTCCCCCAAAGAACGGGCGTGCTGACCTTTAAGTCAAGCATGGGCGTGCTGACTATTGAGCACGATCGTGCTTATTGAAGCATGGTCGTACTGTTTATGGGCAGAAGGGTTGAAGAACCCTTGTTAAGCTTCCTAGGGCATTCAAAGATCAATCCTATTGGCTTTTAACTAACCATCAACATCAGTTTCATTATCCTCAATTAATCTCCATGTCTTACATTTATTGGGAATTAATCCTTTAATTCCTGTTTCTTTATTAATGTCCCTAAAACACTCGTGAATCAATCCTAGGGTCTTGACTAAAACAATAAGCATTAATCTTGCCTCCCATTACTATCATTCAAGTCTTATGAGCAATTGGGGAAAACATCCCTTAATTCTTAAACATCATTATTAACATCTTTTAATATCTTATTAACATTGTAACACCCCATTTTTTGTGGTAAGCCTTTAAGTGCTAATGTATGTGCTTTAGATGTTAAGTTTAGCCTTAGAAAAGTTCAATCCTTTTAGAGTCCTAGTAACATGTTTCACTGTTTTGGCCATATCTTGAGTTCTATATGTTCGTTTGAGGTGATCTTTGATCCGTTGGAAAGCTAAGAGAATGATCTACAAGTCTTATTCAAGTGTTTTGGCCAAATTATGTGTTTAGTATGCACGGCCGTACATAATTATGCACGGTCGTACATATTGTCGGTTCGCTTAACGCTCCTAAAATAATTATGCGTGGCCTTACATCACGAAGCATGGCTGTACATACTATCCTGGTAGTATAAATAGGTGGCTTACAAGGGTTGCGGTTGTAACCCTCAAAATTGGCACATTGGGCAATCCTAGTGTGACAGAAACCTCTTCCCTTACCTTTCCCTTGAACCCTTTGAAGTTCTTGGCGTTCTTGCTCTAGTTTTGGGAGAGTAGTCACGCGTTAGGGCCGGTAGAGGTAAGTCGGTTATCCCTCTCTATTAGTCTCTTTTCTTAACTATTGGATTGAGATTAATTGCTTGTCCCCTTCTTGTTTGGCCAAGGCTTGGGTAACCCATCCAGTGGCTTGAGGGAACGCGACCAGTTTGCTTTCGGGGTTGGATATTCATACCAAGTATGGGGAGAATGGCTAGTATGAACATGTAGGTTATGGGGTAGCATAAGATGAAGGGTTAACCCATACCCTGGTGTTTGATTAATTGCCTATATGACCGTTTGCATGTTAACATGTTTATGTGCCTCTATGTCTAATTGTTATATGATGTTAATTGTTGTGATGATGATACTGGCATGACTGTTATTATTGATTAATGTTGTCTATTATGAACATGTTAATGTGATGATGCCATGATTGAGTGTTTTATCATAATTATGACATTGTGATGTATTGACTGCTGATTGATGTTGTGTCGTGTTAATGTTAAACTTTAAATCTGTTAATAATGCTAAGGGAGGTTGTTCGCCTTGTTCATAAATCTGAACGATAGTAATGGGTGAGGATTATGCCAATGGTTTAGTCAAGAACAATAGGGACTGATTTATGAGAGATTAGGAACAATTAAATGAATTTAGATTAAAGGATTAATTACCCTTTTGTAAGACATGAATACTTAATCTATATTAATGAAACTGCCAACCAATGGATTAGTAAAAACCATAAGGATTGAATCTGAATTGTCCCCAAGGATTTGGGAAATGGATTTTACCCTTTCTGCCGAGATCAGTACGGCCACGCTCCACTGAGCATGACCGTGCTTGATGAGGAGCACGTCCGTGCTCCAATTCAAATCCAGAAACTGGGCGCGCTTTTGAGCATGCCTGGGCTTAACAGGCAGCACGGCCGTTCTTGTCTGGAGAGCTCAGCACATCCGTTCTGGGGTGAGCACACCAGTGCTCACCTATGCAGAACAGAACACAGATTAGTGCAGAAGCAGGGGTTCCACCCCGGCCAAATGCTCTAAAGGACTTAAATAAATACAAAGACAAGTGATAAGATTGTTGTACCTTGGTAGCCTAGTGGCCAAGGAGGCCTTGATGCATGATGGTCAAGATGGTAATATCTAGTGCTTAATGTCTAGAGTGTTAATGATGATATGGTACCTTGGTAGCCCAGTGGCCAAGGGGGCCTTGATGCTTGTTGGTCAATGTGGTAATCTCTAGTGTAGAACGACTAGAGTGTTTAATTAATGAATACGAAAGATAACGATAATCCTCGATAGCCGAGTGGTCGAGGTGTTGATGGTATTAAAACTTGGGTAGCATTTGGGCCTTAGCGGAGGTGGTGGTTATGTTTGTGTGTTGTATTGAGAATGCATTCACGCATCAGAGATGTTAGTGGAGGATGTTCAACATAGGCGAGGTCGTCCGAGAGTAAGGCGATCTGGCCGTTCGTGGCGATTCAGGTGAATCATGTACATCCATGGTGGCGCATCCGAGAGTAAGGTGCGTCGGCTATCCTAGGGGTCCACCCAAGGTTTGGTGGATTTCCCCGGCGTTGGTGCTTATTGGCCAATGTAGAAATTTAACTCCGAAGTTGAGTTCCTGAGATAGATGGAACCAAGTGCATAATGGAGTAGTGGAGCAGAGTTGCACTGCATATCATACACGTTTATATGATGGTGTTGATGTGTTATACTGTTGTTTGCTATAACATGATTGTTTGATGTATGCTCGTCTTGCTAACTGCTTCCTTGCCATTATATTGATATACATGTTTCTTACTTCCTATCTCTATGTTTCTTGTTGTGGCATGTATCTTTTATGCAGAGGACGGCGAGCAGCTAGTTGAGGAGTGACTCCGAGGAGCCGCGACTCTTTATTTAGGATTTCCAATTTTCTAGTAGTTAGTTTGTTTGTTTCAATTGTATCCGAGGTTATTTCCCGGATTGGTTATACCAGCTCTGTAATGTGACATCAAGGTTGGGTTTTCTTTAATGTTATGTTATGTTTTATTTTCGCGTTTGAGACTTGATACAATATAGTGTTCTCTACTCGTTATTTGGTTTTAATTTTCAATTAATGATGCATGGTTATTTTATTTATCCTATCTTCTTATGCTTTATTCGTATGCGGGGTATAGGGTGTCACAAATATCGTCATTGTCTCACAACATCAACCAACAACCAAGTCATTCATTCATGGTAATGAATAGCATCATCAAACCAAAACATCATTCATGGTATAAATCATCATCATCAATTATAATAACAACAAGCATGCCAATTATCAATATCATAAACAAGCATAAACATATAGTAAATAGTAATCAATAGGGACATGGGTTAACCCTTCATCTTACACTACCCCCAATGCCTATGTATTCATACTATCCCTTCTCCCCATACCTGGTATGAAGATTCCAACTAAATACCGACTCAGGAAACTATCTTGGTTCCCTCGAACGGCTCGACAAACCCTTCAAGCCTTGCCCAACACAAAAGGGCAAACATTAATCTCAAATTCAAGAAACAATGAATAAGAGATTAATAGAGGGACGATTACGTTACCTTAATGGCACTAGCGCGCTTGACTTCTCTCCCAAACGGACTCAAGAACACCAAGAACTTCAAAGGGTTCGAGGGAGGGAAAGGGGAGAGGTTTCTGTCACACTAGGGTTGCTAAAAGTGCCAATATGAGGGTTTCCACCGCAACCCTCATGGAACTCACTTATTTATAAACTTCAGACCAAAGCATGGTCATGCTTCCCCTAAGCACGGGCGTGCTCAGTTAAGCACGGGCTCGCAATTTTCACGTCACAAACGCATGTTTTGCGACAAGGTCGTGCTCGTGGCTTAAGCAGCCACTGAGCACGCTAATCAAGCACGGGCGTGCTAGACATAAGCACGGCCATGCTCATGTGCCAGAAAGGATTTTCCACTTTGAAAGTCCTACTTAGCCCTTTTTAACATTCTTAGGCAAGATCTAACATACGAAGCACTCATATAAGCACTTAAAGACTTTACACAAAAAACGGGGTGTTACAGTACACATAAAAGGTTTTCCTCTTCTCCATCTCCACTAACCTTATAACTTCTATTAATGATTTCTCTTTGAAAACGCACGACTGCACATACATATTCCTCTTCTCTATCTCCACTAACGTTGTAACTTCTATTTATGGTATCTCTTTGAAAATGCATGACTGCTCTTCTTCGCACATCTTATCTATAAAAAAGGCTCTCTCTGGTAAACCAAGTAACCATTCCTTTACTTCTTTCTAATAATAACTTACTTCCCAAAATGGTCCCTAAATCTTCTATGAATAACATTACACCCATCAAGGAAATTGATCTTGAAAAGCTCAAAACTAATGGATTTGCGTTACTATAGAGGTCGAGGCTTAAGGGTTGAAATATTTCTTCAAAATTGGTCATCTCTTCTCTGTGATAGAACTTCAGGAGTTTCGGTCCAACACTGACATCAAAGGCGACGGATCCATCAACGCAGAAGTAGCTAAAAAACTAGTGACAATCAATGAGGGTTATATTGCTTCCATAGCAAGAGCTCCACAAAGCAGTTTGATGAGTTACAGAAGCCTGAAGTGGATAAAGGAAGACCTGAGCCTTTCTCTAAAAAAGGTTCATCGGGTCATATTTGGGAACAATGTTGAAAATATGAAGGCTCAAAGACAATATATGACCAGCAAGGCTCAATTCTTCCTTGAGTGTTGCCACTCTTGTATTGTTCCTGCCGCACATTATCCCCTGGATGTTTCAAAAACTGAATTGACCATCGTTTATCACCTCTTTACTTGCTCACAAATCAATCTTCCATTCCTTGTAATGGAACACATGAAATATTGTCTATGTAGGAATACTGATATCCCCTATGGACATCTCTTTCAAACTATCTTCAGGTGTCATTTTGTCAGCATGCATGATGTGGCTAAAATGAAACCTTCATGAAAACCCCTCACCCCCAACTACCTCATTAATCAAAAACTTCAACCATGGGAAAGGGTGGAAAATCCTAATCCTATCATTCTAGATTCTTCTTCGGAATCTATGTATCCAGAACCAGAGTCGCCAATGTCTCCAACTGAATATGCTATGGGGGAGATCCAGTCAATGAGAATGTGTGCCTATAACAAGGCATTTGTAAGCGCACCAAAACCACATCGCTTATTAGGATAATATCCCAAAAAAAGAAAAGTGACTTAAGATGAGTCTTCTTCTGTGAGAGAAATAACTTCTGCTGTCCCTCCTCTTCATTGCCATCTTCTGATACTGATCGTCAAGATATCATTGATGTGGTGGAAGGATTCAAGACAATAGTTATAGAAAAGTTTGATGAACTAACTACTGTTCTTCAAAATCGTTAGGAATTATTTCCTTCTATGTTCTTTTTTTTTTGCAACAATCAATGAAATACTAAATTATATCCATTCATTTACTTATGTACACACACACACACACACACACACACACACACACATATATATATATATATAAACTATTGTATATGACTAAAAGAACCAAATATTACCAACAACAATTGTATATGACTAAAAAGATTTATGGAAATTAATGGTAATTAAGGCACAACTCTAAGGGTATACGTGAGAGAACAATGATATTTATAGGTCAATAGAGAAGCCAAAGCAGTAATTTGAAGTTTGAAGTGAGTGTATGGTCACAGCAAAAGGTTTCAGTTTTAAAATAGATAAATGACAACGCTTATAGAAAAAAGCGATATTATACTCTCTATTATAATCATTATGACCTTTTAATAGCACTTTCGTGAATAAGCGCTAAAACATTTACTTTCTTATAAGGGTATACATGAAAGAACAATGACATTTACAGGTTAACAGAGAAGCAGAATAGGTGTCTGAAGTTTTAAGTGTGAGAGTGTGATCAAAGCGAAAAGTTTCAGTTTTAAAATAGGAAAACGATAGCGCTTATTCAAACAAGCAATTCTATAATTGATATTTAATAGCGCATTCTTTACGAAGCGCTATTAAATTATTTTATATCTTTTATTAAATGATTATTTTTCATTCCTTTAAATTTTTAATGCAACCAGACATTTCATTTTTGTTATATTTTCACATGAATATTGTTCATTCCTTTAAATTTTTAATGCAAGCAGAACATTTCCTTGGTTTTTCACAACAACATTTTTCATTCCTTTAAGTTTTTAATGCAATCAGAACATTTTCTTGGTTTTTCACCTGAATATTTTCCATTCCTTTAAATTTTTAATGCAAGCAAAACATTTCCTTTGTTACATTTTCACATGTTTAAAATTCGTTTTTATGTTCCCACTACGCACTGATGACAATCAACACCAATAAACGGATAAGTATTGCACTTGATGACAACAAATACCTTCAAAGAATATTTAATTTCTATTTTAATTCACTTCAAATATACATCTTTTAAATTTACATTTTTGAGTTTACGCTTTACACTTCAAATATACATTTGCTCAACAACATGTTGATGGCAAGGGAGAAAACGTAATGAAGCATACATCGACAATTAGGCATTTTTTGGAGATGATGAAATTTTCATATCTTTTTATCGTTTGTCATAACATTTAGGATAAGGCTTCTTCTGGATATTAGACGTGACACACGACAAAAAGATATGAGAGTGTTGGCCTCTTCTGGAAGATAAAAACACAAAAGAATACATGAGGAGATTTTATAAAATTTATAGTGTGAGTTAAGAACACATAGGAAGGTTATTTGTAGGAGATATTGGCTTAGGATTAGGAGCCTTTGTTCAATAGCTATTAAGGCGGAATTGATTACTTTCCAATTTTCTATGCATTGAAGGTTGAATATCAGGTTTTCTGTGTAGCGAGTTTATTGTACTATATCAGTTCCATGAACTGTACCGACGTCCAACGACTATGGGCAGAGAGTTGATTACCTAGAAAATTTAATTTTAATTCGAGGTAAAGATAACGTTTTTCAATAAAAACGCTATTAAATTTGTCAATTATGATAGCACTTTCCCGGTTACGAGTTATTAGTAATGTATGGGGTAACAAGCGTTTTTCTTCAAAATAGGTTGTGGGGTAAAATAGTGTTTCCTCCTTGCACCGCTATTAAAGGTTTATAATTTAGTAGCCTTTCTAGTGGTTAGTGCTATTAAACACTCCTGCGCATTTTGTTTGAACGTCTCCTATCGAACTCGCTATTAAATGTGCGTTATTAAATCTCATATTAAATCTCAAACCTGACGTAGTGTTTATTGACGATATAAAATGTTTTTTTTTTTTTGCATACCTATTAAATCATAGTTTTATTAGTTGCTAGACTTTTTTATGCAATTTGTTACAGCCTTTTTTTTTATCTTAGGTATATATTTATCTTAATTACGTGCCTAACAACTGACTAGAAAATAAATTGTATACAATGTATTACTTTTATATATTTAATTATTTTTTAAAACCTTACAATATAGATTTAATTTACAGGCACTTTGGTGTATAGATTTATTAGTCCATCTTAATAATTGTCACTACAGCCAAAAGCTAAATTCACATGAATAATGAAAATGCAAATCCTTATATATTTTGGTACCAAAAAAATGCAAATTCTACATGCCTGGGTTTCTTTGTCTGCAAAATCTTTTCCACAATAATTGCTAATATTAAACATGACAACTACGATCAATGACTATCAGAAAGAGAGGTAGTTACAAAACGTATACTTGGTATGTGCTAATCATGTACACAAAAAAGGAGAATAATTTCAAAAGAAGAAAAAAAAAAAAAAAAGAGAGTATATATAATCAGGGTTCCTCCTAAGTAATTGTTCAGATCTTCTTTCCATGGCTCACTACTTACTTCATCTCTAATCGCCTGGTGCACATAGTACAGTAGTACCTACGCTTGGTCTTATAGCAGATTGGTAGAAAACAGAATCTCCACTGCCCCTCTACGTCCACCGCCTGCACCATCCCTCCACAGTAAGGACACGCCCCTGGCGCTGGCTGCCTCGCTAGCACCCTTTCATCTTCGTCGCACACAAACACCAAACACATCTCCTTTATTGATCACAGGTACAGTTACGTTTTAATTTGCTTTGAAGTTCTTGGTCTGAGATCTTATGTGTGATATGTTTAACATAGAAGGCCATAAGGGCTATTTATAGAAAGAGCTTTTGAGGAATTGAGAGAATCTGAAAAGGGAGAATCGAACGTGATAAGCTCCTGGCGTGTGGAACAATGTCGTTTCTTCTGGAAGATGAAAAGAAAGGAGAGACCAGTTTGGTCAAACTCACGGCCACGGACGTAGCGCGTATGACGTATCCAGATACTTCTATTCAGCCTTTTTTTTTTTGGGTAGAACTATTCAACGTTTTAAAATGAAAAAAGATAAAGATGCAATATTATAATATTTTTATAATTTTTATTCAGTCATATTTTTCTACCATGATAATAAACAAATTTTGGCCATAATCAAAATTGTAATACAGTTTAAAACCTTATTCTGTTTTGTAAAAAAAAAAAACTTATCCTATCACTCCAAAGCGTAGAATGCATGTTCATTTCATGCCATCAAGCATATGACTACAAATTCGTTGTCTCAAAAAATGATTTCTCAATATCTTCAATCAATCAAAACAGATAATATGTATAAATATTATTGAATTAAGATTTTATTTTATTAAATGATAAATTATAATTGATTGAGAATAAACAATATAATAAAAAGATGAGACAGAACATCTTGATACAAGTATATGAATGAAATTTAGAAGCCTACTTTGATAACTGGTACCACATGTCTAAATAATAATATGATTGAATTCCACGTGCAATATCACCAGAGCTTTAAAATGAATGGCTATTTATCTATTAAAAAAAAATGAATGGCTATATTTTTATTTTTATTTTTTTGACTGGAGAAAAAATGAATGGCTATTGATCGTTGACGGAGACTTCCAAAGTCAGGTGAATTATTTAGCAACTAGTATGTGACGGTTCCATGCACTGGACGGAATTATAATAAAATATTTTGATAATTAAAAAGAATTGTTGTATTATATAATGTAATTTCTTTTGAGTTTGTTTGAAAAGTATTTGTACCAAATTTATAACACACTTTTTTTTATAAACTTATACACATTGATCAATTATAGTTACTACATTAATTAAGTTGATATATTTATAAAATTAAATTAAATTTAGATAAGTATTGTTGCTCTGGTTTTTACCTATTATAATAACACAATATCTTAATAATTATAAAAAGTTTGTTTTTAAATATCAAATATATAAATATCAAAATCGGAACTTTAATCACGAGCTTCATTAATTAATATTTATAAATTTATAAATTAACATATAAAATAAATGATATATTATATAAAGATGATGGAAATAAAAAACCGTTAGAGGATAAAATGCATAAAATTAATATAATTAAAAGACAATGAAATATATATATATATATATATATATATATATATATATTAAATTTAAAATTTGCTGTCAAAGCAATACCTGTCATAGCAAGTTCAAACAAAAGAGAGATACATAAATGTGTGAATATCAAAATTATAAAGTTTTACTTGAGTATTATAAATCGAAAAAAATAAAAATAAAAAAAATCAATTAAACAAAATCAATATTATCTTTCATAAAAATCCTCTAGATATCCTTTTTTTTTACACCCCTCTAGATATTCTTGGTCTTTACATATAATGTAGTATGATCTATTGCGTTTCAAGTAATAAAAAGACATGAAGAATCAAATCATATAATGAGCCAATCTTTAATTGCAATAGATGCCATGTAATATAATGATAAGGACTAAAATCCTGGAGACAAAAAGAGGAGACACGAAGTGGTGGGACCAAGCAATAAAGGGTCCAATGCAACCCCTCTTGAGTTGGCAGGTTTGGATTATCAACATTTTTTATTGGTAGGATCTGGTTTCCAGGCCAGTTAGGAGTATTGATGTTTCTAAATTGGGGCTGTCGAGGTCTGGATATCTTGCGAGCAGTCCCTGTTCTTGAATGTCTCGTTCGGTGTTATTGGCCGAATGTGTTTTTTTGTTCTTCTTGCTTTCTTTTTAAATTTTTAGTTCAAGCAAATAAAGCAAAGGAAATCTATTGGCAGTGCATTGAGTTTTTTCTGCAGGTAGCACAAAGCCTCGATGAACTGACAATCGATTCTTGCATCAATTTATATGGTGAGAGAGGACATTTCTTCAAAGCTAAATCTTACGGTCACTCTCAGAGACTCCAAGTGCAACGAAGGAAAGCCCTAGACCTCCTTCATGCTATTCAGTGGTTAATTGTGCTTGTTTCAACCAAGGTGTTGCTTGAACTTGACTCAAAGTATGTAATGGATAGCATAAAAAACATTAAGGAGGACGAAACTGAATATAGGGTTATTATTTCAAATTCTAGGAGTCTTTCATCTTCTAATATTCACTACAAAAAAAAGGTCATTTAGCGACCGAAAATAGTGACCAAATTTTTAGGTTCCTTTTTGCGACCGAAATAGCGACCGATTGTAGGATCTACATGAAACACTGGTTAGAGTTGATTCTGCGACCGAAATAGCGACCGAAATAGAGCGTAGCAGAGATATCGGTCGCTACTTCGATCGCTAAACAAAGGAAAGTAAAAGTCAGAAATTTATGAATTGTTAGCGACCGAAATGGCAACCGAATTAAATGCAACGGTCAAACTGTGTTTATATTAGCGACCGATTTAGAAATCCGTCGCTAAATTTATGAATTCACACTTTAAACTTTATTTATATTTCGCTAAAAGGCGCGTTAAAAAAATAAAATTGCGCGTGTTAGCGACCGAAATTTAAATTGGTCGCTAAAATTACAAATTCAAATTAAAACTAACCATATTAGCGACCGAATTAGCGACCTAATTAATTCGGTCGCTAAAACTGAAATCCCTAAATTCGACAGAACCTCCTTCTTCCTCATTTTTTCCGTCGCATTTCTCTCTCCCACCCACTGTTTCTCTCTTCTACGGCACGCGCTCCGGCCACCTCAACACCCCAAGACACCTCCGGTCACCACCGTCATCTCCCCTCTGCTCAGGTAAGCTCTCCTCTACTCCATCTATCTGTCTCTGTTTCTCTCGCATATATCTCTCTCTGTCTCACTGTTTCTCTCTTCCTAGCCGCGCGCTACGGCCACCACAAGACACCTCCTGTCACCACCATCATCCCCTCTGCTCAGGTAAGCTCTCCTCTACTCCATCTCTCTCTCTGTCTCTGTTTCTCTCGCATCTCTCTCTGTCTCACTACCATTTATAGACCAATGCCTGCATTTTCTTTTTCTCTATCTCTACCATTTCTGTTAGTTTTGTCTTGTTTCAGTTGTTGTTTCTTCTCACTATTATGTCCCACCTGACTTGTTCTTTTCAAACTTGTTGGCATGTCATGTAGCTGTTATGTGAATGGCATTGTAGGGTGATGGTTTTTGGTAAATAATGTTTGCGATCTCGGTAAATTGCTTTCCATATTCTTGCTAGCTGCTTAACTGTAAAATAGTCTAGGTAATTTGGATTATAGGCCATTTCGAATTTAGTTATTTTTGTTTAGTAGAGATGTGGAACATATGAGGGGAAAATGGAAGGAAAGAAGTATTTAAGGAAGAGGGGGTCTGAGAGGCAAAGATGTATATAAAAACAATAGGAAGTAGTACCAATGAGGACTCAGAAGGGAGAAATACAACCTCAGGAACAAATTCAATTCATAAATCATCTCTCTTTCTCTAAGTACTTATCAATCCTTAAATAGGCAAAACCAACTTGATAACCAAGAAATCCTAAATGACTAAAAACCTTAAACAAACCAATTTATTAAAAGTATCATAATAACCCCAAAATACAAGATCCAAATTACATTGATTCCAAACTATATCTTGCATAAAAGCCAATGTGAAAAGTAGATCAATCTTTCATTCATTGTCTTAAAGTATGGTACACTAAATGGCCTACACTAAATGGTATATTCGGATTGCAGTTCCTAACTTTTAGTGTTGAAATTTTCACATGGGAAAGAAAATAGGAATCTTCTTTTCAGATTGGAAGTTAAATTGCAATTATTCAGTGTAGGATCTACCACACCATTCTGCAGCCATTATATTAATTTGAATGATTTTAACGTTGGAGAATAATTGGTATGCCCTATGATGTTTGATAATTTACTATTGATTCAGGGAAATATAATCATACGTTTTCTTATTATTTTTTATGCTTCATTGATTATTTTTTCGTGAGCACATTCTTTACCACTAGATATTCATGAGATAAATTATTTAGGTATAACAATTTAACATAGTAGATGAAAATATTCATCTTGGTAGATTTTGTCGCTTAGGTAATTTATATTTGATTAGATATAAATTTATTTATTTTTATTTATTTTTATTTATTTTAATAATGTATGTTGTTTCACCTTTGCAAGTTGTTATAAATTTGTAACCGTATATTGTTGATTCTATTTTATATTAATTTATGTGTTTCTAGTCTTATAAATAGTTGTACTGGATTCTGTATATATAGAATAGTGATTTGATTTGAAATGAATAATTTCATTTATGCACGATAGGTCCTTGTTGTCATATTCTTCTACTCTTTGTTGGCTCCGGCTCCTCCCCTTATCCTTGCTCGGTTGTGTTATCTCTCTCAGGTCAGTTCTCTGAACACTCAGTGTAATGTATTATGTGAATTATCATCTTGTTTGGTAGTGGAGAGCTGAGCTCAATAGGTCCTGTCCGAAAGGCGGGATGCTGGTTGTGTGCTGATAATTTAGAAATTATGCATGTGTTTGACAATTAACTGCTACTTGTTAGTGGAGAGCGGAGCTCAATAGGATGTTTGCTACAATATTTAATCTAAGTTTGTATTGATTTATGCTGCAATTTATATAAGCTCAACAATGTTGCAATATTTATAGGTTAATGGTTTTATTTTCTGTTAGAGTTAATAATTAATTTACGAAAGCCTTAGTTTCCTATTTGAGATTCAATATTAATGAGCATGCGTAACTTATCAAGGTATGCATGCTCATTGTATTGAATCTTGAATTGTCCAAGTGGGACAGTTTGGGAAAAAACCTTTTTCACACTCGCATGATAGTCATTTCAATGTTCAAATGCCTTATATACTTGTTGAAATCTCGCCTCGATGCATTTCCTTTTGTTCTCCTGGTGCATACTTGATCGCGGTGATTCTGACCGTGCTCGAGTCGTGTAACTTGGAGACTGATGGGAAATGCTGCCGAAATTTTGTCAAGTATAAGGTATTTGAATATGGGAATAACTATTAGTAGCCGAGTGTGGCAAAGGTTTCTTCTCGAATGGGATAGGTTCATACCTTGTCATAAGAACGAGATTGATGGAGTTATTGGAATGCACCGTAATATATAAGTGTTATTGTAGGATTGGTCAGGCTATTTAATTGTCAGCAATGGATATTCCGGAGAATCGGAAATGGATGTATCGCAGGTTGGATCGGAATAAACATCTTAGGGAAGAGTATAGAGTTGGAGTGGGTGAGTTTATAGAGTTTGTTGTTAGCCAGGAGAGATTTATACGGCTGGGCGGTGATCAATTGAGGTGTCCTTGCAAAAGATGCAAGTGTCAATCTTTCAAAAGCGTGGATGGAGTTGTAGCCGATCTTTATGAGAAGGGCTTCATGCCTGATTACTATTGGTGGAGTAACCATGGTGAGACATTGCCTGACTTAAACCCGATTGTGGCTGAAGGTTCGTACTATGGAAGTGGTGCCGGGAGGGAAGAATTGAATCCATACGAGCAGATGATAATGGATCATGCTGGACCATCGGTTGGTGTTGTACTAGAAGAAGATGGGGGAGAAGCTAGTGGAATGGGTTCCCAATACATAGAGGAGAATCCGAATCCAGAAGCTCAAAGATTCTATGATATGCTGAGTGTTGCACGATCTCCATTGTGGGAAGGATGTCGGGAGTACACGGAGTTGTCGATGTGCATGGAATGGTTGAGTATCAAATCTGACTACAATATGCAAGAAGGCTGTTTTAATCGCCTCACCAGGTCAGTGTCCAAGGCGTTGCCAAAAGGCAATCGGATACCTACAAGTTTTTATCATGCTAAGAAGTCCGTGGAAAATTTGGGTCTGGGGTGTTTGAAAATTGATTATTGCCCGAATGGATGTATGTTGTACTATAAGGATGATTCAGCGGAAAGCATAACATGTTGTCGATTTTGTGGTGCGGATCGGTATAAGACAACCACTAGGATGGGCATTGAGAAGAAGAGGTCGCTAAAAAAGATGTGGTACTTTCCGCTCGTGCCAAGACTTACAAGATTGTACTCTTCGATGGCCACTGCAGCTCACATAAGGTGGCATAGTGAGCATGAGAGGGAGCAAGATATCTTGTGTCATCCATCTGATGGAGAAGCTTGGAAGCATTTTGATAGGGTTCATATGGCATTTTCGCAGGACCCTCGCAATGTCCGATTGGGGTTATCTCATTGATGGATTTAATCCTTTTGGGCGATGCGGAAAAGCATACTCTTGTTGGCCGGTTATCCCGACTCCGTACAATCTTCCCCGGGATGTGCATGAAGCGGGAGTTTATGTTCCTAACAGTCATAATTCCGGTCCGTCTAATCCAAAAGGTAAGATTGATGTGTACTTGCTGGCGCCGATAGATGAGTTGACAATCTTTGTGGAATGATGGTGTGTTGACATATGACGTATCTTTGAGGTAGAATTTCATCATGAAAGCAGCTTTAATGTGGACGATCAACGACTTTCCTGCTTATGGGATGATGTCGGGTTGGATGACCGCGGGGAAGCTTGGATGCCCAATATGTATGGAGCGATCGAAGGCATTCATGCTTAAAAACAGTCGAAAGATCTCATATTTTGATTGTCATCGTCAATTCCTTCCAGAAGATCATCCTTATAGGCGGAACAAGAATTCATTCAAGAAGCGTTGTGCGGAGAGAACACCGCCTCCACCACGTTTGACTGGTCCTAATGTATGGCGCAGAGTACAGTACTTACCGCTCGTCCATGAAGCCCAAGGAGAACATATTCCTGATTATGGCGTCAACCTTAATTGGACAAAACAAAGTATATTTTGGAGGTTGCCGTATTGGAGGACACAACTACTCCGTCACAACATTGATGTCATGCATACTGAGAGGAATGTGTTTTTGAATGTGTTTGACACTATGATGGACATCAAGGGGAGGACAAAGGATACAAATAAAGCTCGATTAGACCTGGCTGACATTTGTAATCGGAAGGAGCTTGAGTTGCAGGACGGTGGTCGTGGCAGACTTATCAAATCGAAGGCAAGTTATACACTAAGCAAATCACAGAAAGTGGCCGTCTGTAAGTGGGTTAAAGAACTAAAGTTGCCAGATGGGTATGCTTCCAATATGGGTAGATGTGTTGACATTAAGGAAGCAAAGTTACATGGAATGAAGAGTCATGATTGCCACGTGTTCATGCAACGGTTGCTTCCAATTGCGTTTGACGCATTACCGAAGCAAATCTGGAACCCACTTGTTAAGCTTAGCCACTTTTTCAGGGAGCTTACATCGACAACACTAAATGTGAATCAATTAAAGGATATGGAAGTCAAGATACCCGTTTTGTTATGTAAGATGGAGCAAATCTTCCCGCCGAGTTTCTTTGATTCCATGGAACACCTGCCAGTTCATCTACCTTACGAAGCAAGAGTTGGTGGCCCAGTCCAATACCGCTGGATGTATCCATTTGAGAGGTAAACAACATCAACTATTTCACGAACACGAGAGTGTAGTTTAGCTTTCCCTAAAACTAGTAATTATTTGTATGTATCCCTCTGTAATAGGTTCCTGCACTCCCTTAAACACAAAGTCAAGAACAAGGCACGAGTGGAGGGTTCCATTTGTGAAGCATACTTAGTAGAGGAGACTTCCACTTTTGCCTCTTATTACTATCCGGATGAAGTTAACACGAGAAGGACAAGGATGACTAGGAACGTTGATTCGGGCGAAGGATGTTCAACTAGTCCTCCTATATCAATATTCAACTATCCGGGCAGATTTAGTGGCAAATCAAAAGGATATTTCTTGGAGCAGCGTGACATTAATGCTGCTCATCTGTATATCCTTCAAAATTGTGAAGAGGTGGCGCCATATTTAGAGTAAGTTTCTACAACGTCTTTAATAAGTTCAATTGACAATTATGATTATTAATCGTCCTGCTGTTAATCTCCCATATGTAGGATGTACGGCAATTTTCTAAGGGATCTCCGACATTTCAAACGATCAGGTTGATCGAGAAATTACTTCTCACTTTGCTACGTGGTTCAGTAAATATGTAGGTTAAGCATCTTCATTTGTTGAAATACATTTTATCTCCTTAAATATATAGCATGTATAAGAATAATATAATATTTGATTTTTTAGGTACTAGATCCAGAAAACAATGTTCAAAATCCATTGTTGACAAATTTGGCATGGGGTCCTAACAGATGGGTTACATCATGGAATACTTATATTGTAAATGGATATAAATTTAACACAAAAACATGGAATGAAGGAATGCAGACGTGTAACTATGGTGTTTGTGTGCGAGCCACTGATGGCAATGTAGAGGATGATTTCTATGGGGTTCTAACTGACATCCTTGAACTCGATTATACCGGTTTCCCCGTGATGAAATTAGTTATCTTCAAGTGTGATTGGTTTGATCCTACTCTTGACGTAGGGACAAAAATAGATAAAAATTATGGTATTGTTCAAGTTAGGCTGTCTCGAAGGTATAATAAGGCGTACGACCCATTCATTTTTTTTCACAACAGAGGAGAGCGGGTTTATTACTCGCCATATCCCGAAGGACATCATGGCTGGTTGGGTATTATTAAGATAAAGGCTCGCGAGTATAATTACCGATAATGTAATCAACCAGCCTGAAAAAGATGCTCCGTACCAAGATGATGAGTTTTCAAGACCCCACGTCACCGTTGCAAATTACGCCTGGACATTATTGTTAATTCTCGGCGGACATTTTAGAAATGGGGAAGAAGTTGAAAGAGAGTTAATGGATCAATCCGAGTTGGACGCATCTAGCGAAGGTACATTCCGATCAAGTGATACTGATGAGAGTGAGGGTGAATTTAGTGACGGAGATTCTACTTAGGTAATTTATTTATGTCATAATTCATTGTGTGAATGTAATTCTACTTATTAGGTAATTTATTTTTGTATTATTTACACTGTTGTGTAATCATCTTTTCATTTTTTTCACAGATGGCAGATTCCTCTAGAGGTAGGGGTCGTCGTGGAGGTCGTCGTGGAGGTCGTGCTGCGAGAGTCCCTTTGCCGGCCGACCCACAGCCTTCAGATCGAGACCACCCTACCAGCACCTCTGTGGACGGGACACCTCAGGGTGATGGAGTTGCACCCCCCACCCAGCCTCATGTGGTCGGGACACAGGCTGCACCCTCATCATCCACACCTACGACGATAGGACCGTCATCATCATCGGGACAGGAGAGTCGTGGTCCATCCGACATGAGGATTCTTCTTATCCCCAGGGGGGATAACGAGTATGCTAATTTAATTTTTTTAATATATATAAAGTATCGTTAATTTCTATTTACTTGTTTTTTTAATTTAATTATAACATTTATTAATGCTCTAATTTTGCTGCAGCTTTCTGCCCACGAAGGGCCCTTCTGATTCGATATCGAAGATCCTGCGACGCAAGTTTGATGGTCCATGGCCTACATGGAAGGCCATCCCACTGGGCCATAGGGATCAGTTGTTTCTAGAGTTTAAGGCAACGATTTATTAAGTTTTTTAAATTAAATTTACATTATATATATGTACACACGAATTTCCTAACAACTGTAAGTTGTAGAAATAGTATAGGTGGGACTTAGCTTTAGAGTCTCTCGTCAGGGACATATTTGAGCATAAAGGCTCACTGGTCATGAAGAATATGATGAACAAGCTGAGGAAGGGTCAGAATAAGGGGAGGTGGGTGGATCCTGAGATCAAGAGGCAGTTGGACCAGTACTGGGCTACTGAGAAGTTCCAGGAGATCCAGGCCACAGCTCGGCGTAATCGAGCTTCTGATGGTGGCGCATGTGCTTGGACCGGTGGGTCTAAATCAGCTGCCGCCCACTACGACGAGCTGGTAATACATTAAACTTTTGACTTAATATACTATTTAATTAATTAGTTTTCATTTTTAATTATTCTTATGAATTTAATATTATATTTTTCTGTGCAGAAAGCACATAAACAAAGAGCCCCGACTCGCTATGGAGTTGGTGGAGAGGACGAAGAAGTTGAAGTCGGGGACATGGGTCAACGACAAGGCCCGTAACTATCTTTGTAAGCAAAAAAATAATTTAGTGTTTACTTGTAATTTATTATAAATGATTTGTTAATATTGGATATAATTTTAACTAAATCTCTTCAACTATACTTTGTAGGTGGGCTTCAACGAGAAGAAGGACGATGCCATATCACGTGCCTCACAGTCACAAGATGAGGCTTTGACTGGTGATGGGCCCTGCTCTCCTGTCTCCGTCGACGATAATGCCATTTATTTGGAGGTCGTCGGGGGCAGGAACAAGAAGGGGCACGTGTATGGCCTCGGACACCTAGGAGCCGAGTTCATCGCTTCATCGTCAAGACACGCTCGCTCCTTCCTCGCGCCGATACCGTCCCTCGGGAGCAGTTCCACCAAATGCAGGACACCATCACGCAGCTGAACGCGGAGCTTCGGGAGAAGAACGAGAGAGAGCAGCGAGATGGCGAACCAGATTGCATTGACTCGAGCACACGCAAGAATGATGCGGGCGAGCATCGAGCGAGGGCGGACATCTGCGGCTGGTGTTGGAGCAGATGAGGATCCAGACTCGATTGCTCGAGATGATGCTCGACGGCGGTTGTGCGCGCCGCTCGCTCCTCGATTTCGCCGCCAGCTCGACTCGATGTCGCTACTCCAGAGGACGATCAGCTAGCAGGCGGCGGTGGTACGGACGCTGAGGATGATTGGATTCCTCCATCTCCCCCTCATCATGACTGATTTTTTTTCTCCATATTTTTGACTTTAAACGATTCTTGTACGACATTTTGGATTATTCTTTTTATATATATTTATTATTTCTTATGATTGTATATTTCATAAGTAATTTGGTGTGTTTTATTAGTAAGTTTGCTAACGTTTAAAGAAAACCAGAAAAAAATTTATTTTAAAAATTTAATTTTTTAAAAAAAATAATAACCAGTTTAGCGACCGAATTGGAAACCAATAATTCGGTCGCTAAACTTTATTTAACATTTACAGATGAGGTATAGCGACCGAAAATCCGTCGCTAATATAGGTTAACAATAATCAAAATTAGCGATCGAATTAGCAACCGATTATCGGTCGCTAGAAATAGTTACCCCAAAAATGCGACCAACCTAATAGCGACCGTTTATTATTATTTAGCGACTGAATTTACGGTCGCTAATTAGCGACCGAAATATTAATTCGGTCGCTAAAATCTTAGCGACCAGGTATTCAGCCGCCACCATAAATCGGTCGCTGATTCGGTTGCTAAAATAAATAGCGACCGATTTACACTGTTTAGCGACCGAAAATTACGGTCGCTAAACAATTGTTTTTTTGTAGTGATTCCCAACTCTTTGGTAGAGTTTGTTAGGAGGGAAGTTCATGTAGTTACTCTCACTTTGTTAGGGATGCCTACATATATTACTATCCTCAAGCATTGTGATGATGTTACCAATTGTACCGCGTTTTTGATTATTAATGAAATGACTTAACTCTTCTTTTGTCAAAGAGTAATAAAAAGGAAGGATCACTACTCTAATTTTTAAATATAAATATCATTATATAAAAATTATAACACAAAAAAATAGTGATAATGGTTATTCACTCCTATTCACCAATATTTTTAGATAGATACTTCAACCCCATATTATATTAATATAAAAAGATAAATAATATATATCATATCATATAAATGACAATCATAGTTGTTTACGTATAACCATCTCTAACTAACAATTTCTTAAAAATATAATAATTCAATACCTCGTCCTTTTTAATTTTTATTGTAAGATTTCAACCCCGTAATAGCATAATGATAAAGATAAAGATAAATATTGAAATATTACATAATTATACCTGTTTCATATGTAAGTTAACCAATTTCAAAAAAATTTACTTATGTATCATATTACTTTTAACATTTGATGTTTTTCCCAATACATTGGTATTCTACTTCTCTCATCATTCAATTTTACAGTGAAATTGGTTTTTTTATCCAAAATAAAATTATAAATTAGCACCAACCATTTCCTCTCCCACACTACCTTGGTATTGTATTTCTCATAACATTTAATACTATATACATAAGCAACAACTACGTTTCAAGCTAAATAATCATTTCATAAAATAATTTATTTCAACACTAATGCAAAACATTTCTCAATTCTTTCTTTTTTTTTAAAAATATATTTGGTGTGCTTCTACTACGTACTTTTTCCTGCAAGTTACTAATTTTCTTAATTTTAACATTTGTTATTTCTCCCAATACTGTGGTATTCCAAGCATGCCCTTCTCTCAACATCAACTTTTATAGTGATTTTTAAAAAAAAAAACAAATATTAATAAATTTGGTTGCATTTCAAGAAATAAAAAGGAAGCATCAATAATCCACTTTTTAAATAAAAATATCATTATATAAAATTATTAAAAAAATAGTGATAATGATTATTCACTGCTATTCACCAATATTTTTAGGTTGATACTTCAACTCCGTATTATATTAATAAAAAAAGATAAATACTATATGTAATATAAATGAAAATTATATTTGTTTATATATAACCATCTCTAACTAACAATTTCTTAAATATACTAATTCAATACTGTTGGAACCAAAGTGGTTTTGGATTTAATAATCTCCAAGTTTTGATGCTAACAAAAGGATTAAATTTGCTTGGCAAAGTGTTAGTTGAGATCTAACATGTGTTTTCAGTTATGCAGGAATGCTTTAATATAAGTAAAATAAACTTGAGATAAGTTTTCATTGAAAAATACGGGTACACCCTTGTAGACGGTCTGCTCAAATACTTTGGTAAAGTTACTTCTTTATTTAATTACGTAGAGTGGTTTTATTAAATAGACAAGGCTCTAAATGTTTGCTAGACGAATACCAAAATAACTTGTTAGATACAGCAAGTCCAAATACTTGAGAATAAGCACATCCATCTTACCACGTAAGCAGACGGAAGTAATTAGTAGAAGTAAACGAACTGAAAAATAAAGTAATCTAGTAGACGAGCTCTAACTGCCACGTCACTAGATGGAGATCCTTGAGAAGCAGCAAGTCCAAAGACTTGATAGACAAGAGGATATGCCACGTCATCAGACGAGCAAAATAAAATATTGAACAGACTTAGTCTCTCATATAACTAAGTAGACGGAGTTTCTTTTTAGACGAGCTCCCTCTTTGAATGAATTAAACGCAATCCGAATCTCTTGAATTTTATTCAAATGATTGATATTTATTTCAATAGAATATTTGTTCTCCACATTTGTTTTATCAGCTTTAATGTTTCACCTTGTTGAAAAAGAAACATAGTACCATCAAGAAACGCAAAAAGCAGAATCGTACAATAAAATATTGGAAAACGATCTGTATGATGACAACTTTATGACTGAAAAAGCTAAATTATACACAAAGGAGGAACAACAAGTTCTCAAGCTACAATACTCAGAGCAGTAAGCCTCCAATTTCATGCTACCTCGATAACCAAGAGTACCATTCAGCATTGCCACAATCAAGCTATCAGTCACAATGGATATCATGCATTAAATGTTATCTCTAAATGGGATTATTCAAAGTAACCGTTGAAGAAATACAAGTGAAGAAGAAGGCCACTATAAAGAGAAGACCCGAGATACTGAAACTAGAACTCTTGATTACACAACCTTACGAGCTCAACTTTTGTAAAACTATAATCACTCATACTCATATTTCTTTAAAGAGCAAGAGTCGGTATTTCTTAGTTTGAATATTGTGAAAATATTCATCTGATCTTAAACTGTCATATCCTCACACATAGTGAGTTAAGAATATCAAACATTAAATCTCTTGGTTAGAGTTAGAGCCTGAAGAGGCTTGGTAAGAAAGAAATACTTGTAGCCTGGAGAGGTGTTCAATACTTGACTGTAATCTATTTTGATAATAGTGGAGAAAATCCTTCAAGTAGAAGGGACTAGACGTAGCTCTTGGTTGGAAGAGAGTGAACCAGGATAAAACATCTTGCGTGATTCTTCTATCTCTTATCTCTTACAGCTTTATTTGTTTCTTACTAACCGAGGGGTTTTGATATTGCTTTTGTTAAAGTCTTTTAAAAAAGATCTTTCTCTTTGTACGTGCTTCTGTTTTCTAATCTCCTTGTGTGCAAAATTTGTTTTAAAAGTTGTTTTCGAAAATTATTAACAAACACAATTCAACCCCCTCTTCCTGTGTTTCCCTGTGTCAACTTCAGTTGGTATCAGAGCTCGGCCTCGAAAGGGTTGAGTATCTAACAGGTGCTGAGGGAGTACGATCCAACAACCATGGATGCAGAAGGACAAGCCATCAACAGACTTCCTCTCTTTGATGGAACTGATTATGACTATTGGAAGAAGAGAATGATGGTCTTCTTGGATGCAAAGAACGTAGATATTTGGGAGCTGATTAAAACCGGCTACACAGAGCCAAAAGGTGAAGCTGGAGCTGCTGTCCCTAGAGACCAATGGACTCAAGAGCAGAAAAATCAACATCAGCTCAATCTAAAAGCTAAGCACTATCTCATGTGTGCTATTACTAGATCTGAACATGACAAAGTTCACAGCTACAACACTGCCAAAGAAATATGGGATACTCTTTCCCTAGCTCATGAGGGTTCATCTCAAGTAAAGGAATCAAAGATAAGCATGCTGGTTCACCAGTATGAACTATTTAAAATGGCTGGTCATGAAACAATAGATCAGATGTTTGGAAGATTTCAAACTATCACCAATAATCTCATATCTCTTGGAAAAACTTATCAAAATAGATACCATATTAGAAAGATTCTGAGAAGTTTATCAAAACAATGGAGACCCAAAGTTACTGATATTCAAGGATGCTAAGAACCTGAATACTCTTTCTCTAGAAGAGCTTCTTGGATCTCTCACTGAATGAAGAGGACAACTCCAGAAAAGAAAGTCTATTGCCCTAAAGGCAAAGAAAGCAAGTTCATCAAAAGTTCTCAAAGCTACTGAATCTTCAGATGATGCTGGAACTTCATATAGTGATGAAGGATCAGATGAAGAAGAACTATATTTCATCTCCAGAAAAATTCAACACATGTGGAGAAAGAAAGGTAGCTTCAGGAAGAAGCAGTTCAACAAGAAGTTTTCCAAGAAGAAGTCAGACTCCAAGGAAAAAGGTCCACCCTTGTGCTTTGAGTGCAAGAAGCCTGGCCATTTCAAAGCTGATTGCCCTGATCTGAAGGACAAAAAGAAGTTCTTAAAAAAGAAGAAAGGTTTAATGGCTACTTGGGAGGATCTGGATATATCCTCATCTGATGAAGAAGATGAAGCAGAGGAAGAGGTAAATATCTGTCTCATGGCTGACATGGCATTAGAAAGTGAATACACTGATGATGGGGTAATGGACTCTGACCCGTCCACTCTTCAAAATGCATTTGATGAATTATTGCATGAGTCGTCCATACTGTCTCATGAGTATAGAAGTCTCAAAAAGAAGTTTACAAAACTGTCAACAGGATATGATAAAGTTTGCAAAGAAAAACAAAACCTTAAAGATGAAAACGACAAACTGAAATCAGAGAATGTCAGTCTAATTGACAAACTAGAGTGTGAGCCTGATATTTCTTGTGAAGTTGCAAAACTGAAACAAGATGTGATGTATTTGACAGACATTCTATCAAAGTTTGTAGGTGGCTCATATAAGCTCAGTCTCATTCTAAGGTATTCTAGGTCACCTTATGATAAATTTGGCCTCGGTTATGACAAGGAGAAACATGAATCATCTCATAAAAAGTCAAAACCACGTACACAACATAGAGCTTCAAAAGCTCCAGATAAACATGCTAAAACTAAGTCAAGCCCGTCCAGCACCTTTTGCAAAGTATGTGGAAAAAGTGGGCATGTTACATCTAGATGCATACATAATAAACATGCTAAACATTCTCGTCCAGTGACCACTAACAAGAAAGGACCCAAGTCTATTTGGGTACCTAAAGATAAGACAATACCTGTTGCAGATTTGCTTAACAATAGGAATGAAACAAACATCTTGGTACTTGGACAGTGGGTGTTCACGTCACATGACGGGAGAAAGGTGTATGCTCCAAGACCTTAGACACAAAGATGGTGGTTGGGTTACATTTGGAGGAAACCAGAAAGGGAAGATCATTGGTATAAGTAAAATTGGTAAACATCCTTTTTCCCTCCATTGATAATGTTCTTTTGGTTAATGGTTTAAAACATAATCTACTAAGCATAAGTCAATTATGATATAGTGGATATGTTGTTTCTTTTGATAAGAACATGTATAATGTCAAGAAAAATGATGGATCGATTTTATTCATTGCTAAGAGGCAAAACAATCTGTATAAGATTGACTTGGAGGACCTCTCAAATCAAAGTGTCTCATGTCTAGTGTCCATTGAAGATGAGTGATGGATTTGGGATAAAAGGCTAGGTCATGCAAGCTTGAAGTTGATTTCAAAGGTAAATAAGCATAACCTCGTAAGAGGGCTATCAAACCTTAAGTTCAAATCTGATGCTCTCTGTGATGCATGTCAACAGGGAAAACAAGTCAAGGGTTCTAGAATGTTGTTAGTACCAATAGACCGCTAGAACTGCTACATCTTGATCTCTTTGGTCCAACAAGGACTGCTTCTGTCAGTGGTAAAAAAATATGGTCTAGTCATTGTAGACGACTACACTAGATGGACATGGGTTACGTTCCTAGCTCACAAGGATGAGTCTCTCAAGGTCTTTTCTATATTCTGCAAACATGTACATAATGAAAAATGCATGTGTATCACTTCAATAAGAAGTGACCATGGGGGAGAGTTTGAAAATGAGCTATTTCATAAGTTCTGTTAAGAGAGTGGTATTCTTCACAACTTCTCAATACCTAGAACACCACAGCAAAATGGTGTGATAAAGAGAAAGAACATATCTCTTCAAGAGATGGCTAGAACTATGCTCAATGACAACTCTGTCCCTAGACACTTATGGGCTGAAGCTGTTAACACTGCTTGCTACATTCAGAACAGAATATACATTAGAGCTATCTTGAACAAGACTCCTTATGAATCGTGGAAAGGACGAAAACCCAACATTTCATATTTTCACCCTTTTGGTTGTAACTGTTATATATTAAATACTAAAGATCAACTAGGTAAGTTTGATGCAAAAGTAGATAATGGAATACTGTTAGGATTTTCTTAAACTTCAAAAAGTTTTAGAGTTTATAATTATAGAACTCTAGTTGTAGAAGAATGTATTCATGTCAAGTTTGATGACAAGCAGCCTGATAAGAAATTATCAGCTAGATGGAGCTTTTGTAGATCTTGATCTAAATATCTCAGGAGATACAACAGAGGTAAAATCTGATGACCAAGTGGACGAACCTCCTCAACAACCAGAAACCTCCACTTCTCAACATGATACTGTTCAGATATCTTGGTACTTCAAAAATTATCATCCATAAGATCAAATCATTGGAAACCCGATAAGCTAAGAATCAGATCAACTTTCATAGAGCAGTAAGATTCTGCACTAGTCTCTGAGTTGGAACCAAAGATAGTAGACGAGGATCTACTGGACAATGGCTGGATTCTAGCTATGCAAGAAGTACTGAATCATTTTGAAAGAAGTGATGTTTGGACTCTGGTACCCCTGCCTAAAAATAAATCAGTTATTGGAACAAAGTGGGTTTACAGAAACAAACTCGATGAGAATGGTAAGGTGGTAAGGAATAAAGCAAGACTTGTTGCTCAAGGTTATTCTCAAGAAGAAGGTATAGATTATACTGAAACTTTTGTACTTGTTTCTAGATTAGAATCAATTAGAATTTTACTTTCTTTTGTTGCACATCATAGCATTATGCTCTTTCAAATGGATGTTAAGAGTGCTTTTATAAATGGCTTTATTAATGAAGAAATGTATGTAATGCAACCTTCGGGTTTTGAAAGTGTCACCCAACCTTAACATGCATATAAGCTTAAGAAAGCTTTATATGGCCTTAAACAAGAACCTAGAGCTTGGTATGATAGGCTAAGTTCATTTCTAATGGAAAATGGATTTAATAGAGGAAAGGTTGATACAACCTTGTTTAGAAAGTCAATTAAATCTAATTTCATAATTGTGCAAATATATGTTGATGATATTATTTTTGGTGCTACTAATGAATCTCTGCGCAAAGAGTTTTCTAAGTTAATGTAGAAAGAGTTTGAAATGAGCATGAAGGGAGAACTCAAATTCTTCCTTGGACTTCAAGTTAAACAAACTATGGACGAGGTGCACATCCATCAAACCAAGTATACAAAGGAACTTCTAAAGAAGTTCAAAATGGATGATTGCAAGCCAATGAATACCCCTATGCACCCCATGTCCATACTGAACAAAGATGATAAAGAGAAAAAGGTAGACCAAAAGGTATATAGAGGTATGATATGATCTCTTCTATATCTCACCGCGTCTAGACCTGATATTATATTCAATGTTTGTTTGTGTGCTCGATTTCAATCTGATCCTAGGGAATCTCACTTATCAGCAGTTAAGAGAATATTTAGATATTTGAAAGGTACTACTAATATGGGTTTGTGCTTTAAGAAAAATGAAGATTACAGATTAGTTGGTTTCTGTGATGCTGACTATGCTGGAGACATAATTGAAAGAAAGAGCACCAGTGGAGGATGTCAATTCATTGGAGCTAACCTTGTCTTCTGGTCAAGAAAAAGACAAAGTACCATTGCCTTGTCAACTGTTGAAGCTGAGTATATTTCAACTGCTAGTTGCTGCACACAACTTCTATGGATCAAACATCAATTGGAGGAATACAATATGTTTGTAAGTAGTATTCCACTTATGTATGATAATACTGCTTCAATTAATTTATCTAAGAATCCAATATTGCATTCTAGAGCTAAGCATATAGAAATCAGACATCATTTTATAAGAGATTATGTGCAAAAATGTGTTTTTGATATACAATTTGTAGATACTGACCATCAATGGATAGATATCTTTACTAAACCTCTTGCTGAGGACTTTTTTTTATCAGAGAGCATCTTAATATGCTATATGTGGATTGATTAAGGCGTCCAGCCTAGAGAATTTTGTTGTTGATGTATGTGTGTTTAAAGCATTTCAAGTCCATTACATGATTAAAGTGTGCGTCCGTTGCATACCGCGTCCATTGTATTTGTGTACCACATCCACTGCATGCCGCGTGCACAGTTGCTTGCTTTTTGCTTGGACCCGTCCATACACATATTTATTAATTGCATTTATTTTTTCTTAGAAACATATTTATCTGGTATATTCTCTAATGCTGGGTCAGTACTTCCATCAATCCCATCATAACCTTTTTATAGTTTCAAAATACCAACGTCGTTTTATCCTTTATGACATGTCTAGAGCACCACTTTAATTTTGGAATTTTGGAGGAGCATAACCTTGATATTAGCAAGACTATCAACATTGCTGGCTGGGGAGGACTCTTCACGGAAAAAGTCTCCATTTTCCCTAATCTGATCAGGGATTTCTGGAGAAGACTTCAAGTCACTAATACAGACATCTTTGCCACTGTGTTAGGGAAAAGAATAGTGGTTTATGAGAAAACCATTTTTGATGCCATCATTTGCGCTCAAGAAGGAGTGGTCCTTACCGAGTCATGGGAAACAGACCTTGGTGGCTTAGAACTTATTGCTGCCTTTCTAATGAGAGAAGATACTGTAAGAACCTCCTGGAAGTCGGTAGAAATGAAGGATCACGTTCGCATCCTTCATCAGTTGTTGAATAAGGTGGTTCTACACAAGACTGGGTCAAAGGACAACTTGTCTGTTTTGCACAAGTTTTGTCTCTGCCACTTCATTATAGAGACTAAGATCAACTTACCCAGAATCTTGTATGGAAGATTCAAGGAAGCTGTTGTTAACAGGAAGAAGCTCTCTGCTCTTCCCTACTGTCATCTCTTATCAAAAATCTTCAAGTCACAAGGAATCTGTTAATTCATTGCTGCTAGATCACATGAGGAGAAAGCAAGAATCCTGACTGAGAAGCCAATGTCTGCTGTTGATTTTGGCAAAATGAATATTGCCAACATGAATCTGAGTATTATATTGCTACTGCCTTAGCCAAGATTAAAGAAATGATGGAAATTAAGGAAGAATAGGTTGAGCATAACAATGCTGTAGTTCTTGGACTAAAAATGGTAGTTAAAAAGAAAACCACTGCAGCAAGGAAGCCTATGGCTAAAAGGCCTGCTGGTGGAATTGTAATTAGGGAACCATGAGCCGATGTTTCTCAATCTGTACTTACTCATAAGAGACCAAGAAGGATGATTCAATCTGTTTCCGAGGATGAGGATGATGAGGACAGGGTCCCCATCAGCTCTGTGTTGAAGAAACAGAAGATTACTGTCTCTGCTGATGTTGCTGATGTCCCAATTCCAACTAGGAGAAGCTAACCTCGGAGAAAAGCCAAAGCTCACTACTAGAAAACTTGAATTTTCAGACAGAATTTTCGAACGGAAATGTTTCCGTATGAAAATTTATGAACATTTCGGACGGATTTGAGACGAATGTAATTTTCAATGAGATTCCGTCTCAAATCCGTCTCTACTTTGTCCCAAACTCTCGCACCAATAACGCGTTGATAATCCTTATGATATTTTATCTATTATTTTTGAGCGGATTTCATCAATTAAATTTTGTTAAATGCTTGATTTAGCCCAAATTAGACTTTGTTTTCCTATTTTGGTTATTTTAGAGTCAATGTGTGCATTTGATCATATTTTTATTAATTTTCTGATATTTTCTTATTCTTATTTTTAGGAGAGGACAAAGAAGAAGGATTGAAATTAAATTGAAGATTGCCAAGCAAATTGCAAGGGCCCACATGACAGATTTGAATCCAAATCAATTTGGATTTGGATTATTATGATTAAAAGATAATTCAATTGGCATTGAGATAAAAGATTGGATCCAAATTAATCAATTTGGATTTGGATAATAATTGCCTATCACAACAATAAGGATATGATAAGATTTGGCAATTAATTTGGAGATATTGATTTGGATATGAAGATTTAAAATGCTCATGACCAATTATGATGGAGCTTATATGAAGATGGAGTTTGAAAAAGTAAGGAAACTGAGCCAAACAGAGCCCATCACGGCCTAGCCGTGATGACCATCACGGCTGTGATCGAGTAGAGCTTAAAAGAAAAAAAATGGAAAAGTCAGAACTGGTCACGGCCTGGCCGTGATGGCCATCACGACCGTGACATGCCAACTGAACCAGACCCTCACAGGAAGAACTGATCACGGCCTAGCCGTGATGAGCATCACGGCCGTGACAGACCAACCAGCAGAGCAACATCCAAGGCAGAATCTGTCACGGCCTAGCGTGACAGGCATCACGGCCGTGACGTGCAATATTTGGATCTGAACAAACTGATTTCATCTGAATTTGTATTTGATTGGGATTCAAATTACCCTAATCTATAAATAGGGAAATTAGGCAGAGACTAAAGGGAAGATGATTTCTAAAAAAGGGAAAGAGAAAATTGAAGAAATAGGTGAACCTAGTTCATCTCTTTTTCAAAATGAATTTCAAAATTCCTCTTTAATAAATGAACAGCAAATAATTTTGTCAGATATAGAGCAGAAACTAAATAATTGGAGTATCCCTTCAATTAATGTTTCTGAAATATATAAGACAAAATTACTTGACAAGTTCAAGTCAGATTTTATCATCAAAACTGCTGAATATACCATCAAGGTAGATAAAACTCAAGAATCTTTAAATCTCTTGAATTTATCTATGTTGAAGGAACATAAGCAAAAATACAAATTTTTGCATATTGGTTTAATCCAAGTCGCGATAAAACCTTTACATAGACAAGGAATAGACACACCTGTGTGTGTATGTCTAAGAGATACGCGACCAGCAAAATTTGAAGATCAAATCTTGTCTATAATTGAGACCAATCTTCATGATGGTCCCACGTTCTTTAATAATTTTCCAAATTACACTATGTCTTTGGAAAGTTTGGGTAAGAACAAACATAATATCAAGTTGGATATTAAAATAAAGGAAGGAATCTGGAATCCCAATTCCTATCCAATGGCTGTAATATACAAAATATATTATAAAGCCATGAGAACAAATATTTCGCCGAAAGCATTGAACATATCATCCAAAGAAGATACTTTGCTTTTGCAAGTAAATTTGAATAAATCAAATGCTGTTACTAATTCTTCAGCAGAATCATCTTCGGATGATGATTCAGATGTTATTTATCAAAATCAAGAAACATCTGATTCAGATGCAGGCTGTTTAAGTTGTGGATGTTTAGGTGATAACTGTAATTGTAAATTTACAATTAACGTTATTACTAAAGAAGCAAGAGTTCTACTTGATTTGATACAACAAGTAGAAGACCCACAAGTTAAACTAGCAATGCTAGAAAAATATAAAGAATTAGAATCACAGGAAGTTGAAAAGCAAGAATTTAAAGGTTATTCTTTAAAAGAAATTATGTCTTCATCTAATGTTGCAGAATCCTCTTTTAATCAAGAACCTTTAAGTCTTTCTTTTCTATATAAAGAAATTAAAGTTTTGAAATCTGAAATTGCTTATTTGAAACTTAAAACTAAAATTTTGGAGCAAAATTTTTCAAAAACCCCAGGGAAAGGTCAGGCAAATATTTCTGCTTCATCTTCTTCCCAAAGTTTTCAAAATGATTTTAAAAATGATAATCTTGAGGATAATTTCTTACTGAGAATCAAAACCTTACATCAAAAATGGCATGTGAAAGTCAATTTGAAAATTAAAAACTCTTTTCACAAACCATTCATTGCTTTGATTGATTCTGGAGCAGATCTCAACTGCATCCAAGAAGGACTGATCCCAACTCAATATTATCAGAAAACAATACAAAAGCTATATACTGCAAATAATGAGAAACTTCAAGTTAAGTATAAACTTGAGGAAGCTAGTATTTGCAATAATGGCATTTGTTTTAAAAATTCATTTTTGTTAGTCAAGGATATGTCTGAACAAATTATTCTAGGAACTCCATTTATTACCCAACTCTATCCTTTTGGAGTTTCTGAAAATGGCTTGACTACAAAAAGGAATAATCAGGAAATTCTTTTTGAGTTTTTAAATCCAATCAAATCCAAAGATTTGAACGCTCTTTCTGAAACAAACTTTTTATCCATTCTCAATGGAAAGAAAAACCAAATCAATTTTCTCCAAAAAGAAATTGTCTATCAGAAAATTGAAAAACAATTACAAGATCCTTTAATTAAGGAGAAAGTAATTGCTTTGCAAAAAGAATTTGAAACAGAGGTATGTTCCATTATTCCAAATGCTTTTTGGAATATAAAAATTCATACTGTATCATTACCGTATGAAAAAGATTTTGATGAAAGGAACATTCCAACCAAAGCTAAACCTATTCAGATGAATAGTGAAACTTTGGTGTTTTGTAAAAAAGATATACAAGATCTTTTGAATAAAAAATTGATAAGGCCTAGCAAATCCCCTTGGAGTTGCACAGCTTTTTATGTTAATAACAATTCTGAAATTGAACATGGTGAACCTCGAATGGTCATCAACTACAAAACTTTGAATAAAGCTTTACAGTGGATTCGTTATCCAATCCCAAATAAAAAGGATTTGATTAAAAGACTGCACAACGCAGTTATCTTTTCAAAATTCGATTTGAAGTCCGGATATTATCAAATTGCTTTAAAAGAGGAGGATAAATACAAAACTGCTTTTACTGTTCTGCTAGGACATTATGAGTGGAATGTTATGCCTCTCGGTTTGAAAAATGCACCGTCCGAATTCCAAAATATTATGGATCAAATTTTAAAACCTCACTCTGAATTTGCTTTAATCTACATTGATGATATTCTCATCTTTTCAAATTCTTTGGAACAACATTTCAAGCATTTGAATGTTTTCAAAGAAACAATAAAAAGAAATGGAATGGCTTTGTCTGCCAAAAAGACAAAACTTTGTTTAACTAAAATGAGGTTTTTGGGCCATGAAATATTTCAGGGCACAATAACACCCATCAGCAGGAGTATTGCTTTTGCTGATAATTTTCCAAATGAGTTGAAAGAAAAAACACAACTTCAAAGATTTTTGGGTTGTTTAAGTTATGTTTCGGAATTTATTCCCAACATTAGAATCAAGTGTAAGCCTCTCTATAGTAGACTTAGAAAGACTAAGAATCCCAAACCTTGGTCTGATGAGTTGTCTAGATTAGTGGCTGAAATTAAACAGGAAGTCAAGTCTTTACCTTGTCTTGGTATTCCTCATCCCGATGCTAGTCTAATAGTTCAGACTGATGCATCAGATAAAGGATGTGGTGGCATCCTGCTATAGGTCCTTCCAGAGTCAAACGTTGAGCAAATTGTCAGATACAACTCTGGTCTTTTGATCTCCTCACAAGAAAAATATAGTACTATAAAAAAGGAAATTTTATCTATAGTGCTATGTATCACAAAATTTCAAGATGATTTATTCAACAAAAAATTCTTACTTAGAATTGATTGCAAAGCTGCAAAAGATGTTTTGGAAAAAGATGTTAAAAACCTGGTTTCAAAACATATTTTTGCTAGATGGCAAAGTCTTTTGAGCTGTTTTGATTTTGAAATTGAATATTTAAAAGGAGAAAATAATTTTATCCCTGATTATCTAACCAGGGAATTTTTGCAGGATTCTACAAAATAATGGCAAGCGGGTCCCGTGGTGGACATACCAGAGGTGGGGCATCCCCTTCCTCTTCAAAATCAAGACCCTTAACATTAGATTCCTTTGCTCCCAGTGCAACACAAATAGCCTCTGCTCCAATATCGGCCCAACAGCCCACTAAAAATACCTCCCTTGAAATTTCAAACAGATTTACCCCTTTAGGTAAACCACAAAATACCCAATCAAAAAGCCCACTACAAAATAGCCAAACCCAACCTCTCGAAAGGGAGCCACTCCAACATAAATACAAATCAAAATGCCAACAGTTACTCCTTTTGGAACCCGAAATGGGTGACCCTTCGAAAAGTGTTTCAGAGCCCTGGAACATTTACTCAAAATATATTTCTGAAGGATGTGGTTGGATTCAGCCCTATGGATCCAAGAAAACTTTAAAATTTTATCAATTGATTTTAATAGACTCTGGGTCTGTTGAAATCATTGAAAATGAAAATGAGAAAGCAAAGGGAATAGTGGCGTATTCCCAATGTAAAATTTTTAAAGTGTTGACTATGTCTGACTGGGGTCAACACCCTTCAAAGCCCAAAAGATTTTCTCGGGTCTTTGATCCACCAATATATGATTATTTGGACTACCAGACTGCTTGGGAGAGATTTCTTTGTCTTCCAAATCCTAAACACAGATGGTACTTCATAATAATCAGTAACCAATCTATTTACCCTTCTTGGTTTATAAATTGGTTTGTGGCATTTGGATTAAATATTGATATTTTTCCAAATTCCATTTATGAAAAATATTTAGAGTTCAAAGCTCTAACTCCAAAAATACAGGCTCATGTTAAATTGTTGCATTTTTGTGCTCAATTTGGAATATCGTGGTTACTTCGTTTCGACTTCGATGTTCATGCACATCTTGCTGAGCCTTTCCCAAAATGGATTTGTGCTTCAACCATCATCTCTTGGTGGAGGAAGTTCGATGAAGAATTTGTAACATCAAAATTCGAGACTTGGAAGAAGCATGGACTTCAGAAGAGGAGACTTCCTCAGTCCATTTCTACTCCTGCCAATTCTCCCTCCAGAAATAAAGAAAAGAATATTCTTGGACCAGCTTCGTCTGTAATATCTCAGCCAGCTGGCCCGTTCTCTCCTTATTCATTAACATTAGATGCTTCATCCCCATCAGAATTAAAAAAGAAATTATTGGAAGCTGCATCTACTGTTGGATCAGATGAAGAAACTGATCTTCCAGCCGTTGATGAAGAAGACTTTGAATGCAATCCTTTTTTGATCAATAAAGATCCAGATGAAGGGTTTTTTGACTAAAATGATTCAAAATTTGATTTGTCGCATCTCCGTGAAAGGTTAAAAAGATGACCGACAAGTCTCTCCACTCAGAATATTAAAAGCAGAGTCCTTTGGACACAAATGTGGCCGCCCATGTGCCATTCTGCTTTTATAAAGAAAAGTTGATTGTCACTTAGTGCCGAAAGAAGCTTCGTGGCAGACAAGATGCTCTATAGTTAAAGCTGGTACCAAAAGTCAAAAAGAAAATAGTACCTGCTTTTCGGACTTGAAAATTTTGAAATCCGCGGTTCTCAGCTGAAGGCTCCTCCCTCTATATAAGGAACCTCAAGACTCAGTTGGAATCATCGCTTAATTCTCTCTGAACTTACTAATATTCTCTCTTGTAATCTTGCAGTTTTTTCTCAAGTTTCCTAAGAGCTTCTTGTATTTGTAAGTTCTGAAATATTTTCTCAACATCTTGTAAACACTCGCCTAAATCTGGGCATATAGTGTACTTTGAAATAACATATTTCAAGAATATCTTTTTACTTTAATATTTTCATACTCTGATATTTTCAGCTTTTGTTTCTTCACCTATATACTTCAATGAATTCTCTAACATCTTTTGGTGAAATGATCCGCAGTGGCCCTAGTTCTTAACTCTGCGAAGAAGATTTGGAAAACTAAAAAGGGTAAAGAAGTAATTTCTGTTATTCCACCCTTGGAAGAAATTACAATCCCAAATGTTGATAACATCGAAATTACAGCATCTCCTTTCAAATCAATGAAAGAAGATGACAAAACCCTTTCTGTTCAAAATCCGACACGATATGATTTGAAAAATATTCAAAATCAATTGAATTATACAAATCAACTGTTGTATCAAGTTGCAAGTACAACAGAAGAATTTGAAACTTCGACCAAAGTCGAATCTTCTTCAAAATCGTTTTCTAATATAGAAAAACCTTTGATTTCTCCTTATAAGTTGTCCGATTCAGAAATCAAGGAACTTAGAATTGGAAATGAGTCATCTAATTCTTTATTAGATGAAATCAATAAGCAACTTGCCTCTTTGAAAATCTCTTCTTTAAAATTAAATGTTTTGAAAAATGATGATGTTTTAGAACTTGAAAAACAATTTCAGGATTCTGATGTTGATGTTTTGAACAAAATCAAAAATACTTCAAAAACGTTTCCTACTTCTCGAAATTATTATCATAGGCCTACTTTGCCCGATATTCAATTTGAAGATTATTTTTCATCAAAATATGCCTCTCAATATACTGGCGAAGGTATAGTTGAGTGGAATATTGACGGTTTTTCTGGACATCAAATTTTACGAAAATTAGAAGAAATGTCTATGGCAGCTACGGCTTATAGGGCTAGAGGTAACAATGCCCTAAGTACTGTCAAAATCCTTGTCAATGGCTTCACTGGTAGCCTAAAAGGATGGTGGGACAACAATTTGAAGGAAAATGAACGAAATGCTGTTTTTTCCTCAGTCAAAACTGAGACCAGAATGGAAAATGGTCAACCTGTTGAACATCGAGTGGATCAACAAGTTGAAACCCTGATTTTTGGAATATCTCAAGCATTTATTGGCGACACCAATACGTTTGCTGATAGGTCCCTTGAGATATTAAATAATTTATACTGTCCTACTCTTGGAGAGTTCCGATGGTATAAAGATAATTTTTTGACAAAGATTTATACTAGAACTGATTGTAGAGAAGCTTATTGGAAAGACAGGTTTATATCTGGACTTCCAAAAAACTTTGCTACTAAAGTTCGAGCTCAATTAAACATGGAGTACCCTGGCACTCCTTTGGAGGAATTAACCTATGGAAGGTTAATTTCAATAATTAACAAAGTTGGCTTACAATTTTGTACTGATATCAAAATGCATCGCCAAGCAAAATTTGAAAGTAAAACCAATTCAAAAGAATTGGGAAATTTTTGCGAACAGTTTGGCTATGAGAAATTAACTCCTCCCTCAAAACAGAGAAGAGTTAATACTCAAAAGTTTTCAAAACATTTTCCGAAAAAGAAAAGGTTTTCTAATCAGGAAAAAGAAATAAAACCTTATAAGAAATCCCAAAGGAAATCTTATAAGAAACCTTTTTCAAAGGATTTTAAGAAAAATATCACTTGTTACAAATGTGGTCGAGTTGGTCACATGGCAAGAGATTGTCGTGTGAAACAAAAGATCAAGGAATTGAAAATGGATGATGATCTTAAAGATCAAATCTCGAGAATTCTTCTCTATGATACTAATTCTTCAGCAGAGTCATCTTCGGATGATGATTCAGATGTTATTTATCAAAATCAAGAAACATCTGATTCAGATGCAGGCTGTTTAAGTTGTGGATGTTTAGGTGATAACTGTAATTGTAAATTTACAATTAACTATATTACTAAAGAAGCAAGAGTTCTACTTGATTTGATACAACAAGTAGAAGACCTACAAGTTAAACTAGCAATGCTAGAAAAATATAAAGAATTAGAATCACAGGAAGTTGAAAAGCAAGAATTTTAAGGTTATTCTTTAAAAGAAATTCTGTCTTCATCTAATGTTGCAGAATCCTCTTTTAATCAAGAACCTTTAAGTCTTTCTTTTTGTAACACCCCGATTTTCGCTGCTTCGTAATATCGGTAATAAATATATAAATATATATTTTTATCCGAGACTTAGAAAATGATTTTGGATAAACCAAGGTCATTTCCTTGTTATACTTATTTTCATAAGGTTGCGGGGAAGTTTTTGGTTGAAAACTCAGACGGAAGCCGTTCTGCTGTTTTCTGTGTTTTCACTGACAGTAAAAGTTTACTGCTCAGAAGACCTAATTTTGAGTCGTGATCGAGATGAAAAATGTTTTTATCGTATTTACTACGATACTGAAAGTTTTGAAAATTTTGGTAAAAAAAATTAAAATATTATATTTGTTGCGGGCGTATAAGTCGAGATGTCTCTAGGAAAAGCTTGCGCCAGATGAATCGAGGAGTCGGCAACGTAGGAGAGATGTTGGATTGACCGAATTGACGAGCATTTATGACGAGTTTATCCGTATCATAATGGCCATAATGGCACATTTATGACAAAGTTAATTTTTCCTATGAAATGACCAAATTGCCCTTGTCTTTTTATGACAATTTCAAACAAATACCATTGGAAAAAGTTGACCAACTCTTGCCCAAAACCAACGGATCCAATGCCTTCTTCATTAAGTTTGGTTTCTATTTCATTTAAATAGGTTGTCTTCTTCATTAAGCCATTTTTCCATTTTCATGTTCTTTTGCTCCAAAGAGTTCATAATTCGTCAGATTTTGATTGGCAATTCTGACCATTTTCTATTCTGAATCTCGAACAACTTTCAACATGAAAGTTGTTCATATTTCTCTCTTCTTTCCAACGACATAAAGATCATCCAAAACTTACAAGTATGTTGAGAGATCGACCCAAAATACTAAAACTGTTCCAAACCCTAACTATGTTCATCTTCTTCCTTAAGTTTCTCAAGTACACCATGAGAAATTAGTGAAGAACATCATCCAAATCTTGATTTCCTTGAATCATCAAGAGGTAAAAACTTCTTATCTTGACATTTGAATCATTTCTCTTCACAACTTTTGTAGATTCATGGCTAAGATTCATATGTTCTTCATTTGTTCAAAGTTCATGGAGCTAGATTCAAAAATTCATAACTAATTCTAGAAAAATCCTTTTGACATGAAACCAATTGCTATGATCTTATAATCATATCTATTTTCATAATATAGAAGCACAAGATCATGTGAAATTTCTTTCCCTAATTTCTGGTCATGGCCGAATCTAGGTCAAAGTTGTGTTCTTAGGTTTTGTTTCATTTTCATGTCTTGACTCATGATTCAATCCTTTTATATCTTGATAGTTCTTGTATTCAAGTATATAGAAGATCAAGAATCAAACTTTAACCTATTGATCTCATCAAAACCGAAACCCTAGGTTTGAGTACTTAATGGTTTTGTGATTCAAAAGTTGTTTGTAATCTTTGAATCCAACTCTAAGCTTTGTATGTTGATTAAATCCAAGAGTTGATGAAATTTCAAAATTTCTAGCCTAAAAATCTTGAGGAAACCGAACCCTAGTTCTTAGAACTAGATGAGTTTAGTTCATGTTCTTGGTTCATAATCATGGTTAAAGTGTTTAATCATGCTTAATTAACTTATGGATCATTAATCCTTAAGTTAATCAAATTTTAATTTTCCTAACCTAGCTAATGGGTTGAAGCCGAACCCTAACCTTAATGAACCAAGTGTATTGTTGTTTGATTTGATTTATTTTGGTTGTAATTCGTTTGAAGGAAATAACTGAGTTAGCTGATTTACGCTGACGGAGAGGAATCGGATCGAGTTCGGGAGATTAACAGAAACTATAGTGTAGTCTTCAAGAGGTAAGGGGGGTATGCCTGAGGAGTTTAAGATAATCTCATGTTTGTTTGTGGAGTCATTTATTAATTTTCTGTATAAAATATTTTATTATATTGTACTGTTTACCATTAATTGTTAGATTGATGTGATGTTTATCTGAGTAATTGAATTGATGAGATGTGTGGATTTACGTGATTATAATTATTTGTTTATATTATAATTGTGATGCATGTCATGAATTGATATATGCCATGCTATTATGTGATTGGAATTTATCTGCTGTTGAGTGTTGGACTGAGTAACCTGACATTGGTCAGTGTTAAAATTTTTAATTAAGGATAAAAACCTTAATAAGCTTGGTTAATTAATCAGAGGGATTAATTTGGGAGATTTTGAGAAAAATGAAAAAAAATTATTATTTTAATAATATTTTGTGGAAACAGTGTAAATAAGCCATAGTAAGGACGAAACCGTGAAATTTTTTCACAGGCTCTAATTTTTATATAATAAATTCAATTTTATTATAAAATGTTATTTAAAGTGATTAAGTTCCGAAAATAATATTTATAGCAGTCAGAACAATTACTTCTGATGGAAAAGTGATACAAGTTATTTAATATTATTTATTTAATATTATTAAATATTAAATATTTAATTTTCGAAATTTATTTATTAAATTTTTTGTTTTGTTGACCTTTATTGAAAATTAATTTCTGAAGTGAAACAATTTAGAAATGAAAGGAATTTATCAATTATTTTCAAGATTTATCAACGTTTTAACAGAAAAAGGATTTCTGTAAAAATATTTTATTTAGTTAAGTTATTCCGTTAAACTTGGATAAGTTTTCGGAGCTGTTGTTTTGTATTTGATTTTCACTGAGCGAAATGTTTTACAAGCAGATAAATAAGCCTAGAAACCGAGACGTCGGGGTTCTAGTATGGTATGGACACGTAGATCAAGGATTTGTGTCATGGGACGGAGTGTCCTGCAAAGTGGTTGTTTTTGGACAGTGTGTCCTAAGTTGATGTGGACAGTGTGAGTTCCATATCCGCGAGCCTAAAACTGGTGCATCGGTTTAAGGGCATCGTGATTGAGCATTCGGATTGTATGTCCTATGTTGAGATTAGAAGATTTGGACTGTGTGTGTCCTGTATCTGTTTTAAGTGAAAAGTCTTAATTAAAAAAATTAAGCATGGTCGTTAAGCTTTGTGCTTCGACAAGGAAAGATTATTACGACAAAGAAAACAAAACGAGAATAAAAGTTTTTCTCATGCATTCAATGGCAATTGTGTCATGTGATTATGGGCATTGAATCCAGAGTGGATCAATGTATATGGCAGACGTGTCAGGAGATGATGATCATTGTGTTCTGTATGGACCAATGAGTTACCATGTGTATGACTACAACAATGGTTGGAGGGTTGTCACAAGGGGCCGTATGACTAAGTTGCAATAGCTGTTTGAGTGACTATCATACGAGGTCGCATAATATTTGTGCATAGCTGCAATAGCTATTTGAGTGGTTATAGCACAAGTGACTCTGTACATAACTGCAATAGCTGTATGAGTGGTTATGTATCTCTATACAACTGCAATAGCTGTTTGAGTGGTTGTCACAGAAGGGTCGTGTGAACAATTGCAAAAGCTGTTTGAGCATTGGTCACATGTGATTGAGATGGATTATCCGACAGTGTATCTGTGTACAACTGCAATAGCTGTTTGAGTGGTTGTCACAGAGGTGTCATGTGAACAGTTGCAATAGCTGTTTGAGCACTGGTCACATGAATGTGCCGCTATTTCCTAACTGGAATTGGGGAATAGTGTCATTGCTTTGCATGAGCATCCTAACGGGAATGGGGATGTGCACAATTGTGTCATTGCTTTGCATAAGCATCCTAACGGGAATGGGGATGTGCACCATTGATTTTCTTGGGCATTGTTTTGTTCGATTTTACAATGCGCCATGTGCGAGCCTGATCAGCTTGAAACGAAACAGAAAGTTGTGGGATCTCCGGAGATTAGGTATCAAAATAGAGTTGAATATTGAAGTGTCATGCATTTTTATAAAATGACGATGACTGTCGGGTATGATACCCTGTGTAATAAATCATTCTGTTATTTTAAGTTAATTTTATTATGTTGTGAATATTTGATATTTGCTATTTGAGAGTCGTGCATGGGGTTGTCTTATTAAAACTCGTATATTGGAAACTCACCCTTACAAACATATCAGGTTTATGTTAGACTAAGGTAGTACTTAGGTACACTAGTACGGATGAAGCAAAGGAATTCACTAAGTCGTTCGAGGACTTAACTACTCGATGTTTGAAGAGGTATGCGTCGGTGGAAATGTCATGAGGATAATAATTCAGGATCTACATCAAGTACGTACCAGACTTTGATCGTGGAGATATCTTTACCGCCTCTCGGATTTCTTACCAATTTTCTGGTAAATTAGGAGTTTATGTGTTTTGATACTTCCATAGTTCCGGAAGTAGAGGTATCCTCACCGGATATTTCGATAGGTTGGGAAAAACTATGGTGGTCTTCCCAACAGTGATTATTAGTACTGACCAGCTATAGGACTTTTGGTATCTTATAAAGTAGTGGTACTTGGTTAGTCTGGACGTTTGACTATTGAAAGTCATTCTTTTGAGTTGTAATTCCAGATTACCACTATGTTACAATTACTCCTTTATTTTCTTATGTTAAGTCTTTTGGAGATGACCTGTTATGTGAAGGTCTAAGTGTAAAATTCTCATGATAACTATTTATATTATGTTAATGGTGTTGGGTTATATATGTAGTAAAAGAAAAAAAAAGAAAAATTTTATCACTAATTTTGAAAGGGATTAATAACTAGAAAATTATATTTTCCGAAAGCAACCAGCAAAACTATTTTATTGAGTGTATTTCCGCAATAAGTTACGTAAATGTGATAACCTGAAAATGGGGTGTCACATTAGTGGTATCAGAGCTGGTCGAGTCTTTCGGGAATGTTGGGAAATAGGTCCGTTAGGTTTTTGTTGTGTGATCTCTGGTTGAACCTTGTTTGAATTGTTCCTTGGTTGAAACAATGTGTGTTGACACACAAGTAAGTATGTTTTGTTGGGTTTCGATTGGGTTGAGACCTTGAGAGATCTCATGTTTAGTAAAGGGTACTCATGTTCATGTCGATACATTCGTTTATCCCTTAGGACAAGATTATCGGACATTTGAATAAGGTACTGTCATTGAAAGTTTTTGGGGAAAATTTTCGGAGAATGTCCCAAGTTTGTACGGACGGACGGATGTTGAGTTTCGATTGATCTAGTTTCTAGATTTAGCCAGATCTCAACCGCTTTGTGTAGGATAATGCCAACGAAGTTAGTTGAGTTAGACTTCAAGAAATAGAATTTTCGTTCATTTCTTGATAAGTTAGTCATCATTTTCGCCGATGATGTTCTCGTTTACTCTAAGAGTCACGAGGAGCATGAGAAACCATGGATAGTAGATGGTACATTTATTGAATTGCTTCTTAGAAGCAATGTGTTTTGAACACGTAAGTATACGTTTAGTTTTCTGGTTGCCATTTAACCGATTGCGTTTTGTAGGTCGATTATGGAACCGGAAGGTGGACGTGGATGCTGCGGCCGTGGCGAGGCCGTAGAGGTGGTTGTGTTAACGGTCGTGGTAACTTCGAAGAGAACTATGAGGAAATCGGAGGCATGGATTATGCTGCACAAGCAATGGCTGATGTTGCTGATGCTATTGCACAACAAACTGCTACAATGGTTGCCCAGAATTTACAAGAACAACTTCGAGCGGACACAGTGCTGAAGGTAGAGGTCCCATCGCTTCTAGACGCCAGAATCCTCCATAATTTCATGGAGATGTGGATTCTACAAAAGCTGATTTGTGAATTCAGGAGATAGAGAAAATATTAGAGTTGATTCATAGTCCAGAAGGAGTGAAGGTGCCTTATGCTACTTATCTGCTGTTTGGAGATGCTGAGTATTGGTGGAAGGGCACTAAGCAACTGCTGGAAGCAGAAAATCAGGTGATTACTTGGGAGGTATTTAAGAACATGTTTCTGAATAAATATTTTCCACAGAGTGCTCGAGCAGAGAAGGAGCAGGAATTTTTATGTCTGTCTCAAAGGGATTTATATGTAGGGGAGTATGCAGCCAAATTCGAGTCATTGGCTAAGTACTTCTGCTTTTTCAAAAAAAAAAACGATCCGGATGAAGATTGGAAGTGTGAACATTTTGAAACAGGATTACGGTTCGAGATTAAGGAATTTGTACTTCCGTTGGAAATTGGGAATTTCCAAGCTTTAGTTGAGAAATGTAGAAGAGTAGAACTGATAAGTAAAGGGAGAGATAATGGAGGGAATGTTGGAGGACCCTCTCGAATCAAGAACCAATAAACCAACGGCTAAGGGGAGAGTTTATACCATGGGTGGTGCCGAAGCTTCAAATTCTGAGTTTTGTCATCGCTAGTAATCCTTTAACTGAACTTTTAAATTCACGTGCGATGCAATTCTTTTCTTTTCTCAATAGATTGTGTGAAACTTTTGAGTTGTCTGTTTATTTCTTCTCATATGATGTGATCGTTTCAAAACCCCTAGCTGAACCAATTTTTGTGGAATTTTATATGTGGGAACTATCCTATTTTGTTCAGGATAGACACTTTCATGATAAAAGAAGTTTCTTGATGAGACTTAATCAATTCATTTTTACTTTTGGGTGGAAGTGATCCAGTCAAAATTTTGTCGGACTGATGTTCTTTTAAATCATTGAGTAGTAAAGTTCTTATGAAGAAAGAAACTTTATTAGAGTCATGTTTGTAAACATGTATTGGCCATGCATTTTTACACTCACGAACCTATTGAAGAATCTTTTTACATATTGGACACTTGTATCTTTCAGATTGGTCAAATTATTCTTTGTGTTTTCTTGTGAAAGCAAAATCAAGAAATTTCTTGTCTTGGAAATCTCTTTTCAAATTATTGTGAGTAGGTTGACGAAGTCTACATCTTTTCACTGCTTAGGTCCACGGTGTAATGGAAAAACCAACAAAGGCGTGTATCAGAGGACTGATCCAACATGATAAAGAATCTTTCAACATCGTTTTGAGTAAAGCCCGAAAAACTTACTTCGAGTGTTGGGTAAAGTTTACATCAAGCGTTAAGATCCAAGTTGAAGTTAATGTTCAGTTTATCATCCTAAGTTAGATGGATAAAGAAGAATGGAATTGATCCTTATAAGGTTAGCTGAGAGTAAGTGTAATACCTAAGTACGACAAGAGGTGAGTGGATTTTTATTAAGGTGTAGATGTGATTAGTGATCTGAGAATTTTCAGAAATAAGAGCAGTAAGAAAGATGATATCAGCAGATTTTGTTATGATCGAGGTAGAATTTGCTAAAGGAACTAGGATAATGATAAATGATCATCGTTAAGATTTAATAGTATGATTGGAAGAAATTACAGAAAGATGTCTATGGTAGTTTTACCTAAGTTGAATGTGAATGGAAAAGAGAAGTTCTTGAGAAAAAAATTTAGTTGATAGATAAGTTCGAAAGTTAAGAGTTAGATAATTCTATTCTATATAATCCCTTTTGGTTTGATTACATTAAGATATGCAATGAAGTTATTTTGAGGATAAGATGTGTGAGGTGATATCAAATTTGGGGTGGTGAATTTTAATGAAGAGAAATTAAGACTATGATTAAATATTTTGAGTAAGGAATTGATACGTGGTGCTGTGTAGATATTGTTGGTATTAGCGATAATATTCAGAGTGAGATGATTTGAATAAAGGTTTCTGGTGGAACCATGTTGATAAGAGAAGTGCTTAAGTTTTGATTTTGTTTTTTTTCAAGTGTGATAGACTCTGATGAAATTTTGAGGATAGTACGGATATATAGAAATGACATAATAATGAATTGCGTTATGGAATATAGAATAAGAGGAAAGAAGTGATATGGAGGGCAATTTAAGATCTTAAGGTTAAGAGGAGATTACAAAATCCTGTTTGGTTTCAAGTGACGAAATTTCGAGGACGAAATTTTTTTTTAGTGGGGTAGTAATGTAGCACCCCGATTTTCGCTGCTTCGTAATATCGGTAATAAATATATAAATATATATATTTTTATCCGAGACTTAGAAAATGATTTTGGATAAACCAAGGTCATTTCCTTGTTATACTTATTTTCATAAGGTTACGGGGAAGTTTTTGGTTGAAAACTCAGACGGAAGCCGGTCTGCTGTTTACTGTGTTTTCACTGACAGTAAAAGTTTACTGCTCAAAAGACCTAATTTTGAGTCGTGAACGAGATGAAAAATGTTTTTATCGTATTTACTACGATACTGGAAGTTTTGAAATTTTTGGTAAAAAAATTTAAAATATTATATTTGTTGCGGGCGTATAAGTCGAGATGTCTCTAGGAAAAGCTTGCGCCAGATGAATCGAGGAGTCGGCAACGTAGCATAGATGTTGGATTGACCGACTTGACGAGCATTTATGACGAGTTTATCCGTATCATAATGGCACATTTATGACAAAGTTAATTTTTCCTATGAAATGACCAAATTGCCCTTGTCTTTTTATGACAATTTCAAACAAATGCCATTGGAAAAAGTTGACCAACTCTTTCCCAAAACCCACGGCTCCAATGCCTTCTTCATTAAGTTTGGTTTCTATTTCATTTAAATAGGTTGCCTTCTTCATTAAGCCATTTTTCCATTTTCATGTTCTTTTGCTCCAAAGAGTTCATAATTCGTCAGATTTTGATTGGCAATTCTGACCATTTTCTATTCTGAATCTCGAACAACTTTCAACATGAAAGTTGTTCATATTTCTCTCTTCTTTCCAACGACATAAAGATCATCCAAAACTTACAAGTATGTTGAGAGATCCACCCAAAATACTAAAACTGTTCCAAACCCTAACTATGTTCATCTTCTTCCTTAAGTTTCTCAAGAACACCATGAGAAATTTGTGAAGAATATCATCCAAATCTTGATTTCCTTGAATCATCAAGAGGTAAAAACTTCTTCTCTTGACATTTGAATCATTTCTCTTCACAACTTTTGTAGATTCATGGCTAAGATTCATATGTTCTTCATTTGTTCAAAGTTCATGGAGCTAGATTCAAAAATTCATAACTAATTCTAGAAAAATCCTTTTGACATGAAACCAATTGCTATGATCTTATAATCATATCTATTTTCATAATATATAATCACAAGATCATGCGAAATTTCTTTCCCTAATTTCTGGTCATGGCCGAATCTAGGTCAAAGTTGTGTTCTTAGGTTTTGTTTCATTTTCATGTCTTGACTCATGATTCAATCCTTTTATATCTTGATAGTTCTTGTATTCAAGTATATAGAAGATCAAGAATCAAACTTTAACCTATTGATCTCATCAAAACCGAAACCCTAGGTTTGAGTACTTAATGGTTTTGTGATTCAAAAGTTGTTTGTAATCTTTGAATCCAACTCTAAGCTTTGTATGTTGATTAAATCCAAGAGTTGATGAAATTTCAAAATTTCTAGCCTAAAAATCTTGAGGAAACCGAACCCTAGTTCTTAGAACTAGATGAGTTTAGTTCATGTTCTTGGTTCATAATCATGGTTAAAGTGTTTAATCATGCTTAATTAACTTATGGATCATTAATCCTTAAGTTAATCAAATTTTAATTTTCCTAACCTAGCTAATGGGTTGAAGCCGAACCCTAACCTTAATGAACCAAGTGTATTGTTGTTTGATTTGATTTATTTTGGTTGTAATTCGTTTGAAGGAAATAACTGAGTTAGCTGATTTAGGCTGACGGAGAGGAATCGGATCGAGTTCGGGAGATTAACAAAAACTATAGTGTAGTCTTCAAGAGGTAAGTGGGGGTATGCCTGAGGAGTTTAAGATAATCTCATGTTTGTTTGTGAAGTCATTTATTAATTTTCTGTATAAAATATTTTATTATATTGTACTGTTTACCATTAATTGTTAGATTGATGTGATGTTTATCTGAGTAATTGAATTGATAATATGTGTGTATTGACATGATTATAATTATTTGTTTATATTATAATTGTGATGCATGTCATGAATTGATATATGCCATGCTATTATGTGATTGGAATTTATCTACTGTTGAGTGTTGGACTGAGTAACCTGACATTGGTCAGTGTTAAAATTTTTAATTAAGGATAAAAACCTTAATAAGCTTGGTTAATTAATCAGAGGGATTAATTTGGGAGATTTTGAGAAAAATGAAAAAAATTATTATTTTAATAATATTTTGTGGAAACAGTGTAAATAAGCCATAGTAAGGATGAAACCGTGAAATTTTTTCACAGACTCTAATTTTTATATAATAAATTCAATTTTTTTATAAAATGTTATTTAAAGTGATTAAGTTCCGAAAATCATATTTATAGCAGTCAGAACAATTACTTCTGATGGAAAAGTGATACAAATTATTTAATATTATTTATTTAATATTATTAAATATTAAATATTTAATTTTCGAAATTTATTTATTAAATTTTTTGTTTTGTTGACCTTTATTGAAAATTAATTTCTGAAGTGAAACAATTTAGAAATGAAAGGAATTTATCAATTATTTTCAAGATTTATCAACGTTTTAACAGAAAAAGGATTTCTGTAAAAATATTTTATTCAGTTAAGTTATTCCGTTAAACTTGGATAAGTTTTCGGAGCTGTTGTTTTGTATTTGATTTTCACTGAGCGAAATGTTTTACAAGCAGATAAATAAGCCTAGAAACCGAGACGTCGGGGTTCTAGTGTGGTATGGACACGTAGATCAAGGATCTCTGTCATGGGACGGAGTGTCCTGCAAAGTGGTTGTTTTTGGACATTGTGTCCTAAGTTGATGTGGACAGTGTGAGTTCCATATCCGCGAGCCTAAAACTGGTGCATCGGTTTAAGGGCATCGTGATTGAGCATTCGGATTGTATGTCCTATGTTGAGATTAAAAGATTTGGACTGTGTGTGTCCTGTATCTGTTTTAAGTGAAAAGTCTTAATTAAAAAAATTAAGCATGGTCGTTAAGCTTTGTGCTTCGACAAGGAAAGATTATTACGACAAAGAAAACAATACGAGAATAAAAGTTTTTCTCATGCATTCAATGGCAATTGTGTCATGTGATTATGGGCATTGAATCCAGAGTGGATCAATGTATATGGCAGACGTGTCAGGAGATGATGATCATTGTGTTCTGTATGGACCAATGAGTTACCATGTGTATGACTACAACAATGGTTGGAGAGTTGTCACAAGGGGCCGTATGACTAAGCTGCAATAGCTGTTTGAGTGGCTATCATACGAGGTCGGATAATATTTGTGCATAGCTGCAATAGCTGTTTGAGTGGTTATAGCACAAGTGACTCTGTACATAACTGCAATAGCTGTATGAGTGGTTATGTATCTCTGTACAACTGCAATAGCTGTTTGAGTGGTTGTCACAGAAGGGTCGTGTGAACAATTGCAAAAGCTGTTTGAGCATTGGTCACATGTGATTGAGATGGATTATCCGACAGTGTATCTGTGTACAATTGCAATAGCTGTTTGAGTGGTTGTCACAGAGGTGTCATGTGAACAGTTGCAATAGCTGTTTGAGCACTGGTCACATGAATGTGCCGCTATTTCCTAACTGGAATGGGGGAATAGTGTCATTGCTTTGCATGAGCATCCTAACGGGAATGGGGATGTGCACAATTGTGTCATTGTTTTGCATAAGCATCCTAACGGGAATGGGGATGTGCACAATTGTGTTAGGTGCTGGCATGAACATCCTATCGAGAATGGGGATGTGCACCATTGATTTTCTTGGGCATTGTTTTGTTCGTTTTTACAATGCGCCATATGCGAGCCTGATCAGCTTGAAACGAAAAAGAAAGTTGTGGGATCTCCGGAGATTAGGTATCAAAATAGAGTTGAATATCGAAGTGTCATGCATTTTTATAAAATGACGATGACTGTCGGGTATGATACCCTGTGTAATAAATCATTCTGTTATTTTAAGTTAATTTTATTATGTTGTGAATATTTGGTATTTGCTATTTGAGAGTCGTGCATGGGGTTGTCTTATTAAAACTCATATTCACCCTTACAAACATATCAGGTTTATGTTAGACTAAGGTAGTACTTCGGTACACTAGTACGAATGAAGCAAAGGAATTCACTAAGTCGTTCGAGGACTTAACTACTAGATGTTTGAAGAGGTATGCGTCGGTGGAAATGTCACGAGGATAATAATTCAGGATCTACATCAAGTACGTACCAGACTTTGATCGTGGAGATATCTTTACCGCCTCTCGGATTTCTTACCAATTTTCTGGTAAATTAGGAGTTTATGTGTTTTGATACTTCCATAGTTCCGGAAGTAGAGGTATCCTCACCGGATATTTCGATAGGTTGGGAAAAACTATGGTGGTCTTCCCAACAGTGATTATTAGTACTGACCAGCTATAGGACTTTTGGTATCTTATAAAGTAGTGGTACTTGGTTAGTCTGGACGTTTGACTATTGAAAGTCATTCTTTTGAGTTGTAATTCCAGATTACCACTATGTTACAATTACTCCTTTATTTTCTTATGTTAAGTCTTTTGGAGATGACCTGTTATGTGAAGGTCTAAGTGTAAAATTCTCATGATAACTATTTATATTATGTTAATGGTGTTGGGTTATATATGTAGTAAAAGAAAAAAAGAAAAAATTTTATCACTAATTTTGAAAGGGATTAATAACTAGAAAATTATATTTTCCGAAAGCAACCAGCAAAACTATTTTATTGAGTGTATTTCCGCAATAAGTTACGTAAATGTGATAACCTGAAAATGGGGTGTCACATTAGTGGTATCAGAGCTGGTCGAGTCTTTCGGGAATGTTGGGAAATAGGTCTGTTAGGTTTTTGTTGTGTGATCTCTGGTTGAACCTTGTTTGAATTGTTCCTTGGTTGAAACAATGTGTGTTGACACACAAGTAAGTATGTTTTGTTGGGTTCTGATTGGGTTGAGACCTTGAGAGATCTCATGTTTAGTAAAGGGTACTCATGTTCATGTCGATACATTCGTTTATCCCTTAGGACAGTATCAGACATTTGAATAAGGTACCTGTCATTGAAAGTTTTTGGGGAAAATTTTCGGAGAATGTCCCAAGTTTGTACGGACGGACGGATGTTGAGTTTCTGATTGATCTAGTTTCTAGATTTAGCCAGATCTCAACCGCTTTGTGTAGGATAATGCCAACGAAGTTAGTTGAGTTAGACTTCAAGAAATAGAATTTTCGTTCATTTCTTGATAAGTTAGTCATCATTTTCGTCGATGATGTTCTCGTTTACTCTAAGAGTCACGAGGAGCATGAGAAACCATGGATAGTAGATGGTACATTTATTGAATTGCTTCTTAGAAGCAATGTGTTTTGAACACGTAAGTATACGTTTCAATTTTCTGGTTGCCATTTAACTGATTGCGTTTTGTAGGTCAGTTATGGAACCAGAAGGTGGACGTGGATGCGGCTGTGGCAGAGGCCGTAAAGGTGGTTGTGTTAACGGTCGTGGTAACTTCGAAGAGAACTATGAGGAAATCGGAGGCATGGATTATGCTGCACAAGCAATGGCTGATGTTGCTGATGCTATTGCACAACAAACTGCTACAATGGTTGCCCAGAATTTACAAGAACAACTTCGAGCGGAACAGGCTGCTGAAGGTAGAGGTCCTACTGCTTCTAGACGCCAGAATCCTCCATAATTTCATGGAGATGTGGATTCTACAAAAGCTGATTTGTGAATTCAGGAGATAGAGAAAATATTAGAGTTGATTCATAGTCCAGAAGGAGTGAAGGTGCCTTATGCTACTTATCTGCTATTTGGAGATGCTGAGTATTGGTGGAAGGGCACTAAGCAACTGCTGGAAGCAGAAAATCAGGTGATTACTTGGGAGGTATTTAAGAACATGTTTCTGAATAAATATTTTCCACAGAGTGCTCGAGCAGAGAAGGAGCAGGAATTTTTATGTCTGTCTCAAAGGGATTTATATGTAGGGGAGTATGCAGCCAAATACGAGTCATTGGCTAAGTACTTCTGCTTTTTCAAAAAAAAAAACGATCCGGATGAAGATTGGAAGTGTGAACATTTTGAAACAGGATTACGGTTCGAGATTAAGGAATTTGTACTTCCGTTGGAAATTGGGAATTTCCAAGCTTTAGTTGAGAAAAGTAGAAGAGTAGAACTGATAAGTAAAGGGAGAGATAATGGAGGGAATGTTGGAGGACCCTCTCGAATCAAGAACCAATAAACCAACGGCTAAGGGGAGAGTTTATACCATGGGTGGTGCCGAAGCTTCAAATTCTGAGTTTTGTCATCGCTAGTAATCCTTTAACTGAACTTTTAAATTCACGTGCGATGCAATTCTTTTCTTTTCTCAATAGATTGTGTGAAACTTTTGAGTTGTCTGTTTATTTCTTCTCATATGATGTGATCGTTTCAAAACCCCAAGCTGAACCAATTTTTGTGGAATTTTATATGTGGGAACTATCCTATTTTGTTCAGGATAGACACTTTCATGATAAAAGAAGTTTCTTGATGAGACTTAATCAATTCATTTTTACTTTTGGGTGGAAGTGATCCAGTCAAAATTTTGTCGGACTGATGTTCTTTTAAATCATTGAGTAGTAAAGTTCTTATGAAGAAAGAAACTTTATTAGAGTCATGTTTGTAAACATGTATTGGCCATGCATTTTTATACTCGCGAACCTATTGAAGAATCTTTTTACATATTGGACACTTGTATCTCTCAGATTGGTCAAATTATTCTTTGTGCTTTCTTGTGAAAGAAAAATCAAGAAATTTCTTGTCTTGGAAATCTCTTTTCAAATTATTGTGAGTAGGTTGACGAAGTCTACATCTTTTCACTGCTTAGGTCCACGGTGTAATCAAGAGGGCCACTACAGATCATTTCACCAAAAGATGTTAGAGAATTCATTGAAGTATATAGGTGAAGAAACAAAAGCTGAAAATATCAGAGTATGAAAATATTAAAGTAAAAAGATATTCTTGAAATATGTTATTTCAAAGTACACTATATGCCAAGATTTAGGCGAGTGTTTACAAGATGTTGAGAAAATATTTCAGAACTTACAAATACAAGAAGCTCTTAGGAAACTTGAGAAAAAACTGCAAGATTACAAGAGAGAAGATTAGTAAGTTCAGAGAGAATTAAGCGATCATTCCAACTGAGTCTTGAGGTTCCTTATATAGAGGGAGGAGCCTTCAGCTGAGAACCGCGGATTTCAAAATTTTCAAGTCCGAAAAGCATGTACTATTTTCTTTTTGACTTTTGGTACGAGCTTTAACTGTAGAGCATCTTGTCTGCCACGAAGCTTCTTTCGGCACTAAGCGACAAACAACTTTTCTTTATAAAAGCAGAATGGCACATGGGCGGCCACATTTGTGTCCAAAGGACTCTGCTTTTAATATTCTGAGTGGAGAGACTTGTCGGTCATCTTTTTAACCTTTCACGGAGATGCGATAAATCAAATTTTGAATTATTTTAGTCAAAAAACCCTTCATCTGGATCTTTATTGATCAGAAAAGGATTGCATTCAAAGTCTTCTTCATCAACGGCTGGAAGATCAGTTTCTTCATCTGATCCAACAGTAGATGCAGCTTCCAATAATTTCTTTTTTAATTCTGATGGGGATGAAGCATCTAATGTTAATGAATAAGGAGAGAACGGGCCAGCTGGCTGAGATATTACAGACGAAGCTGATCCAACAATATTCTTTTCTTTATTTATGGAGGGAGAATTGGCAGGAGTAGAAATGGACTGAGGAAGTCTCCTCTTCTGAAGTCCATGCTTCTTCCAAGTCTCGAATTTTGATGTTACAAATTCTTCATTGAACTTCCTCCACCAAGAGATGATGGTTGAAGCACAAATCCATTTTGGGAAATTATCAGCAAAAGCAATACTCCTGCTGATGGGTGTTATTGTGCCCTGAAATATTTCATGGCCCAAAAACCTCATTTTAGTTAAACAAAGTTTTATCTTTTTGGCAGACAAAGCCATTCCATTTCTTTTTATTGTTTCTTTGAAAACATTCAAATGCTTGAAATGTTGTTCCAAAGAATTTGAAAAGATGAGAATATCATCAATGTAGATTAAAGCAAATTCAGAGTGAGGTTTTAAAATTTGATCCATAATATTTTGGAATTTGGACGGTGCATTTTTCAAACCGAGAGGCATAACATTCCACTCATAATGTCCTAGCGGAACAGTAAAAGCAGTTTTGTATTTATCCTCCTTTTTTAAAGCAATTTAATAATATCCGGACTTCAAATCGAATTTTGAAAAGATAACTGCGTTGTGCAGTCTTTTAATCAAATCCTTTTTATTTGGGACCGGATAACGAATCCACTGTAAAGCTTTATTCAAAGGTTTGTAGTTGATGACCATTCGAGGTTCACCACGTTCAATTTCAGAATTGTTATTAACATAAAAAGCTGTGCAACTCCAAGGGGATTTGCTAGGCCTTATCAATTTTTTATTCAAAAGATCTTGTATATACTTTTTACAAAACTCCAAAGTTTCACTATTCATCTGAATAGGTCTAGCTTTGGTTGGAATGTTCCTTTCATCAAAATCTTTTTCATACGGTAATGATACAGTATGAATTTTTCTATTCCAAAAAGCATTTGGAATAATGGAACATACCTCTGTTTCAAATTCTTTTTGCAAAGCAATTACTTTCTCCTTAATTAAAGGATCTTGTAATTGTTTTTCAATTTTCTGATATACAATTTCTTTTTGGAGAAAATTGATTTGGTTTTGCTTTCCATTGAGAATGGATAAAAAGTTTGTTTCAGAAAGAGCGTTCAAATCTTTGGATTTGATTGGATTTAAAAACTCAAAAAGAATTTCCTGATTATTCCTTTTTGTAGTCAAGCCATTTTCAGAAACTCCAAAAGGATAGAGTTGGGTAAAAATGGAGTTCCTAGAATAATTTGTTCAGACATATCCTTGACTAACAAAAACGAATTTTTAAAACAAATGCCATTATTGCAAATACTAGCTTCCTCAAGTTTATACTTAACTTGAAGTTTCTCATTATTTGCAGTATATAGCTTTTGTATTGTTTTCTGATAATATTGAGTTGGGATCAGTCCTTCTTGGATGCAGTTGAGATCTGCTCCAGAATCAATCAAAGCAATGAATGGTTTGTGAAAAGAGTTTTTAATTTTCAAATTGACTTTCACATGCCATTTTTCCTGTAAGGTTTTGATTCTCAGTAAGAAATTATCCTCAAGATTATCATTTTTAAAATCATTTTGAAAACTTTGGGAAGAAGATGAAGCAGAAATATTTGCCTGACCTTTCCCTGGGGTTTTTGAAAAATTTTGCTCCAAAATTTTAGTTTTAAGTTTCAAATCAGCAATTTCAGATTTCAAAACTTTAATTTCTTTATATAGAAAAGAAAGACTTAAAGGTTCTTGATTAAAAGAGGATTCTGCAACATTAGATGAAGACAAAATTTCTTTTAAAGAATAACCTTTAAATTCTTGCTTTTCAACTTCTTGTGATTCTAATTCTTTATATTTTTCTAGCATTGCTAGTTTAACTTGTGGGTCTTCTACTTGTTGTATCAAATCAAGTAGAACTCTTGCTTCTTTAGTAATAACGTTAATTGTAAATTTACAATTACAGTTATCACCTAAACATCCACAACTTAAACAGCATGCATCTGAATCAGATGTTTCTTGATTTTGATAAATAACATCTGAATCATCATCCGAAGATGATTCTGCTGAAGAATTAGTAACAGCATTTGATTTATTCAAATTTACTTGCAAAAGCAAAGTATCTTCTTTGGAATATATGTTCAATGCTTTCGGCGAAATATTCGTTCTCATGGCTTTATAATATATTTTGTATATTACAGCCATTGGATAGGAATTGGGATTCCAGATTCCTTCCTTTATTTTAATATCCAACTTGATATTATGTTTGTTCTTACCCAAACTTTCCAAAGACATAGTGTAATTTGGAAAATTATTAAAGAACGTGGGACCATCATGAAGATTGGTCTCAATTATAGACAAGATTTGATCTTCAAATTTTGCTGGTCGCGTATCTCTTAGACATACACACACAGGTGTGTCTATGCCTAGTCTATGTAAAGGTTTTATCGCGACTTGGATTAAACCAATATGCAAAAATTTGTATTTTTGCTTATGTTCCTTCAACATAGATAAATTCAAGAGATTTAAAGATTCTTGAGTTTTATCTACCTTGATGGTATATTCAGCAGTTTTGATGATAAAATCTGACCTGAACTTGTCAAGTAATTTTGTCTTATATATTTCAGAAACATTAATTGAAGGGATACTCCAATTATTTAGTTTCTGCTCTATATCTGGCAAAATTATTTGTTGTTCATTTATTAAAGAGGAATTTTGAAATTCATTTTGAAAAGGAGATGAACTAGGTTCACCTATTTCTTCAATTTTCTCTTTCCCTTTTTTAGAAATCATCTTTAAGAAGAAGAAGAAGAAGAAGAAGAAGAAGAAGAAGAAGAAGAAGAAGAAGAAGAAGAAGAAGAAGAAGAAGAAGAAGAAGAAGAAGAAGAAGAAGACGAAGAAGAAGAAGTGTCCCTTTAGTCTCTGCCTAATTGCCCTATTTATAGATTAGGGTAATTTGAATCCCAATCAAATACAAATCCAAAGATGATTCTATTGAAGAATTAGTATCATAGAGAAGAATTCTCGAGATTTGATCTTTAAGATCATCATCCATTTTCAATTCCTTGATCTTTTGTTTCACACGACAATCTCTTGCCATGTGACCAACTCGACCACATTTGTAACAAGTGATATTTTTCTTAAAATCCTTTGAAAAAGGTTTCTTATAAGATTTCCTTTGGGATTTCTTATAAGGTTTTATTTCTTTTTCCTGATTAGAAAACCTTTTCTTTTTCGGAAAACGTTTTGAAAACTTTTGAGTATTAACTCTTCTCTGTTTTGAGGGAGGAGTTAATTTCTCATAGCCAAACTGTTCGCAAAAATTTCCCAATTCTTTGGAATTGGTTTTACTTTCAAATTTTGCTTGGAGATGCATTTTGATATCAGTACAAAATTGTAAGCCAACTTTGTTAATTATTGAAATTAACCTTCCATAGGTTAATTCCTCCAAAGGAATGCCAGGGTACTCCATTTTTAATTGAGCTCGAACTTTAGTAGCAAAGTTTTTTGGAAGTCCAGATATAAACCTGTCTTTCCAATAAGCTTCTCTACAATCAGTTCTAGTATAAATCTTTGTCAAAAAATTATCTTTATACCATCGGAACTCTCCAAGAGTAGGACAGTATAAATTATTTAATATCTCAAGGGACCTATCAGCAAACGTATTGGTGTCGCCAATAAATGCTAGAGATATTCCAAAAATCAGGGTTTCAACTTGTTGATCCACTCGATGTTCAACAGGTTGACCATTTTCCATTCTGGTCTCAGTTTTGACTGAGGAAAAAACAGCATTTCGTTCATTTTCCTTCAAATTGTTGTCCCACCATCCTTTTAGGCTACCAGTGAAGCCATTGACAAGGATTTTGACAGTACTTAGGGCATTGTTACCTCTATCCCTATAAGCCGTAGCTGCCATAGACATTTCTTCTAATTTTCGTAAAATTTGATGTTCAGAAAAACCGTCAATATTCCACTCAACTATACCTTCGCCAGTATATTGAGAGGCATATTCTGATGAAAAATAATCTTCAAATTGAATATCGGGCAAAGTAGGCCTATGATAATAATTTCGAGAAGTAGGAAACGTGTTTGAAGTATTTTTGATTTTGTTCAAAACATCAACATCAGAATCCTGAAATTGTTTTTCAAGTTCTAAAACATCATCATTTTTCAAAACATTTAATTTTGAAGAAGAGATTTTCAAAGAGGCAAGTTGCTTATTGATTTCATCTAATAAAGAATTAGATGACTCATTTCCAATTCTAAGTTCCTTGATTTCTGAATCGGACAACTTATAAGGAGAAATCAAAGGTTTTTCTATATTAGAAAACGATTTTGAAGAAGATTCAACTTTGGTCGAAGTTTCAAATTCTTCTGTTGTACTTGCAACTTGATACAACAGTTGATTCGTATAATTCAATTGATTTTGAATATTTTTCAAATCATATCGTGCTGGATTTTGAACAGAAAGGGTTTTGTCATCTTCTTTCATTGATTTGAAAGGAGATGCTGTAATTTCGATGTTATCAACATTTGGAATTGTAATTTCTTCCAAAGGTGGAATAACAGAAATTACTTCTTTACCCTTTTTAGTTTTCCAAATCTTCTTCGCAGAGTTAAGAACTTTTAACTCCAGGTGTGGAAAACAATTATTTTCAAACCATTCGAAGTAGGGAATAGTATCATCCTCTACCTCCTCCAAATAAGAAATATATTTTTCACGATATTTTCTTATTTCAGATTGAGAAAACGACGAGAAAAACCATTTTCTTTTTTCTGCAAATTCAGGTTTCATAAAATCCTTTTGAATTTTTTGATTGTCCACAATAAATTTTGTCAAAACAAAAATTTTATTCGAATTTTCTAAAGCTTGATTAACCTCAGATAGAGTCGGAGACTCTCTCTGTATTTCCTGTTGCACCGGAATAGGGGTTTCAACCCTATAATCAGGTTGAGGTATAACAGGATGATTGCTCACTCCTGATAATCTCAAAGAATGGAAAGAATCCATTGATCTTCGTGAATTGTTTGTATTAGTTTGTATAGATCCCTCAGGACAAGTCCTAAAAGATCTTGTGGAATTACTCCTATTTAAAGGAGCAAAACTAATAGAAACATTTCCTGAAGAATATTCAATGGGTATTGACATGACAGAAGATTCTGGCTCTTCTGGAGGAAGAATTTCCTGTAAATTCCATTCTAAATTTCTAGAGACTTCATTGTGATTCAGTCTCCTTGGTGTAACAACATTTGATTTATTCAAATTTACTTGCAAAAGCAAAGTATCTTCTTTGGAAGATATGTTCAATGCTTTCGGCGAAATATTCGTTCTCATGGCTTTATAATATATTTTGTATATTACAGCCATTGGATAGGAATTGGGATTCCAGATTCCTTCCTTTATTTTAATATCCAACTTGATATTATATTTGTTCTTACCCAAACTTTCCAAAGACATAGTGTAATTTGGAAAATTATTAAAGAACGTGGGACCATCATGAAGATTGGTCTCAATTATAGACAAGATTTGATCTTCAAATTTTGCTGGTCGCGTATCTCTTAGACATACACACACAGGTGTGTCTATGCCTAGTCTATGTAAAGGTTTTATCGCGACTTGGATTAAACCAATATGCAAAAATTTGTATTTTTGCTTATGTTCCTTCAACATAGATAAATTCAAGAGATTTAAAGATTCTTGAGTTTTATCTACCTTGATGGTATATTCAGCAGTTTTGATGATAAAATCTGACTTGAACTTGTCAAGTAATTTTGTCTTATATATTTCAGAAACATTAATTGAAGGGATAATACAATTATTTAGTTTCTGCTCTATATCTGGCAAAATTATTTGCTGTTCATTTATCAAAGAGGAATTTTGAAATTCATTTTGAAAAGGAGATGAACTAGGTTCACCTATTTCTTCAATTTTCTCTTTCCCTTTTTTAGAAATCATATTTAAAAGGCTAGACATGATAACCTAACCTAAAAGCTCTAGTACCTATGACAGATCATTGAATCGACCTTACCAACACCGGGAACACCAGGCTTACCAACGGATTTACTACCTACCTTAGGCTTTACTACCGGGAACACCCTTCAGGCTTACCAACGCTGCAAGAAAGGACAACTCAAATACTGTAACAAGTACCAAAACCCTTAGGCTCTGATACCAAGAGGGCCACTGCGGATCATTTCACCAAAAGATGTTAGAGAATTCATTGAAGTATATAGGTGAAGAAACAAAAGCTGAAAATATCAGAGTATGAAAATATTAAAGTAAAAAGATATTCTTGAAATATGTTATTTCAAAGTACACTATATGCCAAGATTTAGGCGAGTGTTTACAAGATGTTGAGAAAATATTTCAGAACTTATAAATACAAGAAGCTCTTAGGAAACTTGAGAAAAAACTGCAAGATTACAAGAGAAAAGATTAGTAAGTTCAGAGAGAATTAAGCGATCATTCCAACTGAGTCTTGAGGTTCCTTATATAGAGGGAGGAGCCTTCAGCTGAGAACCGCGGATTTCAAAATTTTCAAGTCCGAAAAGCAGGTACTATTTTCTTTTTGACTTTTGGTACCAACTTTAACTGTAGAGCATCTTGTCTGCCACGAAGCTTCTTTCGGCACTAAGCGACAAACAACTTTTCTTTATAAAAGCATAATGGCACATGGGCGGCCACATTTGTGTCCAAAGGACTCTGCTTTTAATATTATGAGTGGAGAGACTTGTCGGTCATCTTATAACCTTTCACGGAGATGCGACAAATCAAATTTTGAATTATTTTAGTCAAAAAAACCCTTCATCTGGATCTTTATTGATCAGAAAAGGATTGCATTCAAAGTCTTCTTCATCAACGGCTGGAAGATCAGTTTCTTCATCTTATCCAACAGTAGATGCAGCTTCCAATAATTTCTTTTTTAATTCTGATGGGGATGAAGCATCTAATGTTAATGAATAAGGAGAGAACGGGCCAGCTGGCTGAGATATTACAGACGAAGCTGATCCAACAATATTCTTTTCTTTATTTATGGAGGGAGAATTGTCAGGAGTAGAAATGGACTGAGGAAGTCTCCTCTTCTGAAGTCCATGCTTCTTCCAAGTCTCGAATTTTGATGTTACAAATTCTTCATTGAACTTCCTCCACCAAGAGATGATGGTTGAAGCACAAATCCATTTTGGGAAATTATCAGCAAAAGCAATACTCCTGCTGATGGGTGTTATTGTGCCCTGAAATATTTCATGGCCCAAAAACCTCATTTTAGTTAAACAAAGTTTTGTCTTTTTGGCAGACAAAGCCATTCCATTTCTTTTTATTGTTTCTTTGAAAACATTCAAATGCTTGAAATGTTGTTCCAAAGAATTTGAAAAGATGAGAATATCATCAATGTAGATTAAAGCAAATTCAGAGTGAGGTTTTAAAATTTGATCCATAATATTTTGGAATTCGGACGGTGCATTTTTCAAACCGAGAGGCATAACATTCCACTCATAATGTCCTAGCGGAACAGTAAAAGCAGTTTTGTATTTATCCTCCTCTTTTAAAGCAATTTGATAATATCCGGACTTCAAATCGAATTTTGAAAAGATAACTGCGTTGTGCAGTCTTTTAATCAAATCCTTTATATTTGGGACTGGATAACGAATCCACTGTAAAGCTTTATTCAAAGGTTTGTAGTTGATGACCATTCGAGGTTCACCACGTTCAATTTCAGAATTGTTATTAACATAAAAAGCTGTGCAACTCCAAGGGGATTTGCTAGGCCTTATCAATTTTTTATTCAAAAGATCTTGTATATACTTTTTACAAAACTCCAAAGTTTCACTATTCATCTGAATAGGTCTAGCTTTGGTTGGAATGTTCCTTTCATCAAAATCTTTTTCATACGGTAATGATACAGTATGAATTTTTCTATTCCAAAAAGCATTTGGAATAATGGAACATACCTCTGTTTCAAATTCTTTTTGCAAAGCAATTACTTTCTCCTTAATTAAAGGATCTTGTAATTGTTTTTCAATTTTCTGATATACAATTTCTTTTTGGAGAAAATTGATTTGGTTTTGCTTTCCATTGAGAATGGATAAAAAGTTTGTTTCAGAAAGAGCGTTCAAATCTTCTGCTTCATCTTCTTCCCAAAGTTTTCAAAATGATTTTAAAAATGATAATCTTGAGGATAATTTCTTACTGAGAATCAAAACCTTACAGCAAAAATGGCATGTGAAAGTCAATTTGAAAATTTAAAACTCTTTTCACAAACCATTCATTGCTTTGATTGATTCTGGAGCAGATCTCAACTGCATCCAAGAAGGACTGATCCCAACTCAATATTATCAGAAAACAATACAAAAGCTATATACTGCAAATAATGAGAAACTTCAAGTTAAGTATAAACTTGAGGAAGCTAGTATTTGCAATAATGGCATTTGTTTTAAAAATTCGTTTTTGTTAGTCAAGGATATGTCTGAACAAATTATTCTAGGAACTCCATTTATTACCCAACTCTATCCTTTTGGAGTTTCTGAAAATGGCTTGACTACAAAAAGGAATAATCAGGAAATTCTTTTTGAGTTTTTAAATCCAATCAAATCCAAAGATTTGAACGCTCTTTCTGAAACAAACTTTTTATCCA